>CM047519.1:4290908-4315908 GCA_026122265.1 Ammodytes dubius | reverse complement strand
TGTGTGTGTGTGTGTGTGTGTGTGTGTGTGTGGAGGCTGAAAAACGAACAAAATCTTCAAAAATCCCCACATTAAACAGTCGTACATGGGCTCGTGCCATTCAGTTCGTCTCGGCAGTGCAACACGAGAGCGTTCTGTGGCGTTTATTTCAATATATCCCAAAGGAGGAGAGGAGAGGAGGGTTAGAATGTGGCGATCATGAACGCAGTGTGTGTGTGTGTGTGTGTGTGTGTGTGTGTGTGTGTGTGTGTGTGTGTGTGTGTGTGTGTGTTTGATTGGATCATGG
Source organism: Ammodytes dubius (assembly GCA_026122265.1). Lineage (NCBI taxonomy): Eukaryota > Metazoa > Chordata > Actinopteri > Uranoscopiformes > Ammodytidae > Ammodytes > Ammodytes dubius. The sequence continues at coordinate 4,315,622 of CM047519.1, read as the reverse complement.
GTTGTATGTGCGTGTGTGTGATTTTGTGGTGTGTTGAGGGGGGGGGGGGGTTATTTTTTAGAACACATGTAAAAGCCTATAGGTAGGCTACTTTATCGCCCTTTTTCCATTTCGGTCGAGCATAAGATCACACACACACACACACACACACACACACACACACACACACACACACACACACACACACACACACACACACACACACACACACACACACACACACACACCATAGCATGAGCAAGAAAAAACGTCTCGCTGAACGGCCGTGATCTGAAGCGGTTGTTCCCAAGATGTCACCCCAGTATATTCCACTCGGCTTCGAAAATCTCACCGTGTGTTTGCATAGAAAAAGCAGCACTAGTCGTAGACGCGTAAAGTGTATTTATATGTCGTTTATTTGCGTTTGCGTACGGTTGACACACACACACACACACACACACACACACACACACACACACACACACACACACACACAACACACACACAAACACACATACACACACACACACACACACACACACACACACACACACACACACACACACACACACACAGGAACATGTCGTTGCTTATGAGACTATATACTATACTACTTGCTGTAGTTTGGTCTGGCTTTGCAAGACTAATGAGACAGTGATTTATTTGGGAGGTTATAGCCTTATAATAACGTGTTGGAAAAATGTTCGTGTCGGGAAGCCCTTGTGCCATGAAATCTCGTTTATTTTTGCGTACGTTTGACACACACACACACACACACACACACCACACACACACACACACACACACACACACACACACACACACACACACACACACACACACACACACACACACACACACACACACACACACACACACATTGACTTTGAAAGGCTATAGCCTATTCTAACGTGTTGGTTAAATGTCCTACATCGTGTCTATAACATGACGAGCAAGCGAAGCCCCCTATGAGGTTGACTTTCCCCGTGTGAACTTTATATCTCGCCTGTATTAACACTTTGTGGCCTGTGCGCTTTATTTTTTCCTCTCCTTTCCCCTGCTCTGTAAGGCTGGATAGACAGACTCCATTTTGAAGGGGACCGGGTTTGCAGCAGCCATAGAACAGCACAGCAAGACGAAAAGCTAGTGTGTTTTTGGTAGGGCTTTTTCTACTGCTATAGACCAGCTCGTCTGTGGACATTTTTGATGCAATTATTTATTTATTTAGCCTATGTGTGTAGGTTGGCGTCTCCAAGCGTGTGGATGCGTTGTTTTTTAGTTTAGTGGTGGTGTGGAGAGAAGAAGATAGATAGATAGATAGATAGATAGATAGATAGATAGATAGATAGATAGATAGATAGATAGATAGATAGATAGATAGATAGATAGATAGATAGATAGATAGATAGATAGATAGATAGATAGACAGACAGACAGACAGACAGACAGACAGACAGACAGACAGACAGACTCTTACTAACTTTATATAACCCCTTAGGGAAATGCAGGTAAGCTAAACAGCAGCTCACGTAGTCAGTCAACAGGCAGTCGCCGGTATGACATGTGACATATAGGTGATAGGTTATAGGTTAATAATTGATGCTCGTAATTAAGGAAAGGGGGCGTGGCAGGTTTTTTGAGCGAGAGGTCACGTGTGGTCATTTGTTGCTTCTTTTTGAATGGCTGTCATGTCAGATTCTTCATTTTTTTAAATTTATTTTTTCTCTTGGAGAAGAGATTTGAGCTCGGACCGAGAGAGCAAGAAGGGAGGCGGTGGTGACGATTTGCAGGCAGTCAGTGCACACACACACACACACACACACACACACACACACACACACACACACACACACACACACACACACACACACACACACACACACACACACACACACACACACACACACACACACACACACACACACACACACACACACACACACACACACACGGAGAGACACACACACACACGGAGAGACAGGCTGCAAAGAAGAGCAAAACAGAGCGAGAGAGAGATAGAGAGATTGACTTCTAGGCGAATATAGGTGGGGGTTATTTCGGGGTAAATTCAGTACACAGAATACAGCCATAGACTTAGAATTATAAAGTTTGACTGACAAACACCGTAAAGGACCGTAATTTTCTCCCAGGGGCCGCTAGTCTAGAGGCTTTAGCGCATGTTAGAGTAGGAGAGGGAGGGGGTGAAAGAGAGAGAGAGAGAGAGGGAGGGAGAGTGAGAGAGAGAGAGCGAGTACTTTTCACAGGATCCAGGCCTAGTGGTATTGCCGCCCGGGACTGCTCTTGCTCGCATCCGCTTTCAAAAAATTGGAAATAGTCACATTTACACGCGCTAATGAACGAGCTGAGGGTCACGTGTGCGCGGGCCGACATCGGAATGGTAAGATTCTCGCGACTGATCGCGTGTCATGTGCCGTTTTCACCGTGATTTTCTGTGTTGTTTGACGCTTTCACATACAGGCAAAGATAGCCTCCTGCATTGGACGGGGAGGGGAGTGTGTGTCAGTCAGTGTGTGTCTGTCTGTGTCACTGTGTGTGTGTGTGTTAGCGTGTGAACTTGTATAGTTGTCGCCTCTTAATGTTTGTGTTGCATTTCTTGTCTTCAGTGTCGTTGCAGTTATTAGCCTATTGGAGCCACTGACCGCAGCAACAAACACACACATGCGTTACTGTGTTGCACCCACGCCTACACTACAGTCACTCACACACTCAAGTAGGCCTACACACACGCCCCATGCACACACGCACGCGCACGAACGGGTCCATTTTAATTCCTCTTGGGTGATTTTTAACATGACGCGCTAGCATTGTGCGCGTGTGTGTGTGTGTGTGTGTGTGTCCACAGGCTGCTGACCTTATCTCACTTGATGTCATTTTTCATTATATCGCGATATTTTTTATTCCTGAAAACGGGATGCGTGAGACTGTAGCGTTTGCGCAGAATCTCTTTCCCACATAAAAAAAAAAAAACAGAAATGTCAGATATTATTTTAGACGGATCCCTGCGTCCGCCATTGAGTCTGTTTACGTTTTTATTTGGGCCCCGAGGGAAGAAAGATTGTGTTGTTTACCTCACTCTACCTGTATTAACTTCACAGTGTCATGGCAGATTAGAGGAACATGCAATATGCAATACATTCTAATTATAGTGCATTTGTTATAGAAAGATTATTATAGGTTAATAAGTACGTTTAAGATCTTGCAGGAATATTATAATTTGCGTTAATAAGGAAATGTGTTTTATAGTCATGCAAACTAGAAAGCGAGAGCACATTACTCCAGTTTAAGCCTCACTCTACTGGCTACCTGTCCAATTCAGAATACATTTTAAGATTCTATTGCTTGTTTTTAAGATTAATAAATGGGTTGGCACCTTGGATGTTTGAGCTTTTACATGTTCACACTCCAGTCTAATGGATTTGCCCAGATCCAGATTATAATATTTAATTTGCATTTATTTAACTTTTATTTATCCTCGAGAGACCAATTGAGGGCTGACCCTCATTTACAATGATGTCGAGTTCAAACAAATTCAAAGGAAAAACAACAATACATACAAAATATTCAATGCAAATACATTCATTCTACTCAAACATAATGCCTATACATAGTAAAACAAGAGACACTGAACATTTGGAGTGGTCTCTTCATTTTTTCCAGAGCTGTATAGCACATTTAAAAACAGCCTTAAAGGTGCAATATGTAACTTTCGGTGTGTGAGAGAATAGAAAATGGACACATTTTCTATTCTAGAAAATGGACACATTTTCTATTCTCTCACACACCGAAAGTTACATATTGCACATTTTGGTTTTATTTTACAAACTACTGACAACATTTCTATCAAATTCCCCCCAGAAATATAGTGTCATTAGGAGCAATTTCCATTAAGTAATGTAGAGATGAAAAATGCAGACTACCCCTTATTTTTTTTCTCCAGAGCTGTATAAATAAACTTGAACTTTCTTCTGCTTAATTCCTAATAATCTCTTTGTCATGTTCCAGGGTGGACTGGTGTCAGTATGAGTGGGCCTTACCTCGGGCCGGGCTGCCCATCCGACCCCCCCTCATCCACCCAACGACCCCGCCGTCATGACAACAACAAGACCACCGCCGGCCTAGCAACCACCAACATGTCTGCCTCTCACTCACTCAACCTGAAGCATGGATCCTCACACAACATGTACGGGTTCACGCAAAGTTCAAATAATTCATCTTCTGCATCTTCGTCAAACTCGTCCTACAGCCCTTTGCGAAGACTGCAGCATCTCACTTCCATGGTCAGCCAACCGGATCTGGTTTTGCCGGTGAGGGAACCCGAGAACATCTGGGAGTGGGGCTTGAATAAGAACTCGAATTTGAAGGACTCTTGGCCGGATTGCACTCCAACTTCTACTACTACATCTTCTGGCATCACAACCACCAAGAATGCAAACGTTGAAGATAGCTGCTTTGGTCAATCTTCTTCCAACGCACAGAAACAACAACAACCCCAATTCCAGTCTAGAAGTAGTCGGGACGTATCGGTAAATCGTGTGAGTGAGAAGAAATCTGAAAGTTGTTTTTCCAGCCCTCCGAGCCCGGCTTTCTCTCTCGACAGCAACAGCCCCTTCGCTAATGGCTTCCTCCATTTTGAATCGTCGTTATTCGAGGATGATGATGATGATGATGATGATGATAATGATGAAGAAGAAGACAGAGAAGAGGCAGTTACATCACCTACTGAGAGAGACTTACCGGATAAACAAGACATTGAGGTTCGGAGGTCCGATCCGATTGGTTTAAATTCGGACCCTAATAAGGAAGTAACGCAAGTGTCGGCGGTTAAAGTGGTGACACGGTCTCAGTCGTCGGGACAACGCCGGAGATACTGGGACGGCTCGGATGAGGAGTGGGAGAGCGACACTGAACTGCTGTTACTAGGAGACGCAATGGCAAGTTTAAAACGCATTTACACACAGACACACACACACACACACACACACACACACACACACACACACACACACACACACACACACACACACACACACACACACACCGACACACACCGACACACACAAGCTGACTCAATAGCAAGTTTTAAACGCATTTACACATTCACAACAAAGCTTGATAAGACAGACAGACAGACTCACTCACTCGCTCACTCGCTCACTCGCACACAAGCACACACACACACACACACACACACACACAACACACACACACACACACACACACACACACACACACACACACACACACCGACACACACAAGCTAACTCAATGGCAAGTTTCACCCTATTATCTGTTAAACTCCTCCCCTTCCTCTTCCTGGCTTTACCTTTACACATTACAGCCTAGGCTCTGTAAACTGGTATGTAAGCAAAGTGGGCCCTCCGTAGCTATAGCAACATGCCAGATTACAGAGCCTAGCCTTTGCATTAACACTGGATTGTTTGTTCAGCGCACACACACAGTACGGACAGGTATAGCGGATAGTGAGGAGATATTCACTGATTTTATTTTGACAACAAGCGTTCTCCAGAATCACTGACTACTACACCTTTAATACTCAATTGTCTAACTTGAAGAATGAGTGGGACATTGACACATTAATTGCAATAAAAACTTGGTAAAATGGAGGTGTTCCAAAACTGTTGACCCTTAGTGTATCATTGAAGTGAGTCCTTTAATAAACATGCTCCAGTTACATCATAGCAGTCGACACATTGCTGAGGCCTCTCAAGAATTTGTAAAGAATCACAAAAAAACACATCAGAAGCAATGAATAACACAAAACATAGTCATTACACGTTTTATAAATATATTATTATTATGATATATAATATTATGAAGACAGGTAAATAGATATAAAGACTTGAAACTGTTCTAAAATGTTTGCCCGGTTGTGGTTACATCATAGCAGTAGCCACATAGCTGAGGCCTCTGACTCTCTGCCTGGGCTTGCTACATGCCAGAGCCATAACTCAGGTCTGCGCATGAACCCTGTCTGTCTGTCTGTCTGTCTGTCTGTCTGTCTGTCTGTCTGTCTGTCTGTCTGTCTGTCTGTCTGTCTGTCTGTCTGTCTGTCTGTCTGGCTGGCTGGCTGGCTGGCTGGCTGGCTGGCTGGCTGGCTGGCTGTCTGTCTCCTCAACCTGCTACTGTGAACAATTACGATCATTTACACAGGGGATTATATCATAGCCAATAGTGCCACTATTTTCTTTACACTGATTTTAAGTTAACAAAAAGTTGATTTGAAGTTGATGCAAGTGCTTTAGTAGTTGAAAAAAATCCAATGTTGATTGATATAATGGCTGTTATAACTTATATGGTTCTATTGGAGAAGTATGCAGACGCAAACAGACAAGGTTAAGTCGAATAAACACCTAAATGTACATTTTGGACATTTTGATTTATACTAGTATGAAAGAAGACATGTTATGGAAGATAAATAGACACAAATCTTAAAACTGGCCAGTGCTTGAGAGAGAGAGACAGAGACAGACAGAAAGAGAGACAGACAGAGAAAGAGAGACAGACAGACAGACAGACAGACAGACAGACAGACAGACAGACAGACAGACAGACAGACAGACAGACAGACAGACAGACAGACAGACAGAGAGTGAGCGAAAGAGCAGCAAATGTTGACGTTGATGTTTTTCCCTTTAGTGTCCCCACACAAAATCTGTCTCATTTCCATTAAGATTTATTGCTTGTTTTATTCTCTCTGGTTGTCAGCAGCAGAGCAGCCTGAAGAGGAAGCCTCTGCCTCCGCCTGTGAAGTTCCTGGAGGGAGAAGTCATCTGGGCAAAGTTCAACCGGCGACCGTGGTGGCCGTGCGAGGTGCTAGTTGACCCCACACAGGGAGTCTACCACAGGGTCAAAGGTGATCGCCAGAAACACTGATTTACTGTGTGTGTGTGTGTGTGTGTGTGTGTGTGTGTGTGTGTGTGTGTGTGTGTGTGTGTTGTGTGTGTGTGTGTCTACCACAGGGTCAAAGGTGATCGCCAGAAACACTGATTTACTACTGAGACCCTACCAAGCAGTGTGTGTGTGTGTGTGTGGTGGGGGGGGGGGGGGTGTCTGTGTGTGTGTGTGTCTGTCTGTCTGTGTGTGTGTGAGTGAGTGAGTGAGTGAGTGAGTGAGTGAGTGAGTGAGTGAGTGAGTGTGTGTGTGTGTGTGTGTGTGGTCGGCAATTAGTAAATGAGAATACAGACATGTGACAGAATACAGCATTGTAGCCTTAAACTTGGACTGATTTCAAAACTTTGAATGAATTTGTATTTAGCTCAGTTAGTACTTTGAATGCCGTGACAGAATGTATGAAATTCTGCTATGGACAGGACATTCCTATATCCATTTTTAGCTGATAATTAACATTTTAGCATTTTAAAAACAAGAGACAAGATCAAGGCGCAATGTTATGATGAAATAGATAAGTAAAAGTATGTCCCAATAGTATGCCTACTGCATCCTAACTAGATTCTTTTTATGGTCAGATGTAGTATGTAGAATAGAAAAAAGAAAGAGTATGAGATTTGGAAGGCAGGATTAGTTGTGGACTCCATTACCCAGCATGCACTTGGGGCGTGAGCGGCGGCGGCAGGTTGTCATTGTCCTCATTGTTTGCGTCGATAGCGATAGACACATTTCTTGGGTGAATCTTGAATCTTAATTCACCTCATGTTACTTATTGTGGTATAAATAGCTTATTAAAATACTGTTAATACAAATGTATAAATGTTACTATTAAACTGAAGATACTGTTTGTTATTGTCCCAGAGCCCAGTATACTGCATCCAAACTAGATTATTTTATGCTCAGATGTAGTACGTAGAATAGAGAAAAGAAAGAGGAGGAGATTTGGAACGCAGGGTGAAGCTAATGTCAGATTTTCTTCCTGACTGTGGAACCATTGGCGAACATGTCTGTATGCTAGACATTGAATATTGTGGAAGGTTTTGTATTTTTAACTCTTGGTTTGTCTGTTTGTTGTTGTTGTTGTTGTGTGTAGTGATATGGGTCCCCCCTCGGTCTGAAATAAAGAATGATAATGTTTGTTTTTGTCTCAGAGCCCAGTGAACGTCCCTGTCGACTCTATTATGTCCGGACCTTTGGGGACTCGGTGGAGCAAACCTGGGTGGAGGAGAAATCCACTCACCCTTTCCACGGAGGCTTTGAGTTCGAACAGCTCCCCCTGCTGCGCCGGAGGGGGAAGCAACGGACCAGAACTACAAATACACTGTAAGATCAAAATATTTGCACATCACAAACATAGATAGTAAATAATATGGATGTAGCATCCGGGCTGACCTCAGTTATTCACACGGCATCCAATAATCCTGGTTTGTTGGATGCCGGTAAAAATCGCTGAGGTTGGGGCTTGATCACAATCCAAAAAAGCTAAAGTTTCCCTGTCAACCAAGACTACAGAAATACAGCGTTAAAAAAAAAAAAAAAACACTTAGGGAAGTGGCTTCAAAAAGCTCCGGATTTAGAGTCTGGTTGTGATTTTTGCATGTGGACAAAAGGCAAAATCAAAAAGAAAAAGACATGGATACAAATATACTTGTGTAGTATGGACTCGGCCTTAGTTCATTCCAGTAACGACATGTGTTCATCACACATCCTGATGGAAAGGAAGAGTTGATGTTTGATTTGATGATGATTGACAGCTATCATCTTTGTTATATTTGCCTTAATTTGTTTATGGAAGACTTGTTTATTGAAAGTTACAGCCTCTAAAGGATATATACAAAGTAAGACAATACACACAGTTAAATGGTGAGCTGAATTTCATATATTTTTCTGAGCGCGCCGCACATCGAAATAACTTAGTCCTGATAAGCAGCCGGTATGAGCTAAACTGTGGTGATCATGAACAAGTTCTTCTGTGAAACTAATATGTTGTGTGTCCAAAGATTGAGCAGCGTTTTTGCTTTTATTTCTCTCACAGATTGCGAAGCGTTTTCAGGACTCCTGGAAATGCAGCGTGGCAGAAGCCGAATCTCTTCTCAAAGAACGACCCAAGATGTCTCCCTTCTTCCCTGCGTCCATAGACACAGATTCCTTCCACAGCATTTCCACACCGGACGGACTGAACAAGGTGCAACCAACATTTCCCTCCCCGACTTCCCCCACAGTTCCTGAGGCGCTGCACATGACCAATGGTTCCATCTCACCCCCGATAACTTCTCCAACGAAACCAAGCACTTTAAAGAAATCTTCTAGCAAGAGGAAATCAAGTAAATCGTTGAAGGAAACGTGTAGTAAACACTCTAAAAAGACTTTACGTGATAGCCCTGACCAATCGGATAGAGACATAGGAGAATGCCCGTATTCGGACCTGGAATCGGTCCCTAAGATCTTGTGTCCTAAAGCACTCGAACGGCAGAAGAAACTCGTTCAAACTCAACCGACCGTCGCAGTCGTCGAGGAGGCGAAGAAGCAGCCGGAGGTTCACACGGGACTTTGGTTTAGTAAATCGGTCAAAGACAGACGTCCCAAAACAACCAGTCCGATGCCAGACCGCACACTCTTTGGCAAGGCGATGAACAAGAAAAAAAACTCATCTTGTGTTAGCAGGAAGAGCTTGAATCTTAGTGGTGGGCACAGCGACCAATCAGGGTCCTCAGAACGGCAAAAGACTTTGTTACCAGCTCAACAGTCGGCACATTTGAAGAGTAAAAACACACCGATTGATAAGACAACTTTTGGTACAACTTGCAGTCTCGCGGATCAGTCAGGAACTTCGGACGAGCAAAAGTCAATGTTCTTTGTTGAGACTGTGGCGCCCTCTGAAAAACACTGTGGTTACTCAAAAGGTAAACAGACAGTCAGTGTTACAACTGGAAGTCTCGCGGAACAGTCAGGATCATTGGAAAAGCAGAAGTCCTTGGATGTTGTGGAGACTGGTGCGCCCTCTGTCAAGTTTGTTAATTCCAAAAAAGTCCAAAAAACATGTGGTAATTCAAAAGCTAAGAAGACAGTCGATAGCACCCCGGACACTGCTATTGGAGATACACCTGACCAGTTGGATTGCTCAGATTTGAAAGAAGCATTAGTCAGTTTCGATGATCAATCAAGGTTTTCAAAGAATGTTAAAAGCGTCAGTCCACCTCGACACAGATATAAAAAAGGTAAACGGACAGTCAGTGGTACAACTGGCATTCTAGCGGATCACTCAAGATCACCGGACAAGAAAAATACCTTAGACTTTGTTGAGAATCGTGTGCCCTCTGAAAAAAAACGTGATTCTTCAAAAGGTAGAAGGCCATTCAAGAATACAACGGACACTGTTACTGAAGAAACATTCAACCAGTCAGATGGCTCTGATTTTGAACAAGCACTGGTCAGTGAATCAAGGATTTCAGAGAATGCAAAGAGTGTGAGCCTGACTAAACTAAGATATAAAAAAGGTAAAAGGACAGTCGGTGCTACAGCTGGCAGTCTAGCGGATAAGTCAGGATCGTCAGACAAGCAGAAGAAGTCCTTTGTTTCCTTTGACCCTGGTCTACCCCCTGACAAGTCTGGCTATTCAAAAGGTAAACACACAGTCAATGAAACAACGGAAGCAGTTACTGGAGAATCGTCTGACCAGTTAGATTGCTCAGATTTGAAGGAATTAGTCGGTTTTGATGACCACACCGAGTTTTCAGATAATGTTAAGAGCGTCAGTCCAACTCGACATAGATATAAAAAAGGTAAACGGACAGTCGGTGGAACAACTCGAAGTCAAGAGGATCAGTCAAGTTCGTCAGAAAAGCAGAAGTCCTTGGACCCTGTCGAGACTGGTGCTCCCCCTGACAAGTCTGGCTATTCAAAAGGTAGAAAGACAGTCAATAGCACACCAGACACTGTTACTGAAGAATTGCCTGACCAGTTAGATAGCTTAGATTTTGAACAAGCACTGGTCAGTGAATCAAGGATTTCAGAGGATGAAAAGAGCGTCAGTCCAACTCGACACAGATATAAAAAAGGTAAAAGGACAGTCGGTGCTACAGCTGGCATTCTAGCGGATCACTCAAGATCACCGGACAAAAAAAAATCTGTTAGACTTTGTTGAGAATCGTGCGCCCTCTGAAAAAAAACGTGGTTATTCAAGAGGTAGACAGACAGTCAAGGAGGCAACGGACACTGTTACTGAAGAATCATTTAACCAATTAGATGGCTCTGATTTTAAAGAAGCATTGGTCACTGAATCAAGGATTTCAGAGAATGTAAAGAGTGTGAGCCAAACTCGACATAGATATAACAAAGGTAAACTGACAGTCACTGGTACAGCTAATCTTGCAGATCAGTCAGGATCGTCAGACAAGCAGAAGTCCTTGGTTTCTGTCGACACTGGTCTGCCCCCTGACAAGTTCGGCTTTTCAAAAGGTAGACAGACAGTCAATGAAACAGTGGACACTGTTACTGAAGAATCATTCAACCAATTAGATGGCTCAGATTTTGAACCAGCATCGGTCAGTGAATCAAGGATTTCAGAGAATGAAAAGAGTGTGAGCCTGACTAAACTAAGATATAAAAAAGGTAAACGGACAATCAGTGCTACAACTGGCAGACAAGCGGATCGGTCAGGATCGCCCGACAAGCAGAAGTCCTTTGACCCTGTCGAGACTGGTCTGCCCCCTGACAAGTCTGGCTATTCAAAAGGTAAACACAAAGTCAATAGCACACCAGACACTGTTACTGAAGAATTGCCTGACCAGTTCAATAGCTCAGATTTTAAACAAGCATTAGTCGGTTTCGATGACCAATCCGATTTTCCAGAGAATGTTAAGAGTGTCAGCCCAACTCGACATAGATATAAAAAAGGTAAACGGACAGTCAGTGGAACAACTCGAAGTCAAGAGGATCAGTCAGTATCATCGGACAAGCAGAAGTCCTTGGACATTGTCAAGACTGCTGTGTCCTCTGAAAAAAAGCGTGGTTATTCAAAAGGTAGACAGACAGTCAAGGATACAACGGACCCTGTTACTGAAGAATCATTCGACCAATTAGATGGCTCAGATTTTGAACAAGCATTGGTCAGTGAATCAAGGATTTCAGAGGATGAAAAGAGCGTCAGTCCAACTCGACATAGATATAAAAAAGCAGATAGGTCAGGATCATCGGACAAAAAGAAGTCCTTGGACATTGTTGAGACTGTTGCGTCCTCTGAAAAAAAGCGCGGTTATTCAAAAGGTAGACAGACAGTCAAGGACACAACGGACACTGTGACTGAAGAATCGTCTGACCAGTTAGATTGCACAGATTTAAAAAAGGTTTTAGTCAGTTTGGATGAACAATCAAGTGTTTCAGAGAATGTTAAAAGCAACAGCCCGACTCGACAAAGATATAAAAAAGATAAACGGAGAGTCGGTTGGTACAACTGGCGGTCTAGCGGACGTTGTAGAGACCGGTGCGCCCTCTGAAAAAAAGCGTGGATATTCAAAAAGTAGAGGCAGGACAGTCAAGGATACAACGGACACTGTTACTGGAGTATTGCCCGACCAGTTTGGGCCAATTTGTACAGATTTTGAAAAGGCATTCCTTAGTTTCAATGAACAATCCCGGTTTTCAGCAGAGAATGTAAAGAGTGTAGTCAGCTCATCTCAACATCCGGACACAATGGCTAATAAAGGCGTCCTTGTGTTTGAAGATATCTCTGACGAAGAAGAAGAAGAAACAGAAAGTATCCAAACTCCAGCGTCCAACTCGAATGATGACAGTACTACTGATCCACCTTCAAGGCTTGAAAAGCAAACCAATCAGGTCTCCAAGTGTGACAAGCTGCCGTTTGTCAAATTGATACGCAAGGACTTAAAAGGCAAGAAGTTCCAGAACTCGCGTGCAACTAAAAGTCCCACCGACAAACCTGGACGTAATAAGAAAGACAAAATGGAAGACATTGAAGTTACTAAAATCGCCCATAAACAAGTGGATTGTTTGGATGGAAAGGAAGTCAGTCAAGAATCCCTTAAAAAGGTATCCCTTAAAAAGGAATCCCTAAAAAAGGTATCAGTTGGGAAGTTAAAAGCAAGTGGTGGCACCGGTTTTCTTAGTGTCTCGTCAGATACATCACATACTATTGCCTACGATGTGGCGAGTCCCCCTGACCAACCTGGATGTACAAAGAAAGAAAAAACAAAAAAAGACAATATGGTGACTAAAATGTCATCTAGACAATCTGATTGTGTGAGTGAAAAGGCAAGTGTCTCCAAAGATCAGGAAGTCATTTCAGAATCTACAAAAAAGGCCTCGGTCAAGAAGTTAAAAGCAAGTGGTGGCTCTGGTGTTGTTTGTCTGTCGTCAGAATCAAGGCAAGAGACGACCACCGTTGCCTCAGATGTGGCGGCTGACTCTGAAAAACCTGGATTTCGAAAGATGGAAAAAAGACAAATTGACACTAAGGTAACTAAAATGTTCGCAAAAAAATCAGATTTTGTGGAAGGCGAGGAAAGTGTGTCTAAAGATCAGGAGGTCTTGGCTAAAAAGTTAAAAGCAAGTGGTGCCAATAGTTTTCGTTCATCGCAAGGAGATACTGCCGTTGCCTACGATGTGGTTAGTCCGTCAGACCAATCTGGATGTTCAAAGATCAAAACACACAAAGACGCTAATTTGACTAAACGGTCCTCAAAACAATCAGATCAGGTGGACAGTTGCAAGTCATTAGTCCCAAAAGATTGTGAAGTTGGTTCAGAATCCTTAAAAAAAGCCTCGGTCAAGAAGTTAAAAGCAAGCGGTGGGAGTGGAATCCTACATCTCTTGTCCGAGTCATCGCAAGGGACAACTACCGCTTCCTCCAATGTGGCCACTCCCTCAGTCCAACCAGGATGTACAAAGAAAGAAAAGGTACAAAAAGGTTCTAATGTGCCTAAAATCTCCTCTAAACAGGTGGATTGTGTGGACGGCATAGCAGGTCTCTCCAAAGATCAGGAGTTAAGTTCAGTATCCATAAAAAAGGCTTCGGTTAAGAAATTAAAAGCCAGTGGTGGCACTGGTTGTCTCCATCTCTCCTCTGAATCATTGCACGGAGATACTACAGTTGCGTCTGATGTGGCTAGTCCGACTGACAAACCTGGATGTACAAAGAAAGAAGCAACTCAAAAGGACACAGCTCATTTGACTGAAACGTCGGCAAAACAATCAAACCAGGTGGACGGCAAAGAAATCGTGTCCAAAGATCGGAGAGGCAGGTCAGAATCCACAAATAAGGTGTCGGTTAGGAAGTTAAAAGCAAGCGGTCGCTCTGGTTTTCTTCGTCTCTCACCAGAGTCATCACAAGGAGATGTGGCAACAAGTTCCTCAGACCAACCTGGATGTACAAAGCAGGAAAAAGGACAAAAAGACACTAAGGTCAATAAAATGTCTTCTAAACAATCAGATTTTGAGGAAGCCAAGGCAAGTGTCTCTAAAGAATCCATGAAAAAGGTCTCGGTTAAGAAGTTAAAAGCAAGCGCTGGCACTGGTTTTCTTCAACTCTCCTCAGAATCATTACAAGGGAAAAGTATTGTGGCCTCAGATGTCTCTAGTGTGTCCAATGAGTTGGGTGTCCAAGAATCTGAAAAGGTGCCAATTTTAAATGCTAGCCCAATGAATGTGACTTCAAACCACTCAGATTGGACAGAAGAAAATATGACGATTCCTCCCACATCAGATGTAAAAATCAAATCCTCTGACAAGCTAAACATCTCGGAGAAAAATTACCCATCTGCCAGTTGTCCAATTTTTAACACAGGTCCTCTCCCTTCTGGCCGAAATGAGAGTTTATTAAGTAGGAATGCTGATATGCCTGAATGCCCGTCTTTGGAGAAATCAGAGAAAGTTGTCCACAAATCAAAGCAAGCTCCTAGTAAAGTAAACAAAGTCGTTCTACCTGTGCAGCTCGCCCACCTCCCAGCCAGCAGTCGCTTAATGACGAGAGCTTTGAAGGCCATGCAAGAAGCAAATCAGAAAAAGATTGAAAAAGCCGAACAGAAAGAACTCTTGAACCCATTCAGAACAGCTGAAGACCTCCTGTGCCATTCTGAGGCCAAACTGGACCTTTGCACTCAAAATAAATCTAGTAAAGCTCGTTGCAACGATAATGTTGATTGCGATCGGGACACTTTTTCCAGCTGTAGCACTTCCCCTCTGATGCTTTCTGACTTTCAAGCGGATGTCAAGAGTGAAGACGAAGACCTTTCGATATCCTCAACCCCACCGATGGACTTCATTCCTCTCACTTCCAGGGTCAAGGCAAAGAAGGAAGATCTTGCCTGTGACATAAGCTCCCCGTCCTCGCCATTTTCTTTCATGAATGCCTTTAAAAACGTGGAGGACGTATCCTTCCAGTCCGTGACAAGTGAGAAAGATGGTAAACCTATCTCTATCAAAGCAGACACAAACCACAAATTCAGCACTTTTCTCATGATACTGAAGGACTTGCACGACACTCGAGAGAAAGATGGGACGCCTTTAGAGCTGGATATCGGACCGCCGAGTTCCCACGTTAAAGAGGAACCTTTAGTGATGCCTTCGGAGGCTTCCACTTCTAACCAAGATCATCACATTGAACTCGCTGTTAACAATTCAAATTCAAGTCCGGACAAATTCAAAATCGGACTCAATGTTTGCACAAATCAGAGGGCAAAGAGGCCCTATAACAGAAGGGGTGGTTCCACGGGGGTTAGGAAGAAAACAAACCGTAAAGTGCCTTGCCGTCAAACCAGATCCGGACCGGGTTTTCCAGGGCTTGAACCCTTGCCGGCAATGGACTCAGGAGCACCAGGAGTCCAGTCCGTGTTTGGCGTTCAAACCAGCAGCTTAGGAAGGCAGGGGAGAAGTGGTGAGGGAATGATTGGAGAAGAGGGGGATGAGGAGGAAAGGTGGAAGAGACTGAATGTGAATCTACAGAACATGGTGCCTTTGGAGCAGAGGGGGTGTGACACTGCGCTACAGCCAAATAGACTCGACTGCTGCACTGAGACCAACACAAGCTCCATGCACAGCGCCGGAGAAGAGGACAAGACTTCAAAAGGTAAGGACAGTCTCCTAGATTACTGTGGCCTCACACCAAAAGCTTTAAATATTGGCCCCACAGCAGACCCGGGTTAAAATCCCGCCTGGGTCAGTTCTCTGCATGTCTTCCAGTCTTTGCCCCGTTTCAACCCTGTCTCTCCAAAATATATCTAATTAAAGTAAAAATGCTCAAAACATAATCTTAAAAAATACATAAAAAAAACCTGTGGGCGTTCAGGTTACTGCCAGTAGTCACTGGCTTTGTTTTATTTTTTTCTCTGTGTCTCATCCGCCATTGTGATCCAGAGGTTATGAAATGCACCTGCTTCGCTCAGACATATAAAAGCGAGTCTGGGTGTTAATGCAGTGACTAGATAAGAAATTGATGAAAATCTTGCGGATTGTATATACAGCTCTGAAAAAAATCAAGAGACCAGTCTGGATTTTTCTTAAATCTTCATCTCTACATTACTTACTGACACAAAATGTATTGGAATTTGGTAGAAATGTTGTCAGTAGTTTGTAGAATAAAACCAAAATGTTCATTCTACTCAAACATATGCCTATAAATAGTCAAACGAGAGATACTGAGCATTTGTAGTGGTCTCTTAACTTTTTCCAGATCTGTATATATATATAATATAACCTTTCTGGTGAGACTTTACTTGTGTCCATACTTTGTCTACTGCCAACAACCGAGAACTAACAGAAGCTAGTGTCTTTTCTTATGAATTTCTTTCAGTATATACATGTTGAGTATGTAGGAGGGGGGACGTTAGTAGGGCTTTCACAACACAGCCTGAACTTGTGTCCATTACTTTGTGCACCACACTACAAACAAACCGAGAACTAACAGAAGCTAGTGTCTTTTCTTATGAATCTGTTTCAGCACATAAACGGATCAGGAAACCGAGCAAGAGACTCATCGAGTGGACCGAGGAGTACGATCAGATTTTCTCCACGAGGAAGAAAACCAAAAAGCCTCTCCAGTTGATTGGAAAGGTAAAACTCAGACAAAGTAAGATCTGTTGTAACTTTATAATTATATGTTCTTATATTTTCATACTTCTATTATGGCTTTTTAAAGGTGTAGTCAGTGATTCTGGAGAACGCTTGTTGTCAAAATCACTTTTAGTCAAAATCAGTAAATATCTCCTCACTACGTGCTATCTGTCCGTAATCTGGTGTTAATACACAGCCTAGGCTCTGTAAACTGGTATGTAAACAAAGAAAGTGGCCCACCGTAGCTAGCAGAATAACCGTTTACAGAGCCTAGGCTGTGTTTTAACACTGGATTGTTGTTTTTGAGCACACAAAAATTACGGACAGTTAGCGGATCATGAGGAGAATTCACTGATTTGGACAAAACTTTATTTTGACAGCAAGCATTCTCCAGAATCACTGACTCCACCTTTTAAGCATCGGATATCACATTGTTTTTGAGCTAGCCGTGAAGTTTACATCACTGATTGACATTTAATTCACATCATTTTGTTTTTTTCTCAGGCGGCTACCGATGCTTCCGAAACCGCGGGATCGGATAAGGACCCACATGACCAACTTCCATCACTGGACTTACTTCCTGAAATACAGACTCCGCCTCCCGATGACACTGCTGCGACAAACCCGTCAGAACTACAGATCCCCAGCACCGAAAACTCAGCTACCCAAGATGCACCTGTGCTCTCCATCGACACACTAACACCGCCGCCTGAAGTCGACCCTCCGCTGTCAGAAGGCCTCGCCAAAGACAGTGGTGTGTGTGTCTGTGTGTGTGTGTGTGTGTGTGTGTGTGTGTGTGTCTGTCTGTCTGTCTGTCCAAAGGGGGCACTATGATCAGCAACAACTAGAAGTTCCTCGTAGTCAGTTAAACTAACCATTAAAAACTTAAATTTTTTTACTTTGAATGTGGCTTAGCCTGTCTTGCATTGTACTCATTATAAAATAGATATTTAATTGAACCAATCAGAGAGTTTTAGAGGGGCTTCACTCTCATTGTTATGTAGATTGACCATAAGATTATTATTTATCCAACCCAAAGAGACTGGTATTCATTGGTTAGAACAGTAAAACAATGCATTGAGTTTAAAGTTATGTTAATTAAGTTATTGATTGACAAGTTCCTTTGTTGGCAGGAAGCGCTCCTGTTGTTCTGGGGCGGAAGAGGAAGAGGAAACCCACTCAGAAGATACTGGAGTACAGTCTGGAGGCCGAGGCTTCAACCAGCCCCAAGAAGAAGGTGTGTGTGTGTGTGTGTGTGTGTGTTTTGTGTGTGTGTGTGTGTGTGTGTGTGTGTGTGTGTGTGTGTGTGTGTGTGTGTGTACCAGTATAGATGGTATAACAACCTGAAGCAGTCCATTGCAAAACTCTGCATTAAATATAATACTTTTGTCATTCAGTTTTATTTTTCTTTATTCACAATAAAAAAAGACCAGTTTAGTTTTCCCATATAAACCTTTGTAATAATGTTTCTCTCGTTTCAGGTCAAAACTCTGAAGAACAATTCAAATCCTGCTCCTCAATCAGGTTTGTCATTGGCCTTAGAAAACTGTGATTTACACTATAGTGCAACTCGTAATATATAAATATAGATTGGAACTCCGACTTGATCCAACATCTAGATTTTAGTTTTTTAAAGAAATTCAAACTTACACCTTATTAGTTAGATATTGCCAAATTTACTTTATTTATTTATTCAAACTTTTCTGAAAAATGTTGCAATACAAAAAATAATAGTTTTAATGTGATTCATCAACTGGTAAAGTTTCATGATACCTATAAGTTAAAAAGTTAACCCTATGGGGCGCTCCGGTGGTGTAGTGGATAGAGCGCGTACCATCTCGGCTCTGGCCTTCGTTGCAGTGGTCGCGGGTTCAAATCCGACCCTTGGACCTTTACTGCAGGTCATCCCCCCTCCCCGTGCCCCCACACCATGCAACAAAGCCTGAAAATGCCCAAAAAATATCTTTTAAAAAAAAAAGTTTACCCTATTCATCTGCAATGTCTCACTTTGAATACATTGTCTTTCCTATACTCAGATTGTGGTCCGTCACCTCTGAAACCAAAGCCTAAGCTGGTCCCAGCAGCCAGCAGCCCGACAGAGACAGTAGATCAGTCAGACCAGCCCCCCACCTCCAGCCCCCCTGTGCCCCCCTCCCCCCCGGCCCTGTGTGAAGACATTACATCATCCGGAGAAAACCACATCGCTCCCACAACACACGACCAGGACAAGTCTGAAGACGTCAAGAGGGATTCAGCAGAGTCAGAGGTCAGAGCACAGACAGACAGACACACACACACACAGACAGACAGACACACACACACACACACACACACACACACACACACACACACACACACACACACACACACACACACACACACACACACACACACACACACACACACACACACAACACACACACATAGGTGAAAACATGCAATCAGACATAACCAACTATCAGCGGTCGAACTTCTTTACTTTGTAATGCATTTAGTGATTGTTAAAGGTGGAGTCAGCAAACCAAACGTTTGTTGTCAAAATCAGTGAATATCTTCCTCATAATTCGCTACCTGTCTACCTTGAAATATAACAAAGGGCGCCTACGCACCATACCAGTCTACAAAGCCTAGGCTGTGTATTAACACTGGATATTTTTTCATCACATACACTGACCTACATACAGGAGATATTCACTGATTTTGACAAAACAATTATTTAAACAATTAATAACGTTTATATTGCGAACTAATTAAAACAGCTCGTGTCTCTTTTTATAATATTTGTTGACTACATTTTTTTATTTAATTTTATTGAATATTATTTGACTTGCCTTATATATTTGCCATATCTCTTGATGTGCTGTTATTTGGGCGACTGTGGCTCAGTTGGTAGAGCGGGTCGGCTGATGATCAAAGGGTTGGAGGTTCGATCCCCGCCCTGCCCCCTGTGTCATAGTTGTTGTGTCCTTGGGCAAGACACTTCACCCACCTTGCCTCGTGTGAATGTCAATAGTTAGCCTGCTATCGGTGTATGAATGTGTGTGTGAATGGTAACGTGGGAAAGGAAAACAGGTCTCCCTTGTAAAAGAGTCTTCGGTCTCAATGGGATTTACCTGTATAAATAAAGGTTTAAAAAAAAAAAAAAAAAATATCTGTCTCATTATTTTCAGGGCGAGCCTTCAAACCTGGACCACAGTTTATCCCCCATGAAGGACGATCTCTCTCTGTGTGACGATCCACTTTCACCTCTGAGGAAAATCATCGGAGACAGAGGAGGACCGGCGTCTATGAAGGAAAACATATGTCAGGTTAGAATTCACCCATTTGGGGGGCGCCTTTAGCTCAGTTGGTAGGGCGTCCCCCTCCCGGGCCGGGCCCAGCAGCAGACCTGGGTTCGATTCCCGCCCGCGGTCGTTCTCTGCACGTCACTCCCCTCTGTGCCCCATTTCACCTCTGTCTCTACACTGTCAATAAAGCATAAAAATGCCCAAAAAATATCTTAAAAAAAAAAGAATTCATCCATTTGACTTGTTATAATGCCTATAGACACAGTAGGGCTGAATGACTTAAAGCTACAGTGCGTAACTTCTGTCGCCCCCCATGAGGAATTCTGAGTAATTACCACACCACTGTCGGTGCATCGCCATCTACATGAGGTAAAGCCTTCAGTGATGGCACATGGATTTTATACCTTCTGCTGTACGTCCAGGTAGAATCAACAACTGAAACATTTCTTGGGCTCTTCTTGGGATTTTTCTGAGCTCCTGCACCAGTGTCATGAGGGGGGGGGGGGGGGGGGGGGGGGAATTGACACCAGTTTGTAAACGCTGCCATACTGAGAAATACAGAGAGAGTTTTGTAGGGAGCTGATAATAGGCTTAATCAACTTTGTGTCAACTCGTTTGGTGATGGCTTGAATGTAACAGACATTTATTTATATGAAAAAATTAAAAGTAGCTTGTGTGTATTCTTGTCCCAGGTGTGTGAGAAATGCTCTTTAATGACAATGTTTCTGGGGGGAATTTGGTAGAAATGTTTTCAGTAGTTTATAGAATAAAACCAAAATGTTCATTCTACTCAAACATATGCCTATAAATAGTAAAACGAGAGACACTGAACATTTGGAGTGGTCTCTTAATTTTTTCCAGAGCTGTTTATACAATATAATGTATTTTAAACTCTGTGTCCCAGGTGTTAAAGTAGCTTGTGTGTTTGTGTCCCAGGTGTGTGAGAAGTCAGGAGAGCTGCTGCTGTGTGAGGGTCAGTGCTGTGGAGCGTTTCATCTCCCCTGCATCTCTCTGGCCGAGGCGCCCAGAGGAAAGTTCGTCTGTCCGGAGTGTAAATCAGGTAAGAAAGCAGTGTGAAAGACATCCAGTGGAGTTTAATAAATACACGCATTAAGATAATTGATGCTAACTGACAATGGTACCTACTAGGTTTATGAAAAATCAATAAACAAAAAACTTTTTTTTGTTAAATTTTTAATAAAGTTTTAAAATGATTTAATAGTTTGACTCAAATTCATTGATTTCTCATAAAAATAACACAAACTACAGTATTAAGAGATGATAAAAGCTATTGTGCAAATGTACATGCCCTAGTAGTCCCTACCAGAATTATATTTTTGAAAAAGATGTCAACTTTATGGACGTCAAAAATACGTTGAGATTGAAAAGTAAAAAAAGGTGAAAAGAATACTTTTTTGGGTAGTTTTAAAAGACGTCTACAAAAGTGTGTCAAATATCTTCAGAAGTCCATATTGGGTTAAATTTGGACTTAATCAGATGTCAACATGCACAAATAAAGCTTCAAAATTTTATGATTTATTACATTATATTACATTACATTTAATTTCCCTCTTGCTGATGCTACATGTAAGTGCAAATATCCTTTCTCTTTCTCTCTCTCTGTCCCAGGGATCCACACCTGCTTTGTGTGTAAGAAGCGCGGGGAGGACGTGCGTCGCTGTATGATCCCCGTCTGTGGGAAGTTCTACCACGGAGAATGTATCGCAAACTTTGCCCCGACCGCTCCGGTGAACCGAGGCTTTCGCTGCTCCATACACGTCTGTCTCACCTGCTTCATAGCCAACCCCACCAGCCCCTCTGTCTCTAAAGGTAAAGGGGTGTGTGTGTGTGTGTGTGTGTGTGTGTGTGTGTGTGTGTGTGTGTGTGTGTGTGTGTGTGTGTGTGTGTGTGTGTGTGTGTGTGTGTGTGTCTGTGTGTGTGCGTGTGTGCACTTTAAAAGACACTGCAGGTGAATAGGGTAAAAATTTTAACTTAAATATATCATCATGAATCCTTGTCAGTTGATTACTCACATTAAAACAATTATTTATTGTTTTACACATTTTTAAAGGTATAAAATCCGGATAATTTACCAGAATTACTATAGTTTTGTTTGTGTGTAATACAGAATATACTTAAAAAAAAAATCTGCAATATTTTTATTGTAATTTTTTTTCTCTTCTTTTTTTTTTAACAAAAACAATATCTCAAAATTGACTACAAAAAAATTGTTCTCACATTCATTCCCTTGCATTGCTCTTTTAAGGTGTTTGGATCATGAGGAGATATTCACTGATTTTGACAACAAGCGTATCTCCAGAATCACTGACTACACCTTTTAAATTCTCTTCCCCATCCCATCCCTCCCCCTGTATTGCCCCCTGCAGGGCGCTTGGTGCGGTGCGTGCGCTGCCCGATAGCGTACCATGCTACGGACCTGTGCATGGCGGCCGGCTGCGTGGTCCTGTCCAGCAACAGCATCGTCTGTCCAAACCACTTCAGCGCCAGACGAGGGGTCAAGAACCACGAGCACGTCAACGTCAGCTGGTGCTTCGTCTGCACCGAGGGTAAGGATTAAAGATACAGTGCGTAACTTTTCTTCCTGATGTTGTTTTGTTTCTTTTGTCTTTTCTAACCGCCTATACTGATTGGGTGTCAGTGTAAAACTGTATTTTAGCTAGTTGTGAATTAACTGTGTAAAATTGTTTCATGTAGCTGTATATTGATGTATGGTATTATGACTTGCCATAGGACTACGGATGCGAATTAGCATTTATGCTAACTCCGGCATATTTACATTGATGCTCTGCTGACATGTTGATTAATATGCACTGTCCTAATCAAATAAAACTAAACTAAACTAAACTTCACACAAGGTAAGAATTCAACTAGTGTGGAGGCATTTTTATTTTATTTTTTTATTACTTTATTTTTTGGAATTTGACTTTTTATAGAACACAAACACAATACACAAATCAAAACCACAAGCACTTCAATTTTTTTTTAATTCCTTTTCTTTCTTTTTCTTTTTAAGATAATTTTTTTGGCATTTTCAAGCTCCTACAGAGTTGAATTGAGCATGTTAATGTCAGCTGGTGCTTCGTCTGTACGGAGGGTAAGAATTAAAGATACAGTGCGTAACTTCGGTCGATTTAGGGATGAGAGTGGTTTTAATATTGTGTGTGTTTTTATAGTGATTTTGAGAATTCAACTAGTGTGGAGGGATTGTTTTTTAAAGATAATTTTTTGGCATTTTCAAGCTTTATTAGACAGCACAGAGTTGAGATGGGGAGACAGGAGAGAGAGAGAGGAGAGAGAGAGAGAGAGAAAGAGAGAGAGAGAGAGAGAGAGAGAGAGAGAGAGAGAGAGAGGGAGAGAGAGAGAGAGAGAGAGAGAGAGAGAGAGAGAGAGAGAGAGGGGATCCCTGCAGTAAAGGTCTACAGGTCGGATTTGAACCTGCGACCACTGCAAGGAGTTTGTAAACGCTGCCATACTGAGAAATACAGAGAGAGTTTTGTGGAGCTGATAGGCTTAATCAACTTACTAAAGCAAACTTAAAATATGCCTTTAAACCCAAAACAATAGGCTAAAATATTCTAAATATCAATAGTAACGTCCCTGTTGTTCCCCCTCCCTCCTGCAGGGGGCAGTCTGCTGTGCTGTGAGTCCTGCCCGGCTGCTTTCCATCGGGAGTGTCTGAACATGGAGATGCCCAAAGGAAGCTGGTTCTGCAACGACTGTAAAGCCGGGAAGAAGCCCAAGTACAAGGACATCCTCTGGGTTAAGGTTGGCCGCTACAGGTGGGTGGAGAACTGGATGTATGCAAATTAATCGAATGTAATTAGTGAATACAAATATTCTTTCAGTTTGTTGAAAGCCCAAACCCCCACGTGTTTATTGAATTTTTCAGGTACTTTGATTAATCCAACGCCGTAGATTATTTTTTGGCATTTTCAAGCTTTATTAGATAGTATAGAGTTGAAATGGAGAGACAGACAGAGAGAGAGAGAGAGAGAGAGAGAGAGAGGAGAGAGAGAGAGAGAGAGGAGAGAGAGGAGGAGAGGGGGGGGGGGGGGGGGGGGGATGACATGCAGTAAAGGTCCACAGGTCGGATTTGAACCCGCGACCACTGCAACGAAGGCCGGAGCCGATATGGTACGCGCTCTATCCACTACACCACCGGAGCACCCCGATAAGAGGTCCATTGTTAGTTAAAAAATCAGAGGGGGGTCATATTTTATGAAAAAAATATATATATAAAAAAAAATGACAAAATAAAATTCAGATTTGTTTTGTTATCTTCTAAATAGGCCGTGATTCTCAGCTAAAGAAACAAAAGAAAATATCGCTGATCAGGTGAAGGTGCAATGACTAAATTTGTGACTATAATCAGTCACCCTTGTACATTTATTTCCCTTATTCCCTCTCCCTCTCTCCCTCTCTCTCCCTCTCT
>CM047519.1:4275908-4285908 GCA_026122265.1 Ammodytes dubius | reverse complement strand
AGGTTATTACAGAAGGATTTGTTCACATGTTGTTCACTGTCTGATTTATGAGACATTTAGTTCTTTAAAAAGCAAAAAGTTTACCTTCCAACCCTGTTTCATTATGTGTAGGAACGGAGCTGACCTTTAACTACAACCTGGAGTGTCTGGGCAACGGGAAGACGGTCTGTAAGTGTGGAGCCTCTAACTGCAGCGGATTCCTGGGGGTCAGACCAAAGGTAGGGGGGTGTGTG
This sequence comes from Ammodytes dubius, assembly GCA_026122265.1. NCBI lineage: Eukaryota > Metazoa > Chordata > Actinopteri > Uranoscopiformes > Ammodytidae > Ammodytes > Ammodytes dubius. Next base: position 4,285,675 of record CM047519.1, on the reverse strand, counting down.
TGTGTGGGGGGGGGGGGGGGGGGTGGTGTGTGTGTGTGTGTGTGTGTGTGTGAGGGTGTGTGTGTGTGTGTGTGTGTGTGTGTGAGTGTGTGTATGTGTGAGGGTGAGGGTGTGTGTGTGTGTTTGTTTGTGTGTGTGTGACTCAAGGTGAATTAGAAATGTGCTTGGTTTTGATTAATTTAAAGATTATTTTTTGGCATTTTCAAGCTTTATTGGACAGTACAGAGTTGAAATGGGGAGACAGAGAGACAGAGAGAGAGAGAGAGAGAGAGAGAGGAGAGAGAGAGAGGAGAGAGACAGAGAGAGAGAGAGAGAGAGAGAGAGAGAGAGAGAGAGAGAGAGAGAGGGGGATGACCTGCAGTAAAGGTCCACGGGTCGGATTTGAACCCGTGACCACTGCAACGAAGGCTGGAGCCGATATGGTACGCACTCTATCCACTACGCCATCCACCCGAGAGAGAGAGATTATTAAATACATTTCTAGTCGCGGGTTCTAATCTGACCCGTGGACCTTTACTGCAGGTCATCCCCCCCTCTCTCTCTATCTCCCCATTTCAACTTTGTACTGTCTAATACAGCTTGAAAATGCCGAAAAAAAAATAAAAATAAAAATAATAATAATAATCTCTCTCTCTTTCTGTCTTTCTCCCCTCCAGAACAACCCCCCTCTGAGGATAAGGGGGGGCGGGGGGAAGCGTCGTTACGGCCGGAGGAAGAAGAAGGTGGTGCTGACCAAAGAGAGAGAGGACGCGTGCTTCAGCTGTGGAGACTCGGGACAGATGGTCTCCTGCAAGAGGCCGGGGTGTCCCAAAGTCTACCACGCCGACTGCCTCAACCTCACCAAGAGGCCCGCAGGTATGTAAAGATAGATGGATGGATGGATAGATAGATAGATAGATAGATAGATAGATAGATAGATAGATAGATGGATGGATGGATAGATAGATAGATAGATAGATAGATAGATAGATAGATAGATAGATAGATAGATAGATGGATGGATGGATAGATAGATAGATAGATAGATAGATAGATAGATAGATAGATAGATAGATAGATAGATAGATAGATAGATAGATAGATAGATAGATAGATAGATAGATAGATGGATGGATGGATATATAGATAGATAGATAGATAGATAGATAGATAGATAGATAGATAGATAGATAGATAGATAGATAGATGGATGGAGACCAGGGTGTCCCAAAGTCTACCACGCAGACTGCCTCAACCTCACCAAGAGGCCCGCGGGTATGTGGGGGGGGGGAGGGGGGGGGTGTGAGTGTTTGTGGGGTGGGGGGGTGTGTGTGTGTGAGTGAGTGTGTGTGTGAGACCAGGGTGTCCCAAAGTTTACCATGCCGACTGCCACAACCTCACCAAGAGGCCCGCAGGTGTGTGGCTATAACAACACGCAAATATAGATAGATAGACAGACAGACAGACGGACGGACGGATGGATGGATGGATAGATAGATAGATAGATAGATAGATAGATAGATAGATAGATAGATAGATAGATAGATAGATAGATAGATAGACGGACGGACGGACGGACAGACGGACGGACGGACGGACGGACAGACGGATGGATGGATAGATAGTGTTTTTATGGAGTTCAGGCTTCGTAGTTTCCCTAACTTTGGATGTGATAACTGTATTTTCTTCTGGTACATTGAGGTTTTAACTAAGGAGAAAAAATCAAAGGGAGGGGGGCGGGGTGTTTTTTTAAATGGGTTTATTCATGAAAATTATAGTAGGAAACACACACACACACACACACACACACACACACACACACACACACACACACACACACACACACACACACACACACACACACACACACACACACACACACACACACACACACACACACACACACACACACACACACACACACACACACACACTCGTTAAAACCTTATACCTTCAATCTCTAACTTCTTGCAGGTCGCTGGGAGTGTCCGTGGCACCAGTGTGACGTGTGCAGTGTGGAGGCGGCTTCGTTCTGTGAGATGTGCCCAGCTCCTACTGCCCGCCACAGGGAGGGGCTCTGTTCATCTCCAAGCTGGACGGGAAACTCTGTGCAGCGAGCACGACCCCTGTGGACCAGACCCTCTGGAACCAGGTGGGGGGGGGGGGGGGGGGGGGGTTTGGTGTGTCAGTGTGTATGTGTGTGGGGGGGGGGGGGGGGGGGGGTAGGGTTAGTGTGTGTGTGTGTGTGTGTGTATGTGTGAGTCTGTGTGGGGGTGTGTGTGTGTGTTGGAGCCTGTGTGTGAGTGTGTGTGTGTGGGGGGGGGTGTGAGTTTGTGTTGTGGTGTGTGTGTGTGGGGGGGGGGGGTGGGGTGTGGTGGGGGTGTATGTGTGTGTGTGTGGGGGTGTGTGTGTGTGTGTGTGTGTGGATGTGTGTGTGTGGGGGGGAGTGTCTGTGCACATGCAACTACATGCAAAGTAAAATAAAGATACTGTTCCTAAAGTATAGTAGTAAATAAATAAAGAGGAGAGCGTACAGTAATGCCAGGGGTTTGAGTTTCACACTTAAAGGTGCAGTGTGTAACTTTTTGTGTGTGTCAGAGAAGTGAAACATTTTCTAAGGTTTATTCTAATAACTGAATAAACAAACTTTCCTCACAGGAAAATGTGATCCCTGGAACACTGTTTGAAGTTAGAAAGCTTCCTGAAAAGTTACTGTTTCACTGTTGTTGTTGTTTACAGCAGCAGGGCCCACAGTTTGGTTTACAAACATATTCTAGTCTTAACGTTTGGTTCCAGGTTCCTCAAAATAATTTGATTTATGATGATAGAATTATTCAATACCAAGAATTACATGTAGAGAAAATATGTTTAGTAAACTAACTGCAGGCTCTGTGAATGTAAACAAACCCCCCTCCTCTGAAACTTAAAAACTAAACCATGTCAAATCTTTCCTCCACCCAGGGGAGATCCGTGAGTACACGCCCGAGCCCAGAGCACTTCCATCGGGCTTGGGAATGGCTGTCCTCCCCTCCTCTGCCTCCTCCTCTGGTGCTCCTTCTTCAAACAAAACTACAACAACCAACACCAACACTCTCAACACAAGCGCTATAACAGTCCCCCCTGTGCCAATAAATATCCCTGTTGCAGTACCACCTGTGGCCACCGTGTCTCCACCGAGCAGTCCACATGTGTTTGACCTGCCCCACTATTCGCCTATTTCCTCCTATGAAGAAGAGAGAGATGTGTTGGATGATTTTGATGATGATGATGATGATGATGATGATGATGATGAATTGATTGAGGAAGTAGAGGAGGATTCTGAGGAAAATGGCGACGCTGGAAGGTAAGGTGAATTTTTATATATATATATATTTATTTTTAGTTCTGACTGCAGCATGCTATATATTAATTTATCAGTAGAGAAACTGATTGAGCAACCTTATACTTTCTTTCTTTCTTTCTTTCTTTCTTTCTTTCTTTCTTTCTTTCTTTCTTTCTTTCTTTCTTTCTTTCTTTCTTTCTTTCTTTCTTTCTTTCTTTATTATTTTATTTGGGTATTTTAATTACATTTTCTATTTTATCAGATTCTCTTTAGATTTTGATTGATTTGAATTCAACCCACATTTTTCTATTTAAATAATTTTTTTTTATTATTATTATTCTTTTATGTGTTTATTTATTTTAATATCTTTGTTGGAAGGTAAGGTGGATTTTTATAGTTTGTATTTTGATTTAATTAAATGTTATCTGATTCTCTTAAAGGTGTAGTCAGTGATTCAGGAGAAAAAAAAAAAACTTGCTTTCAAAATCAGTGAATATCTCCTCATGATCCGCTACCTGTCTGTACTGTGTGTGTGTGCTGAAATAAATCCAGTGTTAATACAGAGCCTAGACCTTAAACGTGTATGTTGCTATAGCTATGGTGGGCCCCCTTTGTTTACACACCAGTTTACAGAGCCTAGGCTGTGTATTTACTCATGATTTTTTTTCTTCCAGCACACATACAGTACAGACAGGTAGTGGATCCTGAGGAGATATTCACTGATTTTGAATGAAAAGCGATTTTGGCAACAAGCGTTCTCCAGAATCACAAACTAAATAAAGTTTTTATTTTATTTTATTTTGAAGGCAGAAATCGGATCCTAACGAGGCGGATATGGACGAGGTCGGACTGGAATATCTGGAGATTAAAGACGATGAAGAAGATGATGAAGATGAATAAGACCCTAGTTCTTCCCTTATAGTGAAAGGAAGCTTCTGATTGGTTCATGTAGCCGTCAATCTATACATGAACCAATCAGGGGCTGCCTTCCACTAACGGACAGAAAGTGGGGAGGGTCCGGTCTGACTGGAGGCTAGATTGATGACTACATGAACCAATCAGGGGCTGCCTTCCACTAACAGACAGATCTACATGATTTGACACAACTAAACCCAGTTCAAATGAATATGGAGTAATTTTTTTTTTAAAAGGACAAAATTGAATCAACACACTAGTAGATTGTTAGGTCCATTAATCATGAAAAAAAACGCTTAAAATATTGTATAGAGTCATAAAAACACATAGAAAGATGTTATTTATTGAGTATTTATTTAGTTTTTTTTGGATCCTGACAAACTAAATGATTAATTACACAGTGACTTTGCACACACTGCGGATTTCACTCCTATGGACTTATTTCTTTCCAAATTTCTTTTGTTGTTGTTGTTGACCAATTTCACCTGCTGGTTCGTTGCTTGTTGTCACATAAACATGAACATAACGTCAGAAAGAAAGTTATTGTACATGGACATCCACTCTGCAACTCTTCTGGACGCCCTCGGGTTAATTCAAACTGGTGCTTTTTAAAGATTTTTTATTATTATTTGGGTAAATCCCATTGAGACCGGAGACTCTTTTTGGAGACCTGTTTCAATTTGCACGTCACCATTCACACACACCGATAGCAGCAGGTTAACTACCGACATTCACACGAGGCAAGGTGGGTGAAGTGTCTTGCCCAAGGACACAACAACCACGACACAGGTGGCAGGGCGGGGATCGAACCTCCAACCCTTTGATCATCAGCCGACCCGCTCTACCAACTGAGACACAGTCGCCCTTGTTCTACAAACCAATCTATGAAAATGTCAACACGTGCCAGATGGATCGGCCCTTACAATGAGTTCACAGGACAAAGCTTCAGCTGTGTTTTGGTGCAATGAAATGAAATCCTAGATAACTGACTGATAGTTCGCTGCAGCATTTTGAAAGACACAGACTTTCTCTGACGTTGAAACCATTTCATGCCAAAAAAGGAAAAAAGGATTTCGAACTAAGAAGAAAAAACACAAATGAAGTGTGTTTTAAGGAAGGATTATCTCGTGTGTGTGAATGCAGAGAGGTGTGTGTGTGCGCTGTGGTCTAAAGGTAATTATTTATATGCTGTTCTTATGTGATGCACAATTAACAAAGACAGACAGTCGGACGTTGGATGTTCAGGTCCTTCTTTACTCTTTGTATAGGGCGGTGAAACTACTACGGAAGGGAAGGAGGGACAATTGGTAGGAAAACAATTTGAGGATTTTTTTTCTTTCATTATATATGCACTCCCTGAAAAAAGTAAATGTTGAGAAAAAGTTAAATAAATAGTAAATAAAAAAAAGTTTACATTTATGGACTGCGGTAAAGTCAGAAATATATATTGAGACTTTGGAACTAACAGGATCATGGAACTGTCAACTTTTTTTTCGACTTATTTCTCAAATGCATAATTAAAAAAAGAAAATCCCAATCTCATTTTTTTCCCTCTCTTTTGTCCCTTATATTCTTCCGTAGAAGACGCCGCCATGACGCTTGCACTTCAGTCTGTGGCTGTGTTCGGAAAGCCCTACTAACGTCCTACTCATACTAACGTCCTACTCGTTCTACTTGTCCTTCTCATACTAATGTTGACGTCAATTTGAGTATGTTGTGGAGTTTGTGTAGGCGAGAAATGCCCAGATGAATACTTACTTTCGTGAAAATGTTGTGTATGGATCGATAGGTTACTTTTCCTACTCAACCTGCCCCACAATGCATTGCGTCTTTTCAAACTACATGGAAGGTTTTTTTTTTAAATTCTTTATTGCTTCTGTATACTTCAGTGTAAACGGTCAGACTAACCTCGCATACACAATGAATGGTTAAGTAGACAGTATGTAGTATGTACATGTTGAGTATGTAGGAGGGAGGACGTTAGTAGGGCTTTTCAAACACAGTCTGTGTATTTCTTCTCGCCTCATCATGATGTACTTTCTGCTGTGTCTAAAAGCTTAATATCGTCTCGCGTGTTAATAATCTGCCGAAGCCTTAGGAAAGTGTATTTCATTTTGGAGATATTTTTAAGGAGCCAAATGTTGTCCCTAAAAACTAATAATGCCTTTTTACAGTTGCCCAACAAGCAAAATGTGTTTCATTCCATTGTAATAAAATAAATAAAGAAATAACCTGTTAGATCTACAACCATCGACCTGTTAAAATAAATAAATATCTAAGAAAAATAAGTTATGGAAGAATGCTTTGTACTCGACTCATTCTTTGTTTTCCACTTATATAAGGTAAACATTGAAGGTGGAGTCAGTGATTCTGGAAAATGCTTGCCCTGCGTTCCGAATCTCATACTCTTTCTTTTCTTTATTCCCCATACTACATCTGACGATAAAAATAATCTAGTTAGGATGCAGTAGGCATACTATTGGGACATACTTTTACTCTCTTATTTCATCATAACATTGCGCCTTGATCTTGCCTCTTGCTTTTATATCCGTAGCACCCTCGTTTTTTTTCTTTCTTCCCTCGGTTGTTTTCATATGGAGGCTCTGTCGATGTGACGTCACTTCACGTGTGCACTGGATTGTGGGTCAGAATCGTCCAAATAGGATGCAGTTTTCACTTAACACTAAAAATATTTGCTGGTCGGATGAAGTAGGACATCTGGGTACTTCTAACCATCCTAAATCTGGTCACAAGAATCGGGACATCCTAAATCTTTTTTCTACATACTAAATAGGCTAGTAGAAAGTATGCGATTCGGAACGCAGGGTTGTTGTCAAAATCAGTGTATATTTTCAGCTACCTGTCTGTACACTGTGTGTGTGTGTGTGCATGTATGTCTGGCACATATTTTGCAGTTGAATTTTGTATGGGCTGCTAATGCCCCTGGCTCCATTAGCAATAAGTCTGTTGTGAAGTGCGCCCTCTCGTGGCTAAGGGTTGTATGGGCCTAGGATTGCATAGTGGTGGAGGATGCCTGTTATGTCGGGGTAAGGAAGACTGTAAAAGAAAAACCAAATTTAAAAATGGTAGGAGTCGAGTCAGGCAGTCAAAAATACAGCTCTGGAAAAAATGAAGAGACCACTCCAAATGTTCAGTGTCTCTTGTTTTACTATTTATAGGCATATGTTTGAGTAGAATTAACCTTTTGGTTTTATAATATAAACTACTGACAACATTTCTACCAAACTCCTACCAGAAATATTGTCATTAAAGAGCATTTCCAACAAGTAATGTAGAGATGAAGATTGAAGAAAAATCCAGACTGGTCTCTTAATTTTTTTCCAGAGCTGTATATATTTATTTCTCAAAACAAAAGCGTAAACTGAACTGAGAGCTCTTAAAGGAATACTTCACCCATACGGAACCGGCGTTTTATCATTGTACAATTGCTATATACAGGTAGCCTGGCATTCCCAGACCTGCCACTAGGCGCTGGCAAATTAAATTTGCTGCGCGTGTTGGTCTGGACCGGTCTGGACACGCTCCGTTGAAGCTTATCAAGACTACCAGAAATCTGGGACACGTTTCAATTGGTTCTATCTAATATGGGCGCGCCAGAGCCCTTTATATGGTGCTCTGGGGAGGACGTAACCGGATGACGACAGTGACGTGCATGCGACGTCGAAGCCGTGATAGTAAACATCAACGATGGCTGCGGATATGTTGTGTGAGTTTGAGACTGCTTTGGCCTCGACCCTTAACGATTTGGAAGACGGCACTCAAATCGACTTTCATTAGCAAGTAAGTGGAATGTTCTGTTTTGCCGACCGACCACGGCAAAAGTTTAATTTAACAGTTTAACAGCTGTTCGCTAAACGAAAGGGGCTTAATACGTCACCTTGTGCATCGCTCTGATTGGTTGTAGTGCTATCCAACTGCGTGCAGTGGCATTTGAAATGCACGAGTAGGAGCCGCCCCTTGAGTTGGAAATTACTATTGATCGTCGCCAGACCCTCTATCGTTCAAGATACCAGGGTCTGGACTTCCAGGCTAATATACAGGGGCAGGGCACTCACGAAAAAGAACATCAGCATGGCAGCGAGCAGAGTAGGGGGACAGACTGAGGTTTCTCCGGCTTTTATGCTGCTGATTAAAACACCTGAGCGTGATTGAGTGAGACAGCACACCTGCTCACTCAATCAGTGGCAAATGAAACAGCGGGGGAAATAACAAAAATACTCTGCGTTCCAATCCCCATATACTAAATATCTATTTAGTTTGGTCTAAAAAAGAATTAGGATGTCCCGATTCTTGTGGCCAGATTTAGTATTTCAGCTCTCTGTCTCTCCAAAACTGTCTAATAAAAGAAAAATGCCAAAAAAAATTATCTTAAAAAAAAAAAAAAAAAAAAAGTGTAATTACTTGACATGTCCACTGGAGGGCGGTATAACATCTGCAATGGGATAGAGGCAGTGGAGTTTGCTTCAGTAACACCTCACTGTGAAAATACACTATAGTACTACAAGTCAAAGTCCTACATTCAAAAACTTCAATAATGTTTAGTTTTTAATTTAGTTGTTAATTTCGATCACATAGATAAAAATGATGAATGGTAAATGGACTCCACTTATAAAGCTCTTTTCCCTGGTTTTTCACAGACTCAAAGTGCTTTACATTGTTTTGTACACATTCACCCAATCACACACACATTCATACACCGATAGCAGCAGCTAGATACACCACAACAAAACACAAAGTTGTCATTTGAATTGATACAAAAAAAACTTACTTTGTGAATATTACTGTGACGTCACAGTAATATTCACAAAGTAAGTTTTTTTTAACCCTATATTTCTCTTTCTGTGATGTCACGAGAAGGAGAAATATAGGGTTAAAAAAAACACTCTTTCTGTCTTTTCTCAGGCTAGGATGAACCGATTTCAATTTTTTTCGCACATTTATACTACATAGGATCTCAGAATTCAATACACCTTCATATTCAAACCGGTGAAGTAGGTCTTTAATAGTGCTGGCAGAAAAAGCGTAGGTTGAAGCACTTGCTTGTGAGTATTTTCAAATTAAAAGTCCTCATCTTGCAGTAATGTGTGTGAGTGTGTGTGTGTGTGTGTGTGTGTGTGTGTGTGTGGTGTGTGTGTGTGTGTGTGTGTGTGTGTGTGTGTGTGTGTGTGTGTGTGTGTGTGTGTGTGTGTGTGTGTGTGTCTGTGTGTGTGTCTGTGTCTGTGTGTGTGTGTGTGTGCGTGTGTGCGTGTGCGTTTGTGTGGTTGTAAAATCCTAAAATAAAATCAGTGTGAAACAGACCAGAAACACAACATACTTTAGAAGTAAATGAAGTGATTGGATCTCTAGAAAATGCTTTGCTTGCAGAGTGAGACACACACACACACACACACACACACACACACACACACACACACACACACACACACACACACACACACACACACACACACACACACACACACACACACACACACACACACACACACACACACACACACACACACTAAACAGCTTTCAGTCAGCTCCTTCC
>CM047519.1:4253408-4258408 GCA_026122265.1 Ammodytes dubius | reverse complement strand
GTTAAAGGTGCTGTGTGTAACCAGTGAGGGAGCCCTATACTCCCGATCCTTTTTATTCCCTTGAAAGTTCCGGTTTGAAATTGAAATTCGACGACGCGGAAATGAACGCAAGCGCAACGCAAGTTTTGAACGGTTTTTGGTGAACGATTGTTCGCGGATGTTTTTTTTTTTTAAGATATTTTTTGGGCATTTTTATGCTTTATTGATAGTGTAGGGACAGAGGTGAAATGGGGCAGAGAGGGGAGTGACATGCAGAGAACGACCACGGGCTGGAATCGAACCCGGGTCCGCTGCTGGCCGAGGCCCATGGGGGGGGACGCCCTACCAACTGAGCTAAGGGCGCCCCCTTAGCTAGAGTTTTTGTGTGTGCTCTTCCCTCTTGCTGATTTGCCACTGATTGGTTGAGCAGTGTGTGTGTGTGTCACTCAATCACGCTCAGGTGTGCTTAATCAGGGAGCAGGATAAAAGCAGGGCAGTGCTCCAATCCCCATACTTTCTACTATTTAGTACGGTAGAAAAAAAGATTTAGAATGTCCTGATTCTTGTGGCAAGAGGCAAGATCAAGGAGCCATGTTATGATGAAATAAATAAGTAAAAGTATATCCAAATAATTATTATTTTTTATTTATGTGGAATTAACAACATTTGGGTTGATTAGCTCCACAAAACTCTCTCTGTATTTCTCAGTATGGCAGCGTTTACAAACAGGTGCCCCCCCCCCCTCCCCCAGGTGCCCCCCCCCCCCCCCCCTGACACTGGTGCAGGAGCTCAGAAAAATCCCAAGAAGAGCCCAAGAAATGTTTCAGTTGTTGATTCTACTGCTATAAGAAAACACCTGGACGTACAGCAGAAAGTTACACACTATATATTTTGATTATTTTCTATTCTAACAAAACAATTCATGAAGGTATTTATTTTAATTTGTTGCTGTAAGTGTGTGTGTGTGTGTGTGTGTGTGTGTGTGTGTGTGTGTGACTCAAGCCAGAAGTTGTTAAGCTCCGTGTGTGTGTGGAAACATTTTGAAACATTAAAAAACCTCTTTCAAAGACAGCTGACTTGAGCAGGGTTTTATAAGGTTGTAATTTCATGAGACACAGTTTGTTTTATGGTAGAACCTTTGCACAGTGTGTGTGTGTGTGTGTGCCTCCCTGTGTGTGTGTGTGTGTGTGTTCGTTCGTTCGTTCGTTCATGAGACAGTTTGTTTTATGGGAGAACCCTTTACAGCGTTCACAGTCAGAGTACAAAGCTGTGGAGGGTTTTGCTATTTACGGACACGCAGAAACACAACTGAACCTTTGTGTCTGTGTTTTAACTCTGTCTGCATGTTCCTCAAGACAGCAACGCCCAGTTTAATAATATCTTACACAAGACTAAGACCTCTAAATAATGTTAAAGTTATAGTGTGTAACTTTAGACCAAGATACTTCTAGTAGGCAGTTAGAGTAGAACATACTGGCTGTATCCCATTACAGAGACCGCCTCCTTGGTAGGACGCGGTCTCGCGCTCTATGAAGGCTATAGCCCGTGAAGGCCGATTCGAAGGCCGAACGAGTCTTGTTAAATGAGACGATCTCCGCAGGTCTCGGTTTACGAGCATTTCCGGTTTACGTAACAAGCCGTTACCTTGCGTGACGACTCGCCGCTCCTGTGCTGCCTAGCAACCCTGATTGCTGCCAACGGAGACAGCCCTGTCAACGGAGGAAAAAAGAAAAAGAAGTTGCCTACCAGACGAAAAGAAAAAAAAGTACAAGAAAAAAAGAAAGGAAGATAAAAGTTAAGAAGATGGAGCAACACGTTGCTGTTTTGTTATTTTTTATTTTATTTTATGCCATCTCTGAAAAAAAACGCAATGAATCATGGGATATGTTGGGCTGCGAAGGATACATCTGATGCAGCCTTCAAAACCGTGAAACGAAGGCTGCATTTCACGGCTGCATATGAGGAGCCTTGCAAGGAGCCTTGCAAATGGAACAACCTTTGCGCGCCGCTATGACGCAATCGGTCTTCAAATGCAGCCTTCGTAGACCGCAACCCCTGAATCAAGATACAGCCATTGAGTCAACTCTTACTCAACGTATCATCGCTTTTTAGCCTTTTTTGTCAGTGAAGCGAATTACCCTGACCACACACACACACACACACACACACACACACACACACACACACACACACACACACACACACACACACACACACACACACACACACACACACACACACACACACACACACACACACACACATTATTCCAACCATATTAAGTCTATTTATATATGTAGTGATTTCAAAACACAACTCTGTCATTTTAGTAGAATTAAAGGACATATTATGAACAACAACAAGACAAATATGTCAGTTTCTTCTGGGATGCTTATTTCGAAAAAAAAACACTCCAAATATTCAGTGTCTCTTGTTTTTACTATTTATAGGCCTATGTTTGAGTAGAATGAACATTTTGGTTTTATTATATAAACTACTGACAACATTTCTACCAAATTCTAATACATTTTTTGTTGTCATTAAAGAGCATTTCCATTAAGTAATGTAGAGATGAAGATTGAAGAAAAATCCAGACCGGTCTCTTAATTTCTTCCAGAGCTGTAGTTAAATTAATCTTTGCGTGAATGGATTTCTGTGTGACCGAGTTATTTGTATAATCTGTGTCTGGTGCCTTGCTGTTGCTTTCATGGTCTACAGAAATTAAATTTTGCAATAGAAATATTTTGGTCCAGACATATAAGAAGTCTTAATGCCCCATTTCACCTGAACGCAACATAGCCAGCCAGAAACACTGCTGCCACAATCTACATAAGGATCATGTAACTACTCACACACACACACACCGCAAAACAAACAACACACACACACACACACACCACACACACACACACACACACACACACACACACACACACACACACACACACACACACACGCAACACGCACGCATCACACACACACACACGCACGCACACACACACACCAACACACCACACACACACACACACCCCAGTGGGCACATGTAAGTTATTTGTTTTTATGTTCAATTACCACCAAACCACCAGTTATCAAGATTACTTTATTTTATGTCTCCAACTTAATAGTTTAAAGGTGCAGTGTGTAATATGACATCATCAAGAAAGTTCTACAAAGTTCTGGAATGCAACGCTCCCTGGGTAACCCCAACCCATTAGAATAATAACAGAAGCTACAGTGGCCTTCAAGGACAAGAACAATTCTAAATTTTAAACAATGCACCTGATGACATTCCAACTATGACACTTTCAAGATGGCGGCACTAGGCCTTGGTCCAAAATATGCAGAAATATGGACATATATGAGACCCTTTCTAAGGGAAAAAATAAAATTCAAAAAAAAAAAATTCAGCTATTATACACTAAATTAAATGTACTTATGGATATTATAATTACTTTCTACAAAATCTGCTGGGAAATAAAACCCAAAATTCTACACACTGCAGGTTTAATAGTTTAAGAAAGTAGATTTATTTTCTCTTAAAGGTGCAGTGCGTAGATTATATTGGTGTTTTTCAGAACAGACTTGAGGCAGTGGTGGATGATGCCATCTTTAGTAACTACAGCTTCTTGTCCTTGAAGGCCACCGTAGCTTCTGGTCAATTTTGAGATTTTTGTCTATTAATCTTCCATAACATGTCTTCTTTTCATACTAATATAAATCAAAAGGTCCAACATGTACATTCAGGTGTTTATTTGACTAAACCTTGTCTGTTTGCGTCTGTATATTTCTCCTATAGAGACAGTGTAAGCTCATATCAGGACAAGACATTCGTAAATTAAACAACCCCCATTCACTGTATTGACATTCCCTATGCACACTTTCAAAACGAATAGACATGCCTTGTCACAAAAATACTTCAAAATTTGACATATATAGAGCTTTTTGGGAAAAAAATAATCAATTCAAAAAAAATAATTCAGCTGATATCAGCTAAATTAAATGATTTAGGCTAATTATAATTACTCTTGCTAACAAAACCTAGGACGGGAAAAAAACCCAATATAATTACTAATATTTCACACAGTGTTAAAAGTTGTTAAGAAAGTAGATTTGTTTTCTTAAAGTGCATGTCGATAATTTATGTAGTTTTTCAGAAGACAGATCTTTCAATACAGTGATGGAACACTTTAAGTCTACAGATTCTTGCCCTTGAAGGCACAACAGCTCTCAATATTGAATTTTTTTATTAAAACTTCCATAACATGGTCTTCTTTCAAAAGTATAATTCAAAAGGTTCATACATTTTAATTCAGTGTTTCAAAATTTTAATACAAAAACTGTTCATGTTTGCCGATCTGGTATATTTCTCCTATACAACCATCAACCATCTTTAACGGACATTATCTCAACATTATTTTTTTTTTCAATACTCTGAACCAAAAAAATCTACAACTTCTAAAGCACCTTTACATCAACTAAACTTTCCATAATCATTCCTAGCACTATTCTAAGTAAGTAAAATTGTCATTTGACAGTGTTGTAGTGTGCGTAGCCGTTTGTTACTAGATTCAGTGTGCAGTGTCCGAGCAATTCCATTCTGGTTCAACAGGTTGGAGTCCTTGACACCCCAAGGACAAAAAGACAAAAGATTCTGTGGTGTCTGTCTGCAGCTGGGAGGACAAAAGAGGAACCCAGCGGTCTCATAAATTTTCACACACACACACCACACACCAACACACACACACACACACACACACACACACACACACACACACACACACACACGCACGCACGCACGCACGCACACACACCACACACACACACACACACCCAACACAATACAACCAAACTCAATAAGTGAAGTTTTTTAAGTAGTTTGAGTTTTGTTTGAGCTTTTGAGGGCTTCTTTTTGCCCTGTCAGCGCTGTCTGCAAATCAACCCCAGTCGCCAGAGAAAAACATACTGTGGTTGCGATTCCGAATCGCATACTTTCTACTATATAGTATGTAGAAAAAGATTTA
>CM047519.1:4238408-4245908 GCA_026122265.1 Ammodytes dubius | reverse complement strand
TCTGCTCACTGCCATGCTGCCGGACTGTTGCTGCTCAACTGTGGGTTTCTAAAAGTTAAGTTTACGCTTTGAGTTTGTTAAGTTGCTGATCTGTCGTTTGTACCGGTTAAGTTTGATACTTTTGTTCTTTTTGAATTAAATGCACATCATTTTACAACCTGACTCCTATTTACCCTTTTAACTGGTTTTCAAGTTACAGTCCCTTTACCCCCTAGTCAAACAGGGACGTGTCTGTCTGTCTGTCTGTCTGTCTATCTGTCTATCTGTCTGTCTGTCTGTCTGTCTCCTTCTCTATTCTATCAAAACTCTCATACATTTTTTTTTTTTTTTAATGAAGTAGGTGCAATCATCAATCTCTGTCAATATTAATTTTTTTTTGTAAATTATTGATTTATTTTAACGAGAATATCCAAGGTTTTGACTCGTAAAGCCGTAAAGACTTAAATATCTGAGTATTATCCCTCCCCCCCATGACTCCATAATGTTTTCTTGTCCTACAATAATCCTTCTCAGACAGTCCACCTCATGAAGTAGACATCGTTGCTGTGTTTTCGTTAGTGGCGTCTGCTCTAGTCTGAAAGGTTTTTATCAAAACGACCCACTGACTTTACACTCTGCCCCCCCCCCCACCCTCTCTCTCTCTCTCTCTCTGTCTGTCCCTCTCTCTCCCTCTCGCTCTCTCTCGTTCGCTCTCTCTCTGTCTGTCCCTCTCTCTCCCTCTCTCTCTCTCACTCTCTCTCTCTCTCTCTCTCTTCCCTCTCTCGCTCGCTCTCTCTCTCTCTCTCTTCCTCTCTCTCTTCCTCTCTCTCTCTCTCTCTCTCTCTCTCTCTCTCCGTTTACCTTTCCGGGCAATTGACGTACTAAGGGCTTCTTTCAGCATGTCTTCAGGTCTGTGTGTGTGTGTCTGTGTGTGTGTGTGTGTGTGTCTCTGTCTATCTGTGTGTGTGTGTGTGTGTGTGGCCTTTACAGAAGACTTTTTCAAACCAGCACTGACATTGATGAAACGCCTCCGGTAGAGTCACATACAGTGGTGAGAGTGTTGACTGAGTCTGTGTGTGTCTCTCTATCTGCGTGTGTGTGTGTCACTGTGTGTGTGTGTGTGTGTGTAAGTAGTTTATTCAGTGAACAGAAGGCTGTTTGAGACTCTGACACTTTGAATCTCAGAACATGTTTGTACAAATCTTGTATCCCGTCACTGCCACACACACACACACACACACTTAGTACATAATATTTGTCTCACAACATATTTGGGGAAAAAATTTGACCGTCCAACTACCCTTAAAGCTACAGTGCGTAACTGTGTGTGTCTCTGTGTGTGTGTGTGTCTCTCTCTCTCTGTATGTGTCTCTCTGTGTGTGTGTGTGTGTTTGTGAGTCTCTGTGTGTGTCTCTCTCTGTGTGTGTGTGTTCAGGGCTGGAGGTCATAGTTCAGCTCTCTCAGGATGTCGGGTCAAGTTTATTTTCTCTGCAGTTGGAGACGGAGACAGAAGAGCCAGTGATGAAAGAAACGAGCAACAGGGGAGCACAGAACACTTTAGACTGTGTGTGTGTGTAGGTCTGTGCGCGCGTGTGTGTGTGTGTGTGTGTGTATGTGTGTGTGTCTTAGATTTTTGAATGTTAGAATTTTCAGCACTTTCTGATCATTAGACATTCAAGATGAGTTAAATAGATAAAAAGGTAATAAATCGTTTTCCCATGATAAGAAGGACTTAGGTTGCGTTCCGAATCTCCTCCTCTTTCTTTATTCTATTCTACATACTAAGAATCGGGACATTCTAAATTTTTTTTTTCTACATACTATATAGTAGAAAGTATGCGATTCGGAACGCAACCATAGTCTCCAACAGAGTTTAAAGCTCCTATGAGGAACTTTTAAATATTTCTGAAACAGTCTAATTTTTCCTCTGATGATCATAAATTACATGTAACAGCAAACGAGACCATCACTGCAAAGAATGCTATTTTTATATAGTTTTTCTTAATGCCTTTGTCATGGGGTATACGCTCACCCAGGAACAACAGCTGGCGTAGTAAAAACACTACTTGCTTTTGTCCAAAGGGGGGCGCTAGAATTAACACACACTGAAAGTTCAGTCTCAAAGCTTAGGCCAGTCTTGCAGTTTAGCCATCTGAAGACCCGCTAATAAAATTACGTCTTGTGTTCCTACCCACTTCGCCACTTGCGGCAGTAGGAAGATTGCCTCTGGAGTGCAGGGTCGGAGGTTCGATTCCCCGCCTACCCGCCACATGTCCAAGTGTCCCTGAGCAAGACACTGAACCCCAAATTGCTCCCGATGGTTCAGAGAGCGCCTTGCATGGCAGCTACTGCCATCAGTGTATGAGTGTGTGTATGAATGGGTGAATGTGGTAAGATATGTAAAGCGCTTTGGTGTTGAGAAAATCGGCTAGAAGGCGCTATATAAGTCAAGTCCATTTACCTCCTGATTCCTTTATATCAGCAGTGCTCTCTCTCGCACACACGCACGCACGCACGCACACACACACACACACACGCAGACACACGCACACACACACACACACACGCAGACACACACACACACACACACACACACACACACACACACACACTCTCGCTATCAGTCTGTTGAAGTACTTCCTTCCACTTGAACAGGAAGAGTCACTCATAGAGATTTTTCGACTGGCGTTCAGATTATAAGGATTCTTAAGCAGTGAAGCACACGCACACACACACACACACACGCACACACGCACACACACACACACACAGACGCACACACGCACGCACGCACACACACACACACACACAGACGCACGCACACACACACACACACACACACACACACACACACACACACACACACACACACACACACACACACACACACACACACACACACACACACACACACACACACACACACACAGAGGCATCTTATTAGCTTCAGGATGCTAGGTTCAGGTTCCGGGGTCACAGCAAAACATCCTACAGGAAGCAAACACACACACACACACACACACACACCTTTCCCCCCCCTTTCTTCCTCTTATCCTTTCTCATGTCTTACTCAGATTTCAACATAACATCCTGTAGGAAAGGAGAGAGTGTGTGTGTGTGTTTGTGTGAGAGAGAGAGAGAGAGTGTGTGTGTGTGTGTGTGTGTGTGTGTGTGTGTTGTGAGGTTTTATACTTGTGTGTGTATGTGTGTGTAGGAGGGAGAGAGAGAGAGAGAGAGAGAGAGAGAGAGAGAGAGAGAAAGAGAGAGTGTGAGTGTGTTTGGAGTTTGGAGTTTGTAGAAAGCAAATCTTGCAAATAATTATATGCAGGTGAATTCTTCTCACTATGTTTTTAGTTTTAGAATGTTTTATTTTAATTAACACAATTAATAAATAACACACATCTAGTGTAAAAAAAACGGTGAACATTTATATTCAATATAACCTGGGGACCTCTGAGGCACAGCCAAAGACATAGCCTGCGTTCCGAATCTCACACTTTCTAATATTTAGTTTGGTAGAAAAAGATTTAGGATGTCCCGATTCTTGTGGCCAGATTTAGGATGGTTAGAAGTACCCGGATGTCCTACTTCATGCGGCCAAGATTGTTAGTGTTGAAAACTGCATCCTATTTGGGGCGATTCTGACCCACAATCCAGTGCGCACGTGAAGTGACGTCACATCGACGAAGCCTCCATATGAAAACGAACGGGGATGCGACGGATATAAAAGCAAGAGGCAAGATCAAGGCGCAATGTTATGATGAAATAAAAGAGTAAAAGTATGTCCCAATAGTATGCCTACTGCATCCTAACTAGATTATTTTTATTGTCAGATGTAGTGTGTAGAATAGAAAGAAGAAAGAGTATGCGATTCGGAACGTAGGGACGAAAACAAGAAAATGAACTCTGAACTGTGTTTCAAATTTGAACTTTCACATCCATATGTTCTGTGGACTGCGGATGTAAGACACACTAACTAACCCTAACATTAACCTGAGAAAGATGTGACTTGTTTTTAAACGTGTGTGTGTGTGTGTGTGTGTGTGTATATGTGTGTGTGTGTGTGTGTGTGTGTGTGTGTGTGTGGTGTGTGTGTGTGTGTGTGTGTGTGTGTGTGTTTATGTGTGTCCTGTGCGAAACGGGTCAAAATCACATCACAACGTCATGTTTACTTACTTCCAGTTTGAAGTCCAATATGTCTGACTTAAAGGTGCTACGAGGAACTTTTAAAATATTTCTGAAACAGTCTCATTTTTCCTCTGATGATCATAAATTACATGTAACATCAAACGAGACCATCAGTGTAAAAGAATGCTATTTATATATAGTTTTTTCTTAATGCCTTTGTCATGGGTATACGCTCACCCAGGAACAACAGCTGGCGTAGGGTAAACTTTTTATCCATTCATACACATGAAAACGCTTTACTATCATTTAGGAGTTTTTTCTTATCGGGACACGGTGCGGATGTAAGAGCCTTTGGCCACAAAACAACGTCTGCCACAGCTGCTGATAGGTGGACTGATAACGTAAGGTGTGTGTGTGTGTGTGTGTGTGTGTGTGTGTGTGTCTGTCTGTGTGTGTGTGTGTGCGTGTGCGTGTGCGTGTGCGTGTGCGTGTGCGTGTGCGTGTGTGTGTGTGTGTGTGTGTGTGTGCGCGTGTGTGCGTTTGTGTTTGTACAACTATTTTTGTGAGAACCAATTTGAGTTTTTAGACCTTAGGAGTGAGGACATTTTGTCCGGTTCTCCTTTTGGGACAGGCCTTTAAAGGGCTGTTTGAGGGTTAACACTAGGTTTTAAGGACAGGCCTTTAAAGGGCTGTTTGAGGGTTAACACTAGGTTTTAAGGACAGGCCTTTAACCCTCTGAACCCTGAGGGCATTTTCTCGATTTTACATGCTTTTATAAATTACCATTTTAGAGGGCAGGCAGATAACATAATACCTAGGTGATTCATATCAAAATGTTCAGAACACTCTCAGCTCTCAGTGTGGAAGGTTCAATGTTGCCCTAGTCCAATGTAAAAAAAAAATATTTTGACATAAATGTTGAAATTTTAAGTCCGATTTTTGAAAAATTTCGAAATTTGTGTGAAATAATACCTTTATTCATCTGATTAAGTTATTTTGGCTCTTGAAATTGCTTCTCCAAAACATTAGCTTCTAAAATGTACTGGAATTTTTCCATAAAAAGGTTGGGAAGAGCAAACAACATGACTAAAATGATCTTTTTGTCCAAACGTTTTTTGGTTTTTTGGTTCTCGATTTTACATGCTTTTATAAATTACCATTTTAGAGGGCAAGTAGATAACATAATACCCAGGTGATTCATATCAAAATGTTCAGAACACTCTCAGCTCTCAGTGAGGAAGGTTCAATTTTGCCCTAGGCCAATGTAAAAAAAAATATTTTGACATAAATGTTGAAATTTGAAGTCCGATTTTTGAAAAATTTCGAAATTTGTGTGAAATAATACCTTTATTCATCTGATTAAATTATTTTGACTCTTGAAATTGCTTCTCCAAAACATTAGCTTCTAAAATGTACTAGAATGTTTCCATAAAAAGGTTAGGAAGAGCAAAAAACATGACTAAAATGATCTTTTTGTCCAAACGTTTTTTGGGTTGAGATCTAAGGGCATTTTCTCGATTTTACATGCTTTTATAAATTACCATTTTAGAGGGCAAGTAGATAACATAATACCCAGGTGATTCATATCAAAATGTTCAGAACACTCTCCGCTCTCAGAGAGGAAGGTTCAATTTTGCCCTAGTCCAATGTAAAAAAAAATATTTTGACAAATGTTGAAATTTGAAGTCCGATTTTTAAAGAAATTCGAAATTTGTCTGAAATAATACCTTTATTCCAAGCCAACAGTTTCTTAACGCCCAATAGCACAAATATACATTTGCCTCAGTAGGCTTCACATTTCTTCTCCACTGAGAAAAAAGGTCCCTTTAATGGGAAAAATATTGAGAAATGTCATGGAGTGACAGATGAATAAATGCTTCTCCCAAGATGGACATCATGCAATAGATGTCACTTGTACAAACAATACAAAAAAATCATGAAGGAATACAATAATTGACTAATGTTAACATGCTAATACTAAAATAAAATATGAATAGTGTGGATGCAGGAGAACTTCAGATGCTGCCAGAGGAAGGACTTGATCCACACCGTCTCGTCTCCACCAGGGAAAACTGGAAGAGAACAGACAGACAACAAATGAGCAAGAAAAGTGAACAGGCATGAAAACAAAAAGACTATCCTGCTGAGCGAAAGCATTATCCCCATTTACAAAGCATTAGCTTCTATAATGCACTGTCATTTTCCAAAAAAAAGTTGGGAACTGCAAAAAACATGACTAAAATCAACTGGATCACTTATGTGTAAGTTCCAGGAGATGACACCAAATCTGTCCCTACTCATGACTGTTGCGGCAAATGGACAGGTTAAACTGTGGTTCTGCCTCCAGTAATCAGCAATTTGGTGTAGTCTAACCAGGGCCATGTAAAAGAGGAGTCCAATGTACTTGTAAAACTCCTCAACTGTCAAATCAGTCAATTTAAACTTTTTACCCATGGCAATTTTTTTGGCAGCCTGTTTGTTTGTGTTGCTACAGAGTGTGTGTACAGTGTGTGCAGTGAAAAACAATTTGAAGAGCTCAATTGGTGTGTAGAAGTGCGTGCCTAGCTGTGGGCCAGGGGTGTGTGCAGGTTGAAACCTGGAGACAGGAGGAGCGGTGTCCTGGTCTTCCTCAGTCTTCCAAGCCCGCTGCTGCGTAGGGGGTGCTGGTGGAGTTGGGACACGGGACCTCTTTGCGGGTGGTTCTCCTCTTCTCCTGGACCACAGATTCACAGAAATCAGTCTCATTATCTCATAACAAAAATATTCAAACTTCACAAGTTGTATTTGCAAACAACAGTGTAATAAAAGTCGATGCAAAAACATTTCCATTCTGTACTATTTGTAAATTGTAAAGGGAAATACTTTTACACAGAATACACACTTATTACTATTATTTTCAAACTAAAGTAAACAAAAGTAGTGCTATCAATAGAGAAATCAGTCCCTGTAATGTCAAGAATGCAAAATTCAAGCTAGCTTACATTTACACACTGAGCTTCATTTGCAATTTCTAAAATACATTATTATACCCGTTTATAAACAGCTGTATAGCCTACTACAGTTGTTTGTTTGTTTCTCTCTCTCTCTCTCTCGTAACTTCTGTCTCCTCCCCTCATCCAGACTAAATGACGACTTTCCACACAACAGACAGCGCTGCACTGCCACCGATTAATGCCTATGCCGGTTCATTCACCATTTTCGTACTCATACGCAAAAATATTCACACACACACACACACACACACACACACACACACACACACACACACGGGTGTCCATTTATGCGAGACAGCTAGCAAACAAAATTGAGACACACGGGGAAGATTGTACTGTTTTGAACCTAGCCTACATTGTTGCACCCACTAAATCAATAATGCACAGACACTAGCGGAGA
>CM047519.1:4205908-4210908 GCA_026122265.1 Ammodytes dubius | reverse complement strand
GAGCGCGCAAGCCGACATTTTTTGCCCTTGTAAGATCTCTGCTTTTTGGCACATTTAATGTGAATTGTGTAGAACACAATATGCAAATAAACTTTGAGTGTTGTTGTGTGGGAGATTTGATTCTTGGATGTTTTTTTTTCGAAAATGTTTATGAATAACATATAATATACATTATATACAACATAATGTATCTTTTTTCTAATCGCAGTATTAACTGTAGGCAGCCTGAGCTGATAGAAGAGAAAGCTTTGGGACTGGGCAACCTGGATGGTGGTAGTCCAGAGCTATATACTACACACTATATAGATATAAAGTCCACTATTGCGATGTCCAGCTGGGTGAAAATAGTAGCCAGCCGAGGTCACAACCCTGCTAGGAGGGTCCGGAGGTATGCCCCCCCGGGAGATTTTTTTTACCTTGCAGTAGGCACTCTTATTTCATCATAACATTGCGCCTTGATCTTGCCTCTTGCTTTTATATCCGTCGCATCCCCGTTTGTTTTCATATGGAGGCTTCGTCGATGTGACGTCACTTCTGGTGACCTGTCTGTCTGTCCGTCTGCCTGTCAATCATTAGTGTGTGCGTTTGACACAAACATCAGCTGGGCTCTTATCTGCTTTATGACTTCCATCCTGACTGTGTTATGTGTACTTTGACTTTCTCTGTAAAGATCGTCTGACAGACTGTGTGTGTGTGTGTGTGTGTGTGTGTGTGTGTGTGTGTGTGTGTGTGTGTGTGTGTGTGTGTGTGTTTGTGTTTGTGTGTGTATATGTGTGTGAGAGATAGAAAGAGAGAGAGAGTGTGTGTTTGTGTGTGTGTGTTTGAATGTCTTGTGTGTGTGAGAGAGAAAGAGAGAGAGAGAGTGTCTGTTTGTGTGTGTGTGTTTGTGTGTGTTCTGACTGTGTGTGTGTTTGTGTGTGTCTGACTGTGTGTGTGTTTGTGTGTGTCTGACTGTGTGTGTGTTTGTGTGTGTCTGTTTGTCTGTCTGTCTCTCTGTCCGTGTGTGTGTGTGTGTGTCTGTGTGTGTGTGTGTGTGTGTAAATGCAGCGAGGAGTCAAAGGTCAAATCTGGAATTTATTTCAGACACATTAAAACGCACTCACACTGTTCGGAAGAGGCTGACCCCAGCGATAAAAAGCTAGCGTGTGTCTAGTCCTCCTGTGTGTGTGTGTGTGTGTGTGTGTGTGTGTGTGTGTGTGTGTATGTGTGTACGTGTGTCTATTCTTCCTGTGTGTGTGTGTGTGTCTGTGTGCGTGTGAGAGAGAGACAACAAGTGCGTTTGTGTGCGTTTGTCTGTCGGTTGTTAGTCTATCTGTCTCTCTGTCCGTGTGTGTGTTGCGTGTGGCTGTGTGTGTGTGTGTGTGTGTATTTGTGCGTGGGTGTGTGTGTGTTTGTGTTTGTGTGTGTGCAACTTTGAAAAAACTTTTTATTTTGAAGCCGCAAGATCTTTAAAGGTGGAGTCAGTGATTCTGGAGAATGCATGTTGCAAGCTACCGAAGGCCCCCTTTGTTTACATACCAGTTTACAGAGCCTAGGCTGTGTATTAACCTGTGGATTTTTCAGTGCACACACAGTACAGACAGACAGGTAGTGGATCATGAGGAGATATTCACTGATTTTGACAACAAGTGTTCTCCAGAATCACTGACTGCACCTTTAAACATTGATTGTGAAACATTATAAACCAGGTATTGTGTAACCATGTTTGGACATTTTATAGATTGTGATTGCAATAAAAAAAACTGTGCAACAGAAGCAAAACAATAATTGTTTAAAGTTATAGTGCGTAACTTCTGTCACGCCCACAAAGAAGGAAGTACAACAACACTCTCTGTCGGTGCATCGCCATCTACATGAGGTAAACTGAGCCTTCAGTGATGGCACATGGATTTTATACCTTCTGCTGTACGTCCAGGTTTTTTTTTTTCTTAGCAGTAGAATCAACAACTGAAACATTTCTTGGGCTCTTCTTAGGGATTTTTCTGAGCTCCTGCACCAGTGTCAGGGGGGGACGACGACGACGACACCAATTTGTAAACGCTGCCATACTGAGAAATACAGAGAAAAAGTTACGCACTGTAGCTTTTAGGAGACACAGGGCTGAGAGCTGCCTCCATGTTTTTAATTGCATCAGTTGAACAAGAGCAAGATCCTGCTAATCCTATTATAAGCTGCAGCAGAGATCAGCCTGATTCATCTTACACACACACACACACACACACACACACACACACACACACACACACACACACACACACACACACACACACACACACACACACACACACACACACACACACACACACACACACACACACACACACACACACACACACACACACGCACACACACACGCACACACACACGCACACACACACGCACACACACACGCACGCACACACACACACACACACACACAGCTGTAATGGCTACATGTATAGGGGAGGAGACCCACGTGTTATTTTTGTCTGTCTTATATAAGAGCAGTGCAAAGAAAATAATAATAATTCTCTTTCTTATAGTAAAATCAATATGTTGCACCAGTGTGATGTTTAGCAAACACACATACACACACACACACAACATTAAGGAGAAAAGTGAAAAAACACCCGATAATGACATTTAACTGATAAAAATGTGAAAAGTTAAGATCTAGATCACATGAAAACACTCAATTACTTTTTTTTTTTTAAGATATTTTTTGGGGCATTTTTATGCTTTATTGACAGTGCAGAGAGACAGAGTTGAAATGGGGCAGAGAGGGGAGTGACATGCAGAGAACGACCGCGGGCTGGAATCGAACCCTGGTCTGCTGCTGGGCCCGGCCCGGGAGGGGGACGCCTTACCAACTGAGCTAAAGGCGCCCCCAACACTCACTTACTTGTTCATTAACTTTTTCCTTTCTTCTCCAGTTCTTGCATTTGCAGATTTCGTCCATATAAAGTCCCTTTCATCTCTCTTTTAAAGTGCTTTTTCTATCAAATATAATGGTTGATAGTATATGCAGAGTGCAGTATTTAGTATAGAAGCTTTTTGTCTATCTACTATGGCAGTGTTTCTGCTTTTGTTAAAAAATAAATAAAAAATAAAAAAATTGTTATCTATCTAGTAGGAGAACATATATGTTTATAGTAGTTTGTCTTTGTATAGAATAACAGTTTTAATCATGTCTTTGTCTTGTTAAAGACACACTAACGCTGTCGTTTACATAAAGAACAATTAACCTGCAATAAACGATGAGGCGTCAAAATCAACTGTTTAAATAACGTGATTTATGAGGGTAGTTTGGGCTTGTGATATATGATAGCTGTTTAAGTTCTATTCTAGATAGTGAAAATGACTATTTCTAATTCATTTAATGTATTTATATGTATATTATTTGGGTGTGGCTTCATATAAGCCTGTACAGGTTTCTGCCACATCCACACATGTATTGTTTTTTTCAACTACATGTTTTCTTTTTTATCAATTGTATGTGGAAAAAATAAACTAAACTAAACTAAACTATATAGGCTAGAATATATGTATTTAATGAGTTACAATTTGAATTTTTTTGGGGTAAAATTGGTCGCAGTATTTTTTTGTGAGATAATTAAAATTAACTGTTTAAATTACGTTATTTCTGAATTTAATGTGAGCGTGTGGATAAATGGTTATTATTTTTTTGTTCTAGTAAAAAATAAATAAAAAATTTAAAAATATATAAATTAATAAATAACAATTGTGTTAAATTGGTTGGTAAATTAGTATTGGTAGTATTTTTATGTCGTCATCATCATAATGACGTGATTTCTGACGTTAATTCTAGCCACGTGGTTGAAACAGTAACATATTCTAAAGTGTGGTCTCTGATTCCCTGTCGGAGGCAGAGAGGGTCTCGTGTGGATTATTTGCAGCTCTTTAGAAAAGGGTGAAGTGGGGAGGGGGGGGGGGTACTATTCTGTATGCACCCCTCCCCAACACACACACACACACACACACACACGCTGCGAGAGAAACACACGCGCACACACACACACACACACACACACACACACACACACACACACACACACACACACACACACACGCACACACACACACACACACACACACACACACACACACACACACACAACACACACACACGCTGCGAGATAAACACACGCACACACTACGAGAGAGAGAGAGGAGAGAGAGAGAGAGAGAGAGGAGAGAGAGAGAGGAGAGAGAGAGAGAGAGAGGAGAGGAGAGAGAGAGAGAGAGAGAGAGAGAGAGAGGAGAGAGGAGAGAACACACACACACACACACACAAGAGAGAGAGAGAGAGACACACACACACACACACACACACACACTCCTCCCCTGCTACTCCACTCGCCCCGCTCTCTCACACCATTGTTGTTGTGACTGCCGTCCGGTTAACAGGCAGCAGCGTAGTGAATGAGTGAGCGCGCTGTAGTGGGAGACTGTGTGTGTGTGTGTGTGTGTGTGTGTGTGTGTGTGTGTGGACGCTCTCTCTCTCTCTCTCTCTCTCTCTCTCTCTCTCTCTCTCCCTCCCTCTCTCACATTCACCGGGACAATCTCTCCGTCCTCACTCACTCGCTCGAGCGCCCTGCGTAAGGACACACGCAAACAACACAACGCTGTATATCGCAACCCAAATAACGAACTATTCTAACTTAAATATCTCAATTTCTCTCCGCACTGGATCTAATTTAAACCAATTCCCTCATCATCAAAGGACTTAATTAACTATCTAACACGATTTCAACATTCTAGCTGGTCTATATTTTGGTGATTTTTCGACTTTTTTTGGTCGCGGTGGATTTTGGCGTCAAGAACGGCTTGTTGGAAGTTGGACTTTACCCCCACGGGAATCACAGCTCCAATGCCCGGTGACCAAGGCTCAAAACCCGGCAGCAGCTGTCGTTCATGACCCGGGGTTAAAGAGGGGGGCTGGTTGTTTTTTTTTTCTTCTTCCATACTTTCTTTCAGCCTCTTTGAATGGATTTATAAGC
>CM047519.1:4180908-4185908 GCA_026122265.1 Ammodytes dubius | reverse complement strand
GGGGGGGGGGGAGAGGTGGGGTGGGTAGGGGGGAGAGGGTTTGGGTGTGTATGGGGGGTGTGTCTGGAGGAGGGTGGGAGGGGGGGAGGGGTTGTGTGTGTGTGTGTGTGTGTGTGTGTGTGAGCTGCTAAAAAGGCACGCCATACGTACAAGTCCTCAAGGTGGGTGATGTGAGGGAGTGTGTGGGGGGGAGGTCTGTTTGTGTGTGTGTGTGTGTGTGTGTGTGTGTGTGTCTGTGTGTGTGAGCTGCTTTTAATAGCCTACTGGTGGTCTCGTTTGCTGCTACATTTCATTTATGATCATCAAGGAAAAATTAGACTGTTTTAGAAATATTCTATGGTGGACATTTAGTAGAAGTTTTATTTTAAATAACTATTCTATTTCTACTCAATTTATTTTTTACTTTTATACGTTTTATTTAAATGTTTTGTTTCATTGTGTTGTAAAAATAAAAATAAATTCAAATAAACATATTGTGAAAAAAAAATATTCTTATAATTTTTTTGTGTTGAGAACCAAAATTAGCATTTGTTCGCTAACCATAGTCATCAACTATAAAAGCCTTTACTTGAAGTTTAGAAGAAGTTGTATTCTAAGTATTTATTCTATATATTAATTTAAATATATAATATAGATTAATTAACTCTTGTCCTGCCTGTGTGTTGTGTAGACGGGTAGTCTGAACATGTCGGAGGTGGAGGTGCTCTACCTGTCTAAAGTCTCTATGGAGGATTCAGGAGAGTACACCTGTCTGGCTGGAAACTCCATCGGGTTCGCCCACCAATCCGCCTGGCTCACCGTCATCTCAGGTAAAGAATTAAAGCCCTACTGCAAAGGTGGGGAGGTGGGAATATGAAGGTGTATTGAACTCTGAGATTCCTATGTAGTGTAAATGTGCAAAAACATTTTAGAAATCGGATCATCCTAGCCTGAGAAAAGGCAGAAAGAGTGTTTTATGGTCTCACTGTCTAACCCTACATGGCTCACTGTCATCTCAGGTAAAGAATTAACTGAAAAGCTGCATGATTCAGTGCTGAAAGGAATTCTTTGTCAGCTTGTTTCGTTTTTTAATTTTTTTTAAATTTTCTTATGCTTAGGCCTATGTATTTTCTCAAATTATCTTTTCTATTTTAATTTTTTTTCCATCTTTCTAAACATACTAAATGTATGTTCGTTTGTGGTTATGTCTTCACAAATTAACTATTTTTTTTAATTTAATTTTTTTTTTTTACAAATTTTAACTTTAAAAATAATCTTGTAGATAAAAGCGTGCATCGTCTGCATAGAGTACAAACTAAACTTGATATCGCCAATTTTGAATGACTTTTTCGGTCAATTATTATTATTTATTTTTTACATATTTTAACTTAATATCGCCCAAAAAAATACACTAGAACAATTGTTTTTATCACTTTTTGAAGGTTTAAAACATTTTATTACTTTCTTTCTTTCTTTCTTTCTTTTTCTTTTCTTTCTTCTTTCTTTCTTTTTCTTTCTTCTTTCTTCTTCTTTCTTTCTTCTTTCTTTCTTTCTTTTCTTCTTTCTTTCTTTTCTCTTTTCTTTCTTTTTTTTTCTTTTCTTTCTTCTTCTCTTTCTTCTTCTCTCTTCTCTCTCTCTCTCTTCTCTCTCTCTCTCTCTCTCTCTCTCTCTCTCTCTCTTTCTTTCTTTCTTTCTTTCTTTCTTTTCTTTCTTTTCTTTTTTCTTTCTTTCTTTCTTTCTTTTTCTTTCTCTTCTTCTCTCTTCTTCTCTTTCTTTCTTCTCTCTTCTCTCTCTCTCTTCTTTCTTCTCTCTCTCTACTCTCTTCCTCTTCTTCTTTCTCTTTCTCTCTCTTTTCCTTCTCTTTCTTTCTTTCTTCTTTCTCTTCTTCTCTCTCTCATCTTCTCATCTTTTCTCTCTCTCTCTCTCTCTCTCTCTCTCTCTCTTCATCTCTCTCTTCCGAAGCTCATTGCTATCCACGAAGAACAGATGCGATGGAGACCTTGAGACCAGATACACAGATATAATCATCTACGCGTGTGGGTTCCTGGCCCTGGTGATGGCTGTGGTGATCGTGGTTCTGTGCAGAATGCAGGTTCAGCCCCGACGAGAACCCTTCGATGCTCTGCCCGTTCAGAAGCTCTCCAAGTTCCCGCTACGCAGACAGGTAGGGGGGATACACACAGAGACAGACACACACGCAGGCAGGTAGGGGGGGAATACACACATTAAAATATACACACGCAGACAGGTAGGGGGGAATAATACACACACACACACACGGAGGCATGCAGACACACACACACACACACACACCCTGGGAACTTGATCAACAACGTTAAGTTTAGTTTAGTTCGATAAAAATCATTCAGTTCTTTGTGAGTATCAAAATATTTAACCAATGTCCGAAAAGGATGGCGAATTTAACGGATGGTGAAATTTCTTGGAGATAATGTGGTCTGGTTAGCTGACATCTCTGTGATCTGAGAACTTGGTCATTGGATCAAATCTGATGGAGAAACTTTTTCAGGACGGCCTTTGTTTAGTTTAGTAAGAAAAGAAAAAATAAATATTTTGCATTTTTTTGTGGGTAGATAAACGAAAGAAAGTTAATCAATCAAATAAATATTTAACCAATTTTACTGTCAGGTTTAAAGCTAGCCCCTCTTCCTTCAGTACTCAGTGGACAGACACACACACACCTACCCCCCCCCCCCCCCCCC
The DNA here is from genome assembly GCA_026122265.1 of Ammodytes dubius. Classification (NCBI taxonomy): domain Eukaryota; kingdom Metazoa; phylum Chordata; class Actinopteri; order Uranoscopiformes; family Ammodytidae; genus Ammodytes; species Ammodytes dubius. The sequence goes on along the minus strand of CM047519.1, from coordinate 4,183,209 downwards.
ACACCACCACCCCCCCCCCCCCCCCTCCGACCCCCCACACACACACAGCCTAAATCTCTCTCTCTCTCCCTCTCTCTCTCTCTCCCTCTCTCCCTCTCTCTCCCCTCAGTACTCAGTGGAGTCTAACTCGTCCGGTAAGTCCAGTGCGTCTCTCATGCGCGTGGCCCGCCTCTCGTCCTCCTGCTCTCCGATGCTCGCTGGAGTCATGGAGTATGAGCTGCCCTACGACCCAGACTGGGAGTTCCCCAGAGACAAGTAAGATATCCACAATATAGGCTGTGTTTGAAAAGCCATACAACATACTAAAAGCCCTACTAGCGTCCTACTCATACTAACGTCCTACTCATACTAAAAGCCCTACTAACATCCTACTCATACTAAAAGCCCTACTAACGTCCTTCTCTTACTAATTTTGACATCAATTTGTGTATGTTGTGGTTGTGTATGCGAGTTGTGTAGGCGAGAAATGCCTAGATGAGTAGGACGTTAGTATGAAAAGGACGTTAGTATGAGTAGGACATTAGTAGGGCTTTTCAATGAACGAGATGTATTTTGAATTCTTAAACCTTCCCTTACAGAGACAGTGTTTCTCCAGTAAGTTCAGCTCATTGTCTGGAATGCATTCTTCTCATTTAAACGTTGCAGCTTTCGAACCATAAAATAAAACTCGGCCGCATTCCATTTCTGGCTCCACACAACCTGTGTTTTACGAAACCAAAATGAGCCCCAAATTATGGATTCCTACCGTTTTAATTTGGACACAACTTCACTAGTTTAAAGGAATACTTGGCCCATACGGAACCGGCGTTCTATCATTATAAAATCTCTATTATAATATAATGAATGAGGTTTTTCTTCCCTCAGTCTTCCCTTGGCCCAGCTGTCCTGTTAATCCTGACCCTAAATTTTTACCATGTGTGATGTCACACATAGGAAAAAATTTAGGGTTAGACAGTGAGACCGTAAAACACTCTTTCTGCCTTTTCTCAGGCTAGGATGAACCGATTTCTCAAATTTTTGCACATTTATACTACACAGGATCTCAGAGTTCAATACAACTTCATATTTCCACCGGTGAAGTAGGGCTTTAATGTAAAATTCTCTTTTTTCTCTGTCTAGTTTGCTGTTGGGTAAACCTCTCGGAGAAGGCTGTTTCGGTCAAGTTGTTCGAGCGGACGCTTACGGCATCAACAAGGACTCGCAAGATCAAGCCACAACTGTCGCGGTTAAGATGCTAAAAGGTTTGTGTTCCCTGTGTCTGTGTCTGTGTGTGTGTGTGTGTGTGTGTGTGTGTGTGTGTGTGTGTGTGTGTGTGTGTGTGTATATGTTCTGTGACCTTCTTGACACCTATTTGAATTTAAATTTTTCGCTTACAGTAACATTTAACTTTAATTTAAACAATGTCCTTAGAAACCTGTTAAGTAGAGTACGCCAAGTTAGTTGTGTATTTTTTTTTGTCTTTTTGTTTGTGTGTTCACTTTTACAGTTTTTGTGTGTGTTTTTGTGTTCTAAAAAATGAAGTATTTTAAAATAAAACATGAAAAGTGATTTGGACAACAAGCGTTCTCCAGAATCACTGACTACACCTTTAACGTGTGTACTGTTTGCGGGTAGTAATGTTGTTCTAAATCAAACGTGGATGCATGTATGTGTGGATATGGATATGTGAGTTGTACAAATATGGAGATATGGTTGGATCCAATAAGTTTATACTTCTTCCTACTCCTTTTCAGGCATATCAATTCAATATGTTATTTGTTTATTTTTTGTTTATTTTGTTTATTTTTATTTGTGAAATCATTTGAACATATTTTTTTATTGTATTTTCATGCTTTTAATTTTTTCTTTTTTTGATATGTCTGAAATAAAAAATAAAACTAAAACTAAAACTGAAACTGACACTGAAACTTTATATCCTCAGATGACGCGACAGATAAAGACCTGGCTGACCTGATCTCTGAGATGGAGCTGATGAAGGTGATGGACAAACACAAAAACATCATCAACCTGCTGGGAGTCTGCACACAAGACGGTAGGTTGATCTATCTATCTATCTATCTAATCTATCTATCTATCTATCTATCTATCTATCTATCTATCTATCTATCTATCTATCTATCTATCTATCTATCTATCTATCTATCTATCTATCTATCTATCTATCTATCTATCTATCTATCTATCTATCTATCTATCTATCTATCTATCTATCTATCTATCTATCTATCTATCTATCTATCTATCTATCTATCTATCTATCTATCTATCTATCTATCTATCTATCTATCTATCTATCTGTCT
>CM047519.1:4163408-4165908 GCA_026122265.1 Ammodytes dubius | reverse complement strand
CTACACTACATACTAAAATACAGAAGAGTTTTAGTCTTTTTACTACACTACATACTAAAGTACAGAAGAGTTTTAGGACCATGGGAGAGAGAAAAAAAAATCAGATAAGGAAGATTTTTTTGAGAAATGTCAAGAATAAAGACGAATACTCCAAAATACTTTTGAATTTATTGGGGCATTTATGTATTTTCAGCATACTACAATTGACGTGCATATATTGGGACATCCTAAATCTTTTTTCTGGCGTACTAAATAGTAGGGAGGTATGGGGATTAGATCGAAGGGATGTTTTCATTGTGTGTGCTTTGTTTTAATTGCATTTACAACACAGCGACTAAAGGTTCTACAACGACGAGGATGGGATTGGAACCCACGCGTGCAGAGCACAATGGATTAGCAGTCCATCACCTTAACCACTCGGTCACCTCGTCTTGCATCAGCTGATCTAAAGTGACTGTCCAGCCTGTTGTCATGAAGAAGAACATTAGGTCAGAAGTTTTACCCGGTCCCTCTGTTAAAGGTCAACGCTCCATGGAGATTGGAGAAAGCGGTCACAACAAGCTAATGTTACCGTTCCAAACTAAAAGATGCCTTGGAAACAAGGCTTGTAAATCATTGGTTCCACTGGGGATTGAACCCAGGACCTTCTGCGTGTAAAGCAGACGTGAGGACCACTACACTATAGAACCACATACCTACAGACTTTTGAAGGTAGTAAATCCTTCTTCTTCAGCTTCTTGGTCGTTGGTCAGACGTTTCTGAAGCAATAACGTAGTTCCTGAACTGCTTTACAATCGCTCAGAATTTACATGCGAGAAAACTACAGAAAGAAACTCCAGGAAGTAGAAGGTCTTCCTCATCCCCATAATGCAAAGCTAGCGGCTACGGGAGCTCATTTAGTCCAAGAGACCTCCTCTTCTACAAGGTCTCGGTCCGCTTGTTGTGTTTCCATCTGACTCACACGTTAGCTTGTAGAGATGTTAACATGGCACAGACTAAAGTTAAATCCAGCTACGACGAGGATGGGATTGGAACCCACGCGTGCAGAACACAATGGATTAGCAGTCCATCACCTTAACCACTCGGTCACCTCGTCTTGTATCAGCAGATCTAAAGTGACTGTCCAGCCTGTAATTAGAATCCTCTCTCAAAGAGATTAGAGAAAGTCAAGTCGGATCTGTGAGAAACGAGGCTTGTGAAACATTGGTTCCACTGGGGATTGAACCCAGGACCTTCTGCGTGTAAAGCAGACGTGATGACCACTACACTATAGAACCACATTTTAAGCAAACCAAGTATCTCAAGATGTTTGAAAGTAAAACATCTTAATAAACCTCTTAAACCCTCATTGGATCGACCCTCTTTCCAGCTGGTAGGGCGGTCGTCCACTGGGTTACAGGGTCGGTGGTTGGATCCCCCGTCTCCCCGCCACATGTCCAAGTGTCCCTGGGCAAAGAGACACTGAACCCTAAATGTCTCCTGATAGTTAGCTTGCACCCTGCGTGGTAGCTGCTGCTGCTATCGGTGTATGAGTGAATGAGACAAGGTAAAGCACATTGGAAATAACAGCGCTATAGAGGAGCAGTCCATTTACTATTATATATATATTATATTTATGCGAGATTAGAGTCTGTTAGTGTTTCTATGAGTTGAATATGTATCAATATTTATAATGTTCATTTTCTTCCTTTTCCTTTTCAAAGCGTCTGGTCCAAAAGCCTTCACAACTAATGTGACAGTTTGATTATTGAAAACCGCCAAAGTGATGGTAACTGATTTTGATTCAACAAATACAGGCTGGACATGTATCCAAAGGATGTGGGTTTGACTCCAGCTGACTGCCCCATGACCTGCAAACCATTCAAACATTTGGATGGACTTTTCAACTTCCATGTTTGAAATATTTCTGGATTTGACCTTACAGGACACCGTATAAATTGCTCCTTAAAAAGAAGATTGCTCTGAGTAAATGGTTGCGTTCCGAATAGCGTACTTTCTACTATATAGTTTGGTAGAAAAAAGATTTAGGATGTCCCGATTCTTGTGGCCAGATTTAGGATGGTTAGAAGTACCCGGATGTTCTACTTCATGCGGCCAAGATAACTAGATTCTTTTTATCGTCGGATGTAGTATGTATTTAAAAAAAAAAAAAGAGTATGCGATTCGGAACGCAATCAAAGTCTGGTTTGTGGGGAGAGTGGACATGAACTCTCGGAGGGAATTCAATTAAAAAATATTTCAAAAACAGAAGTTGAAAAGTCCATCCAAAAGTTTGAATGGTTTGCAGGTCATGGGGGGCAGTATGCTGGAGTCAAACCCACATCCTTTGGACTGCTCGTGGTGAAGTGGTTAGTGGTTAGACCCCCCCCCCCCCCCCCCCCCCCCCCCCCCCCCCCCCCCCCCCCCCCCCCCCCCAAACACACACACACACCCATAGAGGCTCAGTCCTCTTCACAGCAGACCCGGGTTAGAATCCAGCCCGGTCGCACATATGATTTCT
>CM047519.1:4148408-4153408 GCA_026122265.1 Ammodytes dubius | reverse complement strand
ATGGCGGCGATGTGTGTGGTGTGTGTGTGTGTGTGTGTGTGTGTGTGTGTGTGTGTGTGTGTGTGTGTGTGTGTGTGTGTGTGTGTGTGTGTGTGTGTGTGTGTGTGTGTGTGTGTGTGTGTGTGTGTGTGTGTGTGTGTGTGTGTGTGTGTGTGTGTGTGTGTGTGTGTGTGTGTGTGTGTGTGTGTGTGTGTGTGTGTGTGCAGGCCATGTGTGGATGGACTTGTGATGTGGTCTCTGAAGCAGACAGAGAGGCATCAGCTAATCAACCAAGAATTACCAAGAACTATTTATTACTATTTACATTCAGTTAAAAACCAAAATGTTGGGGGGGGGCGCCCTTAGCTCAGTTGGTAGGGCGTCCCCCCCCCCCCCATGGGCCTCGGCCAGCAGCAGACCCGGGTTCGATTCCAGCCCGCGGTCGTCCTCTGCATGTCACTCCCCTCTCTGCCCCATTTCAACTCTGTCTCTACACTATCAATAAAGCATAAAAATGACAAAAAAATATCTTAAAAAAAATAAAAATTAAAAATGCCAGTCAAGGTCACTTTTATTTTATTTATATAGCACCTTATAAGAACCTAAATTCACCAAAGAGCTTTACATAAAATACATAAATTAAAATACAACAACAGCACACGTTAAAAAAAAGCACTTACAGCAATGAAACAAAACAATTCATTAAAACGTAAAAGCCTGTGTTAGTACTAAGCCTAGACTCTGTAAACTGGTACATTATGTAAATAAAAAGAGTATTTAGACAAAGCGGGCCCAGTTTGTAATACTGAGAAATACAGAGAGAGTTTTATAGGGAGCTGATAATAGTCTTAATCAACTTTGTGTCAACTTGTTTTGGGGCGATGGCTTGAATGTATAACCGACTATTCGTTTTTAAAATGAAAAAGTTACGCACTGTAGCTTTAAAAGGCAAATCAAAGAATGGGATTTCTTTAACAAACTGATCTTGTTTTCCCAGTGTCACACACACACACACACACACACACACACACACACACACACACACACACACACACACACACACACACACACACACACACACACACACACACACACACACACACACACACACACGCAACATAAAACGTAAAGTTGACATTCATCAACTGAAAGTCAAAATTTCAGGAAATCCACAAACCACTTTAAAATTGTTCTGTGATTAAACAAAATATGTGTGTGTGTGTGTGTGTGTGTGTGTGTGTGTGTGTGTGTGTGTGTGTGTGTGTGTGTGTGTGTGTGTGTGTGTGTGTGTGTGTGTGTGTGTGTGTGTGTGTGTGTGTGTGTGTGTGTGTGTGAGTGTGTGTGTGTGTGTGTGTCAGTCACGCGAGGTCAAAGTCATTTATCCAATAAATATGTTTTTCGCTGACAATTTAAGTTCCGTCCGTCCAAAAGTAATTATTCAATTTTTTTCAGTTATTGAGGAAATTTGAAGTTGATGTCTTTGGTATTTCCTTTCACCTTTTCTAACTCAATAATAAGAGACCATAATTCAAACCACAACGTTTTAGAGCCAACACACACACACACAAAACACACACACACACACACACACACACACACACACACACACACACACACACACACACACACACACACACACACACACACACACACACACACACACACACACACACAAGAATGAGGACGTGCTCTTAGGTTACATCCATGCAGAGGCAAGGGTTATAACTTTTGCCTTTTAGTGATATTATCTCCAACACAATGCAAAGTTTTTCTTTTATTCATATATCACATTTTTCTCTAAAGTTACTCGATAATTCAACTATATTAAAGTTTGTTTTTTGTTAGGCTCGTCAATGTGTCCAGTAGCGCATAAGTATTAAGGAGCTAGATTGAAAAGCAAGGGGAATGCTAAACGTAAAAAAAAAGGTTTCCATTGCCTTGCCTTATATTGTTAAAGGTGCAGTGTGTGATATGACATCATCAAGAAAGTTCTACAAAGTTCTAGAATGCAACGCTCCCTGGGTAACCCCAACCCTTTAGAATAATAACAGAAGCTACAGTGGCCTTCAAGGACAAGAACAATTCTAAATTTTAAACAATGCACCTGATGACATTCCAACTATGACACTTTCAAGATGGCGGCACTAGGCCTTGGTTCAAAGTATGGAGAAATATGGACATATATGAGACCCTTTCTAAGGGGAAAAAAAATTATTCAAAACATTTTTTTCAGCTATTATGCACTAGATTAAATGTACTTATGGATATTATAATTACTTTCTACAAAATCTGCTAGGAAATAAAACCCAAAATTCTACACACTGCAGCTTTAAGGAGCTAGATTGAAAAGCTAGGGAAATGCTAAACGTAAAAAACAAGGTTTCCATTGCCTTGCCTTATATTGTTAAGGGCAAGCGGAGGGACTTTGTTGAGCTCAATGAGCCATAACATGGCAGTCATTTTATATATATATATATTTTTTTTTTTTTTTTTTAATTTATACTTTATTATAAATTTTTTATTTTATATTTTTTTATATATATTTTACAATAATTTTTTATTTCATTTTGTATATAAAAAAAGGGAAAATAGACATATTGTGGTAATAATAAATGTATTAAATGATTGATCAGCAAACAGACTCGTGGATATAAACATGGTTAGTGTTTCCAGTCTAATTATCAGACTGTTCCTCTACAAACCTCACAGGAAGGAACGGATTAGAGGGACCGGACACACACACACACACACACACACACACACACACACACACACACACACACACACACACACACACACACACACACACACACACAGGAACGCACACACACACAGGAACGCAAACCACACACACACACACACACACAGGAACCAGGCACACACACACACAGGAACGCAAACCAGGCACACACACACACACACATACACACACACACACACACACACACACAGGAACGCAAACCACACACACACAGGAACGCAAACCAGGCACACACACACAGGAACGCACACACACACACACACACACACACACACACACAACACACAGGAAAGAAAACCACACACACACACACACACACACAGGAACGCAAACCAGGCACACATACACACACACACACAGGAACGCAAACCACACACACACACACAATTCACACACACAGGAACGCAAACCAGGCACACACACAACACACACACACACACACACACACACCCAGGAACGCAAACCAGGCACACACACACACAGGAACACACACATGGACACACACACACAGAGGAACGCAAACACACACACACACACACACACACAGGAACGCAAACCAGGCACACACACACACACACACACACACACACACACACACACACACACACACACACACACACACACACAACACACACACACACACACACACACACACACACACACACACACACACACACACACACACACACACACACACACACACACACACACATTCCCATTCATTCCATTCAGTAATCACAAAAACACAAACATAACTTGAGGGCGGGAAAAGTTGTCAGATTGTGAATCGAATAAAAACAAATGAACAACAAGTAGAAAACATTTAAACTGAAGCCAAAATCACCACGGTAATGTTTACGACCCCTCACCAGTTATTGAGGAAGCACTGCTCATTATGAGACTTTAATGGTTCAAGGTTCAAGGTTGAAGGTTCAAGGTTTTTATTAAATGTCCCACGAGGGCAAATTTGTGTACAGCAGGAGAAGTTTTAACGACACACGACAAATAAGACATCAGGACACAATAACACAACAACATATACACAAGTATATACACAAGCCTGAGGAGACACAAAGTGCATAAGAATAAAGTGCCAGGAAATAAAAATAAAAATAAGTAAAAAATAAAAGTCATCAACAACAACCCAAGATATAAAAAATTAAAAAATTAAAAAATTAAAATAAATAAAAATAAAAGTCATCAGCGACACGAAAATAAAATCAGCATCAGCAGCATGGAAGGTGATACACACTCTCCTGGGACTCATATACTCCATGAACTATCTGCTCATACATGTTGTAGTGGGTTAGAAGTGAATAAAGCTACAGTGCGTAACTTTTCCATATAAAAAAATGTACCTCTGTTACATTCAAGCCATCGCCCCAAAACGAGTTGACACAAAGTTGATTAAGCCTATTATCAGCTCCCTACAAAACTCTCTCCGGATTTCTTAGTATGGCAGCGTTTACAAACTGGTCTCCCCCTCCCCCCCCCCCCCCCCCCGACACTGGTGCAGGAGCTCAGAAAAACAGCCAGACAATTTTCGTCTTAAAAACATGACAAAAATATATTTTTTAAGACCTGTACAATGTGTACATAGTATTTTTATTCATATAAATGTAAAAAGGCTTTATCCTACATCTAGATTGTTGTTTTTTCAAGAGATGCACAAACAATAAGTTCGATATCGCCAAATTTGCAAATATAATAATCAAACATTTCTAAAACAAATTGGAACACAAAAAAATATTGTTTTAATGTCAGTAATCAAGTGGTAAAGTGTCATGATGAAATCTGAGTGAAAAATGCTATTCTATATTCACCTGCAGTGTCTATACTAGTTTGAAATGCAAATGTGCAAAACACTGTGTTAGAGGTGTGTGTGTGTGTGTGTTTTTTCTCTGTGTGTGTATGTGTGTGTGTGTGTGTGTTTTTCTCTGTGTGTGTGTGTGTGTGTGTGTGTGTGTGTGTTTCTGTGTGTGTGTGTGTTTCTGTGTGTGTGTGTGTGTGTGTGTGTGTGTGTGTGTGTGTGTGTTTCTGTGTGTGTGTGTGTGGGAGGGCAGTTGGTGGAGTTATCTTGGACAGATATCTGTGACCTTCAGAGGCGGTAATTGAGCGGAAAGGGGATGTAAAACATCCGCTGGTGGGTTTAGTGAGACACACACACACACACACAGGGGCACACACACAGGGGCACACACACACACACACACACACACACACACACACACACACACAGACACAGGGGCACACACACACA
>CM047519.1:4120908-4133408 GCA_026122265.1 Ammodytes dubius | reverse complement strand
CAGTACGTAACCTCTTTTTTTTTTTTTTTTTATATATATTTTTTGGGCATTTTTATGCTTTTTGATAGTGTAGAGACAGAGTTGAAATGGGGCAGAGAGGGGAGTGACATGCAGAGAACGACCGCGGGTGGGAATCGAACCCGGGTCTGCTGCTGGGCCCGGCTCGGGAGGGGGACGCCCTACCAACTGAGCTAAAGGCACCAACAGTACGTAACCTCTTACAACAACAACTACACTGTTGATGCATCTACATGAGGTAAAGCCTTCAGTGATGGCACATGGATTTTATACCTTCTGCTGTACGTCCAGGTTTTTCCTTATAGCAGTAGAATCAACAACTGAAATCAACCCCAGTGAAAGTACACATACACACACACACACACACACACACACACACACACACACACACACACACACACACACACTCTCTCTCTCTCTCACACACAAACATACATACACACACACACACACACACACACACATACACACACACACACACACACACACACACACACACACACACACACACATACACACACACACACGACGGATCAGACGACATTAAAACTTTCTTTCTTTCCTTCTGATGTTTGAACTTAATACAGGAAGTGGAACGAGACACCAGAGTGAAGCAAAGCCCTGTACTGTAAACTGTGTGTGTGTGTGAGAGAGAGAGAGTGTGTGTGTGTGTGTTTAGGTCTGTCTGTGTTTGCGTGTGTCTGTTTGTGTGTGTGTGTTTCTCTGTGGAAGTGTGTGTGCGTGCGTGTGTGTGTGTGTGCGTGTGTGCGTGTGTGCCATGTACTGTAAACTGACTGTTTAGTGTTTAGTCATGGAATACTATTGTACTGTAGCTGGTGTGTAGAACTGTCCCTCTGAACGATGAAAGTGTGTCTACTTAAAGGTGCAGTCAGTGATTCTGGAGAACGCTTGTTGTCATAATCAGTGAATATCTCCTCATGATCCACTACCTGTCTGTACTGTGTGTGCACTGAAAAAAAATATTCCAGTGTTAATACACAGCCTAACTGGCCTGTTACTAGCTATGGTGGGCCCCCTTTGTTTAGATACAACAGTTTACAGAGGCTAGGCTGTGTATTAACACCAGATTTAGGTCCAAAACTACTTTTTTTCCAACCAGCAAAAAAACCTTGGAAAAGCCTTTACTGTGAGCTACAACCAGAAACACTGTTATAATCCAGCATTAGTAAAGGGTAACAGTGTCCCCATGTGGACAGAACTGCAAATAGCTCAGAGTCTATTGAGTCTCCAGTTAGAATGATTTCATTCGCTTTTAAATGTCTTCTAATATGTTTTATGTATTTTAATCTTGTCCCTGTAAATCACTTTGAATGGTCTTGTGTTTGAATTGTGCTATATAAATAAACTTGCCTTACCTTTCTTTTTATTCAAGTGTATAATTTTTTTTTTTATATAATTTTTTTTCTCTTTCCCGTGACCCTTATATATTTCTGTATAAAGTCCCTTAAACCTAAAAGAAAAACACAAATGAACAAACCAAATTCTCTCAAAACATTTTCTTTACTCAATGCACATCTCTCTCTCCTTCACACAACAACTAAAATACAGAGTCAAATCTGAGTCACAGAAACACTTCAGAATACTTCACCCATACGGTACCGGCGTTCTATCATTATAAAATCACTATTATAATATAATGAATGAGGTTTTTCCTCCCTCAGTCTTCCCTCAGTCTTCCCTTGGCCCAGCTGTCCTGTTAATCCTAACCCTACATTTTTCCATGTGTGATGTCACGCATGGGAAAATGTAGGGTTAGACAAGTGAGACCACAAAACACTCTTTCTGCCTTTTCTCAGGCTAGGATGAACCGATTTCTAAAACGTTTGCACATTTATACTACGTAGGATCTCAGAGTTCAATACACCTTCATATTTCCACTGGTTAAGTAGGTCTTTAAGCACACACAAAGACAAACAAAGAGGCCATTCTGTATTTTTATAGACCTAAACTTAAAAGGTGCTACGAGGAACTTTCAATTTGTGTTAATTCTAGCGCCCCCTTTTGGACAAATGCGGTAGTGTTTTTACCACGCCAGCTGTTGTTCCTGGGTGAGCGTATATACCCATGACAAAGGCATTAAGAAAAACTATATAAAAATAGCATTCTTTCTTTGCACTGATGGTCTTGTTTGCTTTTACATGTAATTTATGATCATCAGAGGAAAAATTAGACTGTTTCAGAAATATTGAAAAGTTCCTCGTAGCACCTTTAAAAAATATATATGAGCCCTCTGTGTATAATTGACTTCCAAATAAAGAAAATTATCTTAAGCCATAACATTCAAGCCTAAAATATTCACCCAATCATCTCACATGAGGATACATGGACTTTAAAGGTGCACTGTGTAGTTTCAGAGAAGGGGGGTTTGTTTACATTCACAGAGCCTGCAGTTAGTTTACTAAACATATTTTCTCTACATGTAATTCTTAGTATTGAATAATTCTATCATCATAAATCAAATTATTTTGAGGAACCTGGAACCAAACGTTAAGACTAGAATATGTTTGTAAACCAAAATGTGGGCCCTGCTGCTGTAAACAACAACAATAGTGAAACAGTAACTTTTCAGGAAGCTTTCTAACTTCAAACAGTGTTCCAGGGATCACATTTCCCTGTGAGGAAAGTTTGTTTATTCAGTTATGAGAATAAACCATAGAAAATGTTTCACTTCTCTGACACACACAAAGTTACACACTGCACCTTTAAAGAGTTTATTTATAATATATTATTGACATCACTTTCTTCTAGTCTGACATCAAAATATCTGCTATTGACAGTAAGTACAGAGATCAGAACAAAGCAGCAGTTAGAAACTCAACGGTACAAATAAAAGAAAAAAAACATATACAGCCCTGGAAAAAATGAAGAGACCAGTCTGGATTTTTCTTCAATCTTCATCTCTACATTACTTAATGGAAATGCTCTTTAATGGCAATATTTTTTGGGGGGGAATTTGGTAGAAATGTTGTCAGTAGTTTGTAGAATAAAACCAAAGTGTTCATTCTACTCAAACATATGCCTATAAATAGTAAAACGAGAGACACTGAACATTTGGAGTGGTCTCTTCATTTCTTCCAGAGCTGTATACTTCCATTTAAAAGGTGTAGTCAGTGATTCTGGAGAACGCTTGTTGTCAAAATCACTTTTTTGTTAAAATCAGTGAATATCTCCTCATGATCTGCTACCTGTCTGTACTGTGTGCACTGAAAAAAATCCAGTGTTAATACACAGCCTAGGATCTCGATACTAGTATGTAAAGGTGGCCCACCGTAGCTAGCAACATGCCCGTTTACAGAGCCTAGGCTGTGTATTAACACCGGAATTTTTTTTCCAGCGCGCACACACACAACACACAGTACAGACAGGTAGTGGATCATGAGGAGATATTCACTGATTTAGACAAAAAAGTCATTTTGACAACAAGCGTTCTCCAGAATCACTGACTCCACCTTTAACTCACATCTTATACGAATCCACTGCATCTCAAATCAAAATCCCTTTTTATATCTGTGTACATTTCAATACTGTCCGCACTATTGTTATAAAATGACATCAGTTTCTACAAAATGCTTGTTTGTGAATAATTCGGGGATCTGACCTCAGCTGTGTTTAGTGTCCTTCAGCAAAACGGTTATTTATCATGGGGAGGAGCCTGGCCCTGTCTGTTAGTGGAAGGCAGCCCCTGATTGGTTCATGTAGTCATCAATCTAGCCTCCAGTCAGACCGGACCCTCCCCACTTTCTGTCTGTTAGTGGAAGGCAGCCCCTGATTGGTTCATGTAGTCATCAATCTAGCCTCCAGTCAGACCGGACCCTCCCCCACTTTCTGTCTGTTAGTGGAAGGCAGCCCCTGATTGGTTCATGTGGCTAGATTGACGACTACATGAACCAATCAGGGGCTGCCTTCCACTAACAGACAGAAAGTGGGGGAGGGTCCGGTCTGACTGGAGGCTAGATTGATGACTACATGAACCAATCAGGGGCTGCCTTCCACTAACAGACAGAAAGTGGGGAGGGTCCGGTCTGACTGGAGGCTAGATTGATGACTATATGAACCAATCAGGGGCTGCCTTCCACTAACAGACAGAAAGTGGGGAGGGTCCGGTCTGACTGGAGGCTAGATTGATGGCTACATGAACCAATCAGGGGCTGCCTTCCACTAACAGACAGAAAGTGGGGGAGGGTCCGGTCTGACTGGAGGCTAGATTGATGACTACATGAACCAATCAGGGGCTGCCTTCCGCTAACAGACAGAAAGTGGGGAGGGTCCGGTCTGACTGGAGGCTAGATTGATGACTACATGAACCAATCAGGGGCTGCCTTCCACTAACAGACAGAAAGTGGGGGAGGGTCCGGTCTGACTGGAGGCTAGATTGATGACTACATGAACCAATCAGGGGCTGCCTTCCACTAACAGACAGAAAGTGGGGGAGGGTCCGGTATGACTGGAGGCTAGATTGATGACTACATGAACCAATCAGGGGCTGCCTTCCACTAACAGACAGAAAGTGGGGAGGGTCCGGTCTGACTGGAGGCTAGATTGATGACTACATGAACCAATCAGGGGCTGCCTTCCGCTAACAGACAGAAAGTGGGGAGGGTCCGGTCTGACTGGAGGCTAGATTGATGACTACATGAACCAATCAGGGGCTGCCTTCCACTAACAGACAGACAGTGGGGGAGGGTCCGGTCTGACTGGAGGCTAGATTGATGACTACATGAACCAATCAGGGGCTGCCTTCCACTAACAGACAGAAAGTGGGGAGGGTCCGGTCTGACTGGAGGCTAGATTGATGACTACATGAACCAATCAGGGGCTGCCTTCCACTAACAGACAGAAAGTGGGGAGGGTCCGGTCTGACTGGAGGCTAGATTGATGACTACATGAACCAATCAGGGGCTGCCTTCCACTAACAGACAGAAAGTGGGGGAGGGTCCGGTATGACTGGAGGCTAGATTGATGACTACATGAACCAATCAGGGGCTGCCTTCCACTAACAGACAGAAAGTGGGGAGGGTCCGGTCTGACTGGAGGCTAGATTGATGACTACATGAACCAATCAGGGGCTGCCTTCCGCTAACAGACAGAAAGTGGGGAGGGTCCGGTCTGACTGGAGGCTAGATTGATGACTACATGAACCAATCAGGGGCTGCCTTCCACTAACAGACAGACAGTGGGGGAGGGTCCGGTCTGACTGGAGGCTAGATTGATGACTACATGAACCAATCAGGGGCTGCCTTCCACTAACAGACAGAAAGTGGGGAGGGTCCGGTCTGACTGGAGGCTAGATTGATGACTACATGAACCAATCAGGGGCTGCCTTCCACTAACAGACAGAAAGTGGGGGAGGGTCCGGTCTGACTGGAGGCTAGATTGATGGCTACATGAACCAATCAGGGGCTGCCTTCCACTAACAGACAGAAAGTGGGGAGGGTCCGGTCTGACTGGAGGCTAGATTGATGACTACATGAACCAATCAGGGGCTGCCTTCCACTAACAGACAGAAAGTGGGGGAGGGTCCGGTCTGACTGGAGGCTAGATTGATGGCTACATGAACCAATCAGGGGCTGCCTTCCACTAACAGACAGACAGTGGGGAGGGTCCGGTCTGACTGGAGGCTAGATTGATGACTACATGAACCAATCAGGGGCTGCCTTCCACTAACAGACAGAAAGTGGGGGAGGGTCCGGTCTGACTGGAGGCTAGATTGATGACTACATGAACCAATCAGGGGCTGCCTTCCACTAACAGACAGAAAGTGGGGGAGGGTCCGGTCTGACTGGAAGCTAGATTGATGACTACATGAACCAATCAGGGGCTGCCTTCCACTAACAGACAGAAAGTGGGGGAGGGTCCGGTCTGACTGGAGGCTAGATTGATGACTACATGAACCAATCAGGGGCTGCCTTCCACTAACAGACAGAAAGTGGGGGAGGGTCCGGTCTGACTGGAGGCTAGATTGATGACTACATGAACCAATCAGGGGCTGCCTTCCACTAACAGACAGACAGTGGGGAGGGTCCGGTCTGACTGGAGGCTAGATTGATGGCTACATGAACCAATCAGGGGCTGCCTTTCACTAACAGACAGACAGTGGGGAGGGTCCGGTCTGACTGGAGGCTAGATTGATGACTACATGAACCAATCAGGGGCTGCCTTCCACTAACAGACAGACAGTGGGGAGGGTCAGATTTACACATCTCGGTCTTTTCACATTAACAACTTAATAAAACATAAACAAGTACACGGTAGTACGTACAGTTATAATAAAAACGCAACACAGGGCGAGAACCAGAACATTAAAAATAAAAAATATGATTCTTATAGTTCTAGAGATATTATTTCAAAATAAAATAAAATAAAATAAAAGTAAAACTGCAACAAAAAAATTCATAAAATCTTAAATTTTTCAGGATAGCAATAACCTAATAAAGTTAGATTTTGCTTCGTTTTAAATGTCCGTGTGTGTGGCTTCAGATAATATCAATAAAAACGTAATATAGAGCGAGTTCCAGAACATTAAAAAAAATAAAAATAAAAATATGGTTCCCAAACTACTGGGAGATATTTCAACTTTAAAAGCTACAGTGCGTAACTTTTTATTATAAATTAATGTCATCAAGCCATCCATTGCCATCCAAAGATGCTCCGACAGTGCTGTTGTTGTTATTATTACTCATCATGGTGGGGGGGGGGGCTTTAAATAAAATAAGTAAAACTGTAAAACTAACATTTTTCTTCACATTTTTCTGGAGAGTGTTAAACGGATAAAGTTTGACTTCTTTGCTTATTTTTAAATGTCTACGCAAGACTTCAAACTTCAAAAACTTGCAGATATGGTACACATTTCAATAGATATACATTCACTGGATATAATCATATTCGGGGGAACTTAACAGGTAAGAAAGCAGCTTTGATGTTGATATACTAGATGTTAGTATATAGGTTAGACTGTTTTTATACTAGACTACTGTTTAAGTACCACACGAGATATGTAAATGCTGGTGAAGATTAGTAGTTAACAGTAGCACTAGTAAGTGCTTAAGACCAAAGGGAGAGCAGTGCTGAGTTTTAAGTTTTTAGGATTAGCGATTTTGGAGAAAACGAAAAAAAAACTCCAAAAAAAGGATGAGAATGCGCCACTAAAGATTTTAAAGTGACATGTCCTAAACTGACATGCACTAGTTTTAGATATAAATTCAACTACCGTAATTTTCGGACTATAAGCCGCAAATTTTTCCCCATTTTTCGGCCCTGTTATTACACAGCACAGTATATGTTCTGTAGCAACTATTGCTCTAAAATTTATGGTAACACTTGAATACGTTATGCAAATATGCAACTTGTTTGTTGAAATGTTAATAAATGGGAGCTTCCTCAAGCAGCCATCTCTTTCCCGACAATCCCCTCTGTGCACGAACTCTTACATATGGTAATTAAACATTATAACACCTGCGGCTTATAGTCCAGTGCGCCTTATAGTGCGGAAAATACGGTATACGGTAACATATGGGACTGTTAAAATGAGTTGTTATTGGGGGCCTAAAAAGGACCTCAAAAGCACATTGCAGGCTGTTGTTATACTGTTTTTAATACTGTTAAGTACCACACGAGATATGTAAAAGCTGGTGAAGATTATTAGTTAACAATAGCACTAGTTGCTTAAGACCAAAGGGAGAGCAGTGCTGAGTTTTAAGTTTTTAGGATAAGCGCTTTTGAAAAAAAAAAAACTGTGTAAAATAAAAATGTTGCCCCACTAAAAAAATTTAAGTGACACGTCCCAAACTGGCACGCACTAGTTTTAGGTTAAATGCAGCTATCATATCGTTAGCCTCATAGCATAATTGCCTAAATCATATTTACTCTACATCTACTCTATTCTACATCTACTCTACATCTCCTTTTCGTTAGCCTAATAGCATAATTGCCTAAGGTTGCGTTCCGAATCGCATACTTTCTACTATATAGTATGTAGAAAAAAGATTTAGGATGTCCCGATTCTTGTGGCCAGATTTAGGATGGTTAGAAGTACCCGGATGTCCTACTTCATGCGGCCAAGATTGTTAGTGTTGAAAACAGCATCCTATTTGGGCGATTCTGACCCATAATCCGGTGCGCACGTGAAGTGACGTCACATTGACGAAGCCTCCATATGAAAACAAACGGGGATGCGCCGGATATAAAAGCAAGAGGCAAGATCAAGGCGCAATGTTATGATGAAATAAGAGAGTAAATTATGTCCCAATAGTATGCCTACTGCATCCTAACTAGATTATTTTTATCGTCGGATGTAGTATGTAGAATAGAAAAAAGAAGGAGTATGCGATTCGGAACGCAACCACAGTCATATTTTAAGGGTTATGGAGTAGGGTAAAGTAGATGTAGAATAGAGTAGATGTAGAGTAAAAGTAGAGTAGAGTAAATATGATTTAGGCAATAATGCTATGAGGCTAACGATTTGGACTGTGTTAAAATTTGTTGTGATTTGGGGGGCCTAAAATGACTTCAAAAAAGGATATTGCAGGTACGTACACGAAGGCTATTTTTACCAAATCACTAGCAGAGAGGTTGGGAAAGCTGGTAAAGAATATCTGGCTATATTTGTAGATTTATTATTATTATAGTGTTCACTGCTAACCATCTTTCCACCTATACCCACACAATTAGAAGCATTTTACCTTAAAGACCTATTTCACCAGTGGGAATATGAAGGTGTATTGAACTCTGAGATCCTATGTAGTATACATGTGCACATTTTTTAGAAATCGGTTCGACATCCTAGCCTGAGAAAAGGCAGAAAGAGTTTTTTTATGGTCTCACTGTCTAACCCTACAGTTTGCCTAGTTGTAATGTTTGCACATTTATACTACATAGGATCTCAGAGTTCAATACACCTTCATATTTCCACCGGTGAAGTAGGTCTTTAATAATACACAATAAAAAAAAAAAAAAAAAAAAAAAACTATAAAACAAATATTTGTAGCTTTTTTTCCCCCAGTCAGGATAAAAAAAACAACATAAAACAACTTATTTTTCGATTTTTTTCATTCTAGAACGGCAATAGATAAATAGTCCACTGTCCAAAAGCTACGTAGGATAGACCATGGATGAGCCGAAAGTCCACAGATTAATGTTGAAGTCTTTTTTAAAGGGGGGCTGGTATGTGTTTGTTTATTTTGTCTTTTCTTTTTCGAAATCCACACAGAACTGAAAAAAAAAAAACTTTTGCGAGTCTTTCAAGTGAACTGGTAGGCTTCTTCTGAGTACGCCATGTTTTCAGAAGCGTACTTGCTGTCTCCAGGTGAGTATTGGACATCCGTAGATTCGTATTTTTCCTCTGTAGGTGCGTACATGTCGGTTGTAGTGGCGAAATGGTCGTTCGCGGGACCGTAACTGGTGTCGTTTTCCGTAAAACATTTTTCTGCTACGTCCGGGTTCTCGGCTGTGCTCTCTTGGGATTTCTTCACCCTAAAAGAAAGCACAAATTTCAAGATTGTTTAAAAAATAATAATAATAATAATAAAAAGTATAGTGTGTCTACTTTATTGTATTGTTCCTATTGCACCGTGTGTGTGTGTGTGTGTGTGTGTATGTATGTATCAGAATTGACAATTAAGTTTGAATGTAATATAATATATTATACAGCAGTTGGTTCTGAGCGAGTGATTTGATTGGACGAGAGACCTTCTGAACGTTCTGAAGGACTGCTGATATGAGCGAACAACATCACTCGGACTTTTCACCAAACTGTAGACCAACTGTCAAAATCCCTCCGCGGCTCACTGATGAGCCGGAGCTTCACTTGTGTGTTATGTCTGTGTGTGTGTGACTCAGGTTGACTGTGGCGAGTCTCTCCCCTGTGAGAGGGCATCGCTGCCACACACAGACAGAGACAGTGTACGGTAGTCGCTCACACTCACGTTACTGAAGACAACAATAGTGTGTGTAGATAAACTGAATAATACGAGCGCAGCATAGCTTTAGCCTAGCATAGCTTTCCCACCTCATTGTATAACGTTACTTCCCCCGGGCCGAAATACACTCATAAACTCTGGGAAATGAAGCGTGGGGGTTTGGATTGGACAGCGGACCTTATTACCAACTAGATTAAGATCCGCCGTTCCGTTTCTTTGGTGATTTTTACGGGACATCGGGCCGCCGTGGTTAATGTGACCAGAGTAAACACTGCAGGACGAGCTCACTCCGAGTCCCGTCAAGTTGTTGACACAAACTATTTGTGTTGGCGGAAGCAAATACATTCTTAAATGATTAAAGATAACATTTTAAAGTTAACCTGTGAATTTCAGTTGTAAAACTGCTGTATAAAAGCAATAGCACACTCGAGGTCGCAATGTTGTCGCTGTATATCAGCGCTGCTGTGTTTCTCTTCGGCACTCGGCCTGCGGCCTCGTGCCTACGACCGAATCACAGCAGTGCTGATATAGAGCGACAACATGCTCCCTCTCGTGTGCTATTGCTTAAATGTTCTACTCACTGTGTCTTGTGTTTGGCTCCGGTGATGTGGGACTGGTATTGCTCCACAGAGTTCAGCTCAATGTTACAGACGCTACACGGATAACCCTTTAGTTTAGAGGCTGAGAGAGGGAGGGAGGGAGGGAGGAGGGAGGGAGGGAGGGAGAGAGAGAGAGAGAGAGAGAGAGAGAGAGAGAGAGAGAGAGAGAGAGAGAGAAGTACAATGTTACAGACGCTACACGGATAGCCCTTTAGTTTGGAGGCTGAGGACAGAGAGAGAGAAGTGAATTAGGGATGCTTCCAATAAGTATTTGGCCGAAAATAGAAAAAAAAAAAAAAGATAAACGATTGTTCAATAATGCAACCAAGGCTTTTGTAAAAAAAAAATATAAAATAAAAAATAAAATAAAATAAAATAAAATAAAATAAAATAAAATAAAATAAAATAAAATAAAATAAAATAAAATAAAAATTTAAAAAAGGAAATAAAATGTTTTCAAAAAAAAAAAAAAAAAAAAAAAAAAAAAAAAATGCAATTAAATTAAATTAAAAATAAAAACCTCATAATCCCCTGGCCCTTACCTTGCTGTGCGGTGGAGGGCCCATATGTCTCCATGAGTTTCTGCTTGGTCATCTGTTTGCGGTGTTTCTTTCCGTCGTAGTGCTGCTGCGCCATCACAGGGTTGTTGAAGGACGCGTTGCAGATCGAACAGAAGCTCCCCGGGTTACTGTTGCTACTGTTACTGTTGTCAACGGAGACCGCCACTGATGGGACACTGATGCTGATGTCTTCTGCCGACTTCTTCTGTGGTGGAATAACTGGCGGAGTCTGAGGAGCAACTGTTGAGGAGAAGATACAGTAAAAACAATAACATATTAAAGGTGGAGTCAGTTAGTCAAAATCTGACAAAAAAATATCCAGTTTTAATACTGTGCAAATTCTGCAACTTCTTTTCTGCTGCCTGTCTTGGCCAGGACTCCCTGTGAGAAGAGTTACTGTAACTCAATGGGACCTTCCTGGTGAAATAAAGGTTAAATAAAAATAAATAAAAAATAAAATGCATAGCCTAGTCTCTGTAAACACAACTATAGAGGGCCCCGTTGTTTCATACCCGTTTAAAGAGCGTAGGCTTTCTAAAATCACCAGACTTTTTTTTTAAAGTGCACACACAGGAGGACAACAAGCGAGGGGAGGGAGAGAGAGAGGGGGAGAGAGAGGGGAGGGAGAGAGAGAGGGGGGAGAGAGGGGGAGGGAGAGAGAGCGAGAGAGAGCGAGAGAGACACACACACAAAAATATAAATTTAAACATGTTACCTACCAGGCTTTGGTGGGCCGACCATCTTTAGTTTGAGGTTCTTGGAGTGGACCTTCCCCTGGTAGTGGGACTCGGCCACCACCGGAGAAGAGAACGCCATGTTGCACAGGTCACACACTTTAGAGCGGTCGCAGTCGCCATTGGTGGACTCCTACAGAGAGAGAGAGAGAGAGGGGGAAAGAGAGAGGGGGGGAGAGAGAGAACGTCATGTTACACAAGTCACACACTTTAGAGCGGTCGCAGTCGCCATTAAGAGAGAGAGAGGGAGGGAGGAGAGAGGGAGGGAGAGAGGGAGGGAGGGAGGGAGAGAGGGGGAGGGAGAGGGGGAGACACAGAGAGAGAGACAAACACACACACACACACACACACACACAGACATAGAGAGTGAGACATAGAGAGAGAGAGAGAGAGAGAGAGAGAGGCACACACACACACACACACACACACACACACACACACAACACACACACACACACACACACACACACACACACCACATCGAGAGAGAGAGAGAGACATACAGCTCATTAGTTTGTGTTGAGTTTAATAACGTTCTTGCCGTTTTCTAGTGGTAAGATTTTAGATGTCAGTCCATTCTACACACTGCAGCTTTAACTCCAGCGAACACATTTCACACTCACAGCCTCTGATGTTGATGTTGTCTTCAGCCTC
>CM047519.1:4095908-4115908 GCA_026122265.1 Ammodytes dubius | reverse complement strand
AAGCAAGATGAACAGGATAGCAAGGTACGTACAGTGTAATGCATAGTAACTGAAGCTGCACAGCTAACGTGCTACAACCACGTTTTGTTCAGACTTTCCCTGTGTTCCAGTCCCCATACTTTATAGTATTTAGTCTGGTAGAAAAAAAAGTTTTTATGTGTCCCAACTCTTGTGGGCAGATTTAGTATGTAGTATGTTTTACAATGACATCTAAAGTTAGCCGGATATCATTAGCCGGCTTTGTCTTGTTTACAAAAGCATAATAGGCCTATATTTTTTTTTATGCCCGGTGCTTTAAAATGCAGCTTGCTCTCACTATTATATTACGTACGATAATCTCCCCCCTAAACTAAATGTTAGATTACTCCATTACATAAGTTTATTGACTGATTCGACTTTAACGGTGCATTTACAACGGTTGTAAATTCCGTTGCAGAAAGTATTAAATTATTATTTTTTTTTGCAACTTGAATTTTTATTGCCAATTTTGTTAACATACCAAAACCAAGTACAGACAACATTTCGATGCGAGTTGAATACCCCGCAAAAACTTCAGATAAAGCCAGCATGTAGCCAAACTATAATGATAGTAATTCCTTACATAATATGAGTATGAGACCTAAGCTCTAAGTGACCTTCATGATACCTCGTTGACTTTGTATTTTCTGCATAACATTTACCTACAGTTTAAACAATGTTTTTAGAAACCTGTAAAGTAGAGTGATCCATGTTAGTAGTTTATTTTGTCTTCTGTTTGTGTGTTCACTTTTCACTTGTTTGTTCGTGTTCTTAAAAAAAAAAAAAAAAAAAAATTTAAAAAAATTAAATATATGTACTTAAAAAATACATTACATTATAGTCTAAAAAAGCCACACACATATACATAAATGAAAACAGACATATTATGAGTAATATTAAAGGCATATAAAATTCAGTTGGCGTCTTTGGGTGTAGGTTAATATCTTCACCTCTAGATGGAGACAAAGAACTATTCACCGAACCAGCCATTCACACAACAGACAATACCTTCCATTTTGAAACTAATACGTAATTCAAGACATTTCTAGTATTTCCATAAATTGTATCTAATATAGACACACAACCTGACAATAACACAATATCAAAATAATCGTTTCACTGCGTTTTAAGTTAATTTGGTGGTTATTATTTATATGTACTTGCCCTTTAAATAAGACCACAAGTTTCCGTAGTGTAGTGGTTATCACGTTCGCCTAACACGCGAAAGGTCCCCGGTTCGAGACCGGGCGGAAACATGCTTTTTGGTTTTTGTTAAGATTTAAAACCCATAAAGTAGTTACTTAATTTAATTCCAGTGAGAAAATACATATATTGACCCCAAAGGCAGTAACTTTAATTTTGATATTATTTTTTAGTTATTTTCAATTAACTTTTTATTTTTAATATAGGCCTAGATCATTGTAGGAGATGGAAAATTACTTGAATTTTAATAGATAAATGCTTAGATAAGTACACAAGTAAATAATGCTGTGAAAAAATAGTGAAAATAAATGATTAAATTCATAAATTAATAAATAAATAAATGGGTTGGTAATTAAACAGGACATACATAATTAGATGTCTTAAATGTAATTCTACATTTAATTATCTCCTTCATATTAATTCTGGAGAACGCTTGTTGTCAAAATCTGTGAATATCTCCTCACTATCCGCTACCTGTCCTTACTGTGTGTGCCAAAAAAAAATAAAAAATACAGTCACGCATCCACTATATTTCAGCTTATCTCATTATTATTGAATTAATAAATTGACTAATTTAATAGTGACCGTGGATTTTGATCAAAAATACACAAAGTGAACATTCTGGACTTGCAAATCTACATCTGTAGTCCCTAGACTAGTAACATAAAAAACACCTTGTTGAGCCAAAACCTAACAAAATATTATAAAAATTTATTAAATAATGTTACTTTAAATAGATATTATACATTAAGCATCTTAAGAGTAGTACTGGTAGCTGTTATAGTTAATATTTTATTGATTAAAATAGAAAAGTTACTCCCCGACGGGGAATCGAACCCCGGTCTTCCGCGTGACAGGCGGAGATACTGTCCACTATACTATCGAGGAAGGGTGCTAAACTATTGTGAACACGCCCATATAATTATTAGGCTTCTGTCAGTGCAGCACACAATGGCCCTCATTTACTAAATGCATACGAACGTTTTACTCACAAATCTTTGATGAACAATATTTTCTTACCTGAATTTCTTCGTATTCTTAGAAAAAAAATTGTAGGACTTCCTCAGACCATGTGTACGCACAAATTATACATGTTTGACTGTCTTAGGAAATATAAACACACTTTAAAACTTAGTGCATAGCATATTGATCCTCATTCATTTAAAAAAAGGCATTTAGAATATGTTTTTAATTGTTCCTTTAAAGTTACTACGAGGAACTTTTAAATATTTCTGAAACAGTCTCATATTTCCTCTGCTGATCATAAATTACATGTAACAGCAAACGAGACCATCAGTGCAAAGAATGCTATTTTTATATAGTTTTTCTTAATGCCTTTGTCATGGGTATACGCTCACCCAGGAACAACAGCTGGCGTGGTAAAAACGCTACCGCTTTTGTCCAAAGGGGGCGCTAGTTCCTCAGAGCACCTTTAATAATGCATTGGCTACATTTATTGAATAACCATGAAACTGATGGGCTTTTATCGTAATAATAATAAATGATTGTATTTGTCATAATAAATAATCAAATAAAAGCTTAGTTCCCAGTCCAAGATTTCATTGCAGCATTATGAGAATTCTCACACTCAAATATAATGGTTAATTTAGTTTTTTTATTGTTAGCATTGCTATTTTCTTTCAAATAAAAATGAAATTGTTCTGATTTAATTATGGTCGTTCCTTATAAAAACAAAAAAAAGGCATTAAAATATAATTTTAGGATTATGAAGAAAACAAACACTTTTAAAGGAGCTCCGAGGAACTTTCAGTTTTTTGTTAATTCTAGTGCCCCCAGTAGTGTTTTTACTACGCCAGCTGTTGTTCCTGGGTGAGCGTACCCATGACAAAGGCATTAAGAAAAACTATGAAAACAGATGGTTGTTTTTGCTGTTACATATAATGTATTATCATTAGAGGAAAAATTAGATTGTTTCATAAATATTAAAAAGTAGCACCTTCAACGTTAACCACCTCCGTAAAAGCTTATTTAGACACCAAACTTTGATATCATATATTGATTTTTACTATTTTAAACCTGGTTGTCCAGAGGCTTTAGGATTCTAGCTGCAATATTTCTGAACCATTTGACGACCTTCATTGACAACAAAACATTACAATAATTCAAGTGCGAATGAAACAAAGGCATGAATTATTATATCTACATCAGTGACAGACAGTTCTAGCTATGTACCGCAGGTGAAAATGTACTGCAGGTGAAAACGGGTCTGTCTTTGTGATTTCTTGAATAAGATGACAGTGGAGACGTATTATGCACCATTATTTTATTTGCATATCAAATTATAATAGTGCAATATAATATAATAAAAAATAAAATAGTTGCCTCCAGTTGGGCTTCACAATCTGTACTGCAATATATGACAAACTCTGCCCTTAGACCCTAAACTCGGATAAGGAACAACTCCCCAAAAAAAAACCTTTTACCAGGAAAAAAATATGGAAGAAACCTCAGAGAGAGCAACGGAGGTAGGGATCCCTCTCCCAGGACGGACAGTCAGATATAAGATAGTCAAGTGTACAGAACAGATCAGCATAAACATCCCTAAATAGACACATTCAGTGACGATGTTGTAGATATTAAAATGTATGAATAATGTGGATGTAAGAGGACTTCAGATGCCAAACGGTCTCCACTCCATCTCGGAGACCTTGAAGAGGAGAGACACACAGAACACATTTTATTTAGAACAGACTTGGTAGAAATCATAGATATCATTTTCACAAGTATGTTTTAGTAAGTGTATAATCGCAACCCGTATTCTGTAATAAATTCTCTTACTGCCTCGGGCTTTACGAAGTTAGAACATGGATATCTACTATAGTGTGTCAATGTCTGGTTTAAAAAAATGTATATTTAAAGGTGCTCCGAGGAACTTTCAGTTTTTGTTAATTCTCGCACCCCCTTTGGACAGAAGCGGTAGTGTTTTTAAAGTTCCTTGTAGCACTTTTGAACAAATACATAGGCAGTTTAAAGGTGCAGTGTGTAATATGACATCATCAAGTAAGTTCTAGAATGCAACGCTCCCTGGGTAACCCCACCCCTTTTGAATAATAACAGAAGCTACAGTGGCCTTCAAGGACAAGAACAATTCTACATTTTAAACAATGCACCTGATGACATTCCAAATATGACACTTTCAAGATGGCGGCACTAGGCCTAGGTCCAAAATATGCAGAAATATGGACATATATGAGACCATTTCTAAGGGAAAAAATAATAATTCAAAAAAAAATGTTCAGTTATTATGCACTAAATTAAATGTACTTATGGATATTATAATTACTTTCTACAAAATCTGCTAGGAAATAAAACCCAAAATTCTACACACTGCAGGTTTAAATAAATAACTTAAAAAAAAAAAAAATTTGTTTCATGATACAAAAGACCTGCCATTTATTTGAAGAATGTTTATTTTTTTACCTGCAAAAGCACAATCATTTTTATAATAATATATATTTGAAAGAAAGCCATCGATAAGTTAGTTAGTAGTTAAATCTTGTGCCATATGTTATGGCACAAGATTTATCCACTAACTAACTAAATAACTGGAACTCTACCTGATGTGGCCGGGCAGGTAACGGAAGGGGCGCCTTGTAAATCAGGACGTGACGATGGACACCAATCTATCATCCATCGGCACAATCCTACAAGCAAGGAGAATAGAGAATGAGAAAACAGAATAGACACACACACACATTCACACACACACACACTCTCTCACACACACTCACACACACACACACACACATACAATCACTCTCTCTCACACACACACATACAATCACTCTCTCTCACACACACACACACACACACATACAATCACACTCACACTCTCACACACACACACACACACACAGACACACACACACACACACACACACACACACACACACACACACACACACACACACACACACACACACACACACACATACACCACTTAAAAGCACAAGTGCTTTAGTGGAAGGGGCGCATTTGTTTAGAGCATGACCACCCGTGCCAGAGGTGTCAGCTTGAGTTTGCTTGAGTTTTTGAGCATCTCTGCTTTTCAGCCCGTGTCAGGGGCGTAAGCATCAGATGGTATTATCCCGGTTTCGCATCTCCGCTGACAGGTCATTGGAGGAGTTGGTTCCATTTTAAAGACTGGAACCAGGGTCTGGGGAGACAGAGAGATCTGTCCCGAGCCTCGCAGCTCAGGACAGATGGTTAGAGAAATGCATTGATATCTGAAGTCTTACATGTCTGTTTACATTTTGTATTTATTTAGTGATAACCACTTACGTGACTTCATCAGGTGCTAGAAGGTGTTGTTTGTGTTCCACATCGATGCCTTCGGTATGGTGGGCGTTAGGGTCACGGTTCCGTGGGCTTCCCCTGTTTAAATAAAGTATAAATACACTTCAAGTTTAGTCGTGATAAGCATTTCACAAACACGATTTTTATTTTGTGTGAAGTGATATCCACTGGGGCGCCCGTGGTGTAGTGGTTAGAGCCGGGGCTTAGTACTCGCAGCGTGGTCGTTCTCTACACGCCATTCCCCTCTCTGCCCCATTTCATCTCTGTCTCTCTGCACTATTAAATAAAGCATTAAAAAAGTGATATCCACTTACGTGGTCTGATCAGGTGTCAGACGGCTCATGGCACCAGCCTTTGCTTCACACAGCCACTTGAAGAGGAAGTCTCCAATCGTCACTAGACGTTGATGCAAATATCCACTAAATGCAGCAACTTTGTCTTCTCCCAGGAGTGATTTAGCCAAGTTAACCAAACACAAGGAAACATCCAGAATCAGTTTGATAATCTCAAAATAACTTTTGAATGCCATGATGGTTAGCGTCATGTTTTCTCTTTGCTCTCTCCTGTTGAAGTGCTGTGAATAACTTTGGTAGCTGCTGTTTATCTGTCACCCTGCGCTCTGATTGGATGAGGAAGAAATGTGATGAGATAATCCTACACCTGCACGAACCTTATTGGTCTGGTTTGATTTTGGCTCATTGATGCTTACACCTGTACGAACCGGTTTGTTATGTTTTGATTATGACTCTATGAATTGTTATTTTTCACCTGATGAGGAAGTTCAGACTTGCCTGTGGGTTTTTCCCAGTTTGTCCACATTCCTTTCTGCCTCTGGCTCACAGCTCTGATCATTTTTTTGTTGTTGCATTTGTCGCTTTATTAGACAGTTGAAATGGCTTGGCTTAGTTTGTTTTTGGTCTAAATCAACATAATGCTGCTTGTGTCTTTTAATCCTTAATGAACTCAAATCCCTTGTATGTGGTGGACACACGCTTGTCCAATTAAGATGATTCTAATTATTATTTTTTCACCCAAAAGAGAAGTTTTCCAAGACATTTACCATAAAATAAGTTAATCTGTATCACCCAATAAGGTTGTGGGTCAGGTCATTAAAAACAGAAATGTTCACTAGCTTATGTTCTCACTGGAAACTGTTCTACGACTGCAAAACACCATTTTATACAAGTCAAACCTCCCTGGACTCAGATTAAAGCTTTTAAAATGACCGTCAATGGCTCAGTCTGAAGAGAGAGAGAGAGAGAGAGAGAGAGAGTGAGTGAGAGAGAGAGAGAGAGAGAGAGAGAGAGAGAGAGGCCTCGTTTGAGTAAGAGCCGTCTTGCTCAGACCTGTGCAATTATGACGCACGTCTTGCTGAGCGCACAGCAAAAATTCTGTGTGCTCAGCAAGACACGCGTCATAATTGCACAGGTCTGAGCAAGTCGGCTCCTACTCAAACGAGGCTACTGTGTGTGTGACTTACTGTAAACGCTCCCTCTTCAGAGTAAATGAAACTTAGACATAATCAAACCAGATCAAACCGGTTCATGTAGGGCCTAGGTAGAGAGGGTTGGGCCATGTGTTCCATTGTTCAAGGTCACAGCGGGTCAGATATAGTCAGCCTAATAAACTAATAAACTGTCTCTCTATCTCTCTGCTGTCTCTCTCTTTCTCTCTCTCACTGTCTCTGTCTCTCTCTCCCTCTCTCTCACTGTCTCTGTCTCTCTCTCTCTGCTTTCTCTCTGTGTCTCTCTCTGTGCTGTCTTTCTATCTTTCACTGTCTCTGTCTCTCTGTCTCTGTCTTTACTTCAAATCCGGTTACATTGCTTACATTGTGAAAGTTGTTAATCGCCTTTTTTTAGTGGCTTCACCCATGTTTAAAAAACCAGCGTCTGCACGGCAACTTTTATGTGAAAAGGGTAAAAGAAACTCAGTGTGACCTTGAGGTTGTAGAACACCATGTGGCGTCAGCTAATAAAACTGCACAGACACCAACACTGTTTCTATGTCCTGTGTGTGTTCTCCACTGTAGTTCCCCCTCCCTTCTTAGCAATGCTACAATCTTTATTTATCATAGCGCCTCTTAAATATATTTCCATACTCCATTAAATAGTTTTGTTTTATTGTTATCCTCTGACAATGTATTTTCTATGGTCACATAATATTTAATTAGTTCTTTCCAGCTTTTTAAATGTAGGTGCCTCTGTTTTCTTTCCAGTATTTCAAAAATGTGATTCTTATAAACAAACGAAGAAAACTTAGGTTGCATTCCGAATCGCATACTTTCTACTATATAGTATGTAGAAAAAAGATTTAGGATGTCCCGATTCTTGTGGCCAGATTTAGGATGGTTAGAAGTACCCAGATGTCCTACTTCATGCGGCCAAGATTGTTAGTGTTGAAAAGTGCATCCTATTTGGGCGATTCTGACCCACAATCCAGTGCGCACGTGAAGTGATGTAACATCGACGAAGCCTCCATATGAAAACAAACGGGGATGCGACGGATATAAAAGCAAGAGGCAAGATCAAGGCGCAATGTTATGATGAAATAAGAGAGAAAAGTATGTCCCAATAGTATGCCTACTGCATCCTAACTAGATTATTTTTATCGTTGGATGTAGTATGTAGAATAGAAAAAAGAAAGAGTATGAGATTCGGAACGCAACCCAAATCTGCAATCCAATAGGGTACCTTACACCCTCGGGATTCTGAAAAATGCAAACAGCTGAGCTGAAAACTGCATTTTTGTTTTTACAAATAGTTAATATCCATTCTGGGATTTCATTCAATCAAGTTTGTTCGCTGTCATACAATTCCAAAAGGAGTGTTGAGGGTAGAGAGCCACACTTAACACACTGGTCAGAGAAACTGTCCCTGCGTTCCAATCCCCATACTTCCCTACTATTTAGTATGCCAGAAAAATAATTAGGATGTCCCAATACATGCACGTCAATTGTAGTATGCTGAAAATACATAAATGCCCCACTAATTCCAATAACATTTTGGAGTATCCGTCTTTATTCTTGACATTTCTTGACTTAATGAAAATAAATCTTCCTTTTATTATTTTTTTCTCTCTCCTGTGGCCCTAAAACTCTTCTGTACTTTAGTATGTAGTGTAGTAGAAAGAAAAAGTATGTGATTTGGAACGCAGGGTGTGTATACCTGAAGTAACCACATCCCCACTGCGACATTAGAAGCGTTTTTGTGATCGTTCAAATGGTGCCTTTCTGTCTGAAGGGTAATGTTTACTTTGGGGCCTTAAAGGGGCAGTGTGTAATATGACATCATCAAAAGTTCTAGGACTTTCTAGAAAGTTCTAGAATGCTACGCTCCCTCGGTAACCCCACCCCAGCCTACTGGCTATGTGGGTTTGGCCACTACAGGTTCAGGACCCTTCCTCGATAGTATAGTGGACAGTATCTCCGCCTGTCACGCGGAAGACCGGGGTTCGATTCCCCGTCGGGGAGTAACTTTTCAATTTTTTAACCCTTTAGATCAATAAGAAGTACCGTATTGGTCCGAATATAAGACAGAGTTTTTTCCCCTGGAAATAGGTCGTAAAAAGTCGGGTCGTCTTATATTCAGGGTCTAGTAATGGACTGCCCGTTACCAGAGCGGTCATTCAGCTTCAGGGCCTGTGTCCAAGTTGTATTTATTTTTATTTTTTTATCGGGTGGAACCAACACTGGCTGCACTCTCGGTAACCCCACCCCTTCAAGGACAAGAACAATTCTAAATTCTAAACAATGCACCTGATGACATTTCAACCAACATGGATTCCTCAATAAGACCTACCTGCTCAATGTACAAAATGTAATATTAATATTCATAATTCATGAGGATAATTCAGATTAATATTACACCAATGAGGACATATTTATGAATGAGGATATTGATTTTAGCTAATAAATTACTTAAAATATTACACAGTGTCCCTTTGTGGTACATTGTTGTCTTGTACGATATATGGAAGCCAGACATTGAAATGTGAAGAACAATGTTATCTACATTTGGCAAGTCTTCGGGGGAGTGTGTGCCTGGGTCATAAATCCCCTGTTTGAGTGCGGAGGCCCCGTGATAACAACATGTGGAGGAACTGGACAGACTTGGCGCCCAGGGGATGTGTGTTTACTGTTTACATATGTCCACTGTGCGGTTGAAATGACCACAACAACACAAAACAACCTCTTAATTAGAGTGTATTTGTGTTTTTGCGAACAGAAAATGTATAAACAATCAGCACAGCCACAGCTACAGCTACAGACAGGTAAAAAAAAGATAGTAATAAGTTGTAATAATAAGTCCACAACTAAATTAAAAGAAAATTTGCAAGAAAAGCAATTCACCTGAAAACACTGCACTTTATGCACTGAAAAGCAAAGGGGAAAAACAGTCAGACGCCCACTCACTGCGAAACAGGGGCCTATTTCAGGTAGCTGGTTTTACATACTCTGGGTTTAATCCTGCGCTCTGAGTTGGTAAACTCAGAGCGCAGGGTTGACGAGCAACTCTGGGTTTTCGGTTTCAGAACAGTGGATCAGCGTTGGGTTAATCAACTCAGAGCGTGTTCACTCTGGGTGGAGCGTGTGCATAAAAGCCATCGTCAATGGATCGCTGATAACATGATTCACCATGGAAACAGAAGAAACAAATGCTTGATCCTCCCACTTCTCCACTTCTCAAAAAAGAAAAAAAAGAAAACTTCTCCGCTCCTCCCACTAGAGTAAGAAATATTAACGAATGAGCTTATGGAGAAGAATGAACGGGGATATTGTCTCATAACTCTGATCTAATCACTTCGGCAATTCAGAAAAAAACGGTGCAAAAGTTTTTTGTCAAGAGCATCGTTGCTTCCGTATGAGAAGCAAGTCTATTTTAAGAATTAAGTTACGCATATCAGCAGCAACAAAATTATTAAGCTGCCGCTGCACAGCATTGCTGACAGTGTTTTATATTCGCTGTAGCCTATTATATAGGCAAGCTATAATAGGCCTACTGTGCAGTAAACAGACTGTCGCTTCTTTTAAATGGGGAGTGAAAGATATTAACGTTTGACACATAAGGTTCTCTCTTGTGATTGGATATTAATTTCGGGATCCTCCAATAAGTTTGTTTGCCGATTACATGCAGAGCAGCTGACTGAGAGATCGGCTTTATGAAACGCGCACATTATGTAAGTGATCACTGTATGAATAAAGAGCGATTTAACACTTATATTAACATAAATAAACCGCTTACTTCACCTTTAAGGGAAGACTCAGTATCAACACCTAATTAGGCCTACTGGAAAATAAACAATTTACTCAGATCCCAATTTATCTCACACACAGGGAGATTAACCCATCACATACATTGGGCGGCAGTGGCGAAGTGGCGGGTTTTTAAATGATTATTCAGGGTTAATTTAATAGCTGTTATGTGTGATCGGCTGTACTGACATTTAAAATTATTGATTGAAAAGGCGGTTTGAGGCTCACGTCACAGTTTATAGGGTTTCTGTAAGTTCACCAAGTTAAAATCAAGACTTTTTAAAACCAAATAGAACACATTATAACACCTATGAAAGCATGAATAAAGGGGACAATATGGCATCAAATAATACATTATTATTTTAATTATTTTCAGAGCACATGATACATTGAACTGTGGAAAATGCAAATACAAACTGGAAAAATGGAAAAGTGAACATCACCTTTTTCATAACTTCTCTACAACCTTAAACCTAGATCATCAATGGACAGATTAAAACAATAACAAATTAAAACAATATATATTAATTTAAATTTAAAAAAAAATTATTTCGTCCATTATAAAACGGCTTGGCCTCTTGCAGCAGGATCCACTGTCAAGGACATCAACTCTTTTATTTTGAAGGAAACCAAAGTTTTTCTTAAAGACCTTTCAAGCCCTGCAAATACCCTGATAATTATAATACTTAATCCACTCTAGAAAATGTTTATTCATGTGTTGGAAAAACAAAAGCATTTTTTTCAACTTCAATCTTGATTATTAACCGCATACTCTTATTGTGATGGTGTCACCACTTAAAGGCCTACTTCACCGGTTTGAATATGAAGGTGTATTGAATTCTGAGATCCTATGTAGTATAAATGTGCAAAAAAAATTAAAATCGGTTCATCCTAGCCTGAGAAAAGGCAGAAAGAGTGTTTTTTTTAACCCTATATTTCTCTTTCTCGTGACATCACAGAAAGAGAAATATAGGGTTAAAAAAAAAAAACTTACTTTGTAAATATTACTGTGATGTCTTTTACTGTGACATGGATGAACCGATTTCAATTTTTTTCGCACATTTATACACATAGGATCTCAAAATTCAATACACCTTCATATTCAAACCGGTGAAGTAGGCCTTTAATGCCATTTATTCTAGTCAGTACATTTCCCCCCCTTCTTTCAAAGTCTGAGAACAAATATACAATCACATGCGGAGGAGACCATTAAGGTATTTCAAGCCCTGAAAATAGGGCGGTAAAAGGATTTCTTCATGCCACATTAAAACGTGTCTAAAAAAACAAAAAAATAACAAGCTATATTTACGGCATGATTGTACATCGTTATAAACTCTAAATTCTGCCCAATTATTTTAAATATAAATTGGTAAATGTGATGGAAGCAATAGTCAGCAGTGAAAAAATGGATCCAGAAAGTGCGCTGGTTCTATACAGTAGTTTTCAGCTTTTTGTGATTTTCAGTTTCAAAGTAAAAGCATAACAGATGAGAGGTGTAAGCATACAGCTCTGGAAAAAATGAAGAGACCACTCCAAATGTTCAGTGTCTCTTGCTTAAAGGCCTACTTCACTGGTGGGAATATGAAGGTGTATTGAATTCTGAGATCCTATGTAGTATAAATGTGCAAAAAAAAAATTGAAATTGGTTCATCCTAGCCTGAGAAAAGGCAGATAGAGTGTTTTATGGTCTCACTGTCTAACCCTACATTTCTCTTACTGTGACCTAAGGATCTCAGAATTCAATACACCTTCATATTATCACCGGTGAAGTAGGCCTTTAACTAGTTATAGGCATATGTTTTGAGTAGAATGAACATTTTGGTTTTACTATATAAAACAATTTACATAATTTCTACCAAATTCCAATACATTTTTTGTCAATAAGAGCATTTTTTCCAATAAGTTATGTAGAGATGAAGATTTAAGAAAAATCCGGACTGGTCTCTTGATTTTTTCCGGGAACTGGTAGAGCAGCGGCCTCCAGTGGCATGACTAACTCATTACAGTATATACATTTCAAAGGTGGTTTTGTTCATTTGGACCATTTTTTGATTGGAAAAAGTCTGTTTTTGGCTGTTTTATTAAAGTAAAGCCAGACTTAGGGTAGATACAAAGATTAATATTAGAATGAAATTTAAGGACCATACCATTGATTTTATTTTTTATTGATTTTTTTTGACAATTTAACCAAAAATTATAACTTTTATGTTATATTATAGTTTCAAAGCATGACACTTTTTATTTTCCGAAATGCTTTACTATGCTTTTATTTTGTATTGTTCACTCAAATAATTAATTGACGGTTTTCTTTAAACATTTGACTACAATTACATTTCTGTAGCCGGCAATTTATTATTATATTATATATTATATATTATATAACGGGCTAAAACCTTAAAGGAATACTTCACCCATACGGAACCGGCGTTCTATCATTATAAAATCACTATTATAATATAATGAATTAGGTTTTTCTTCCCTCAGTCTTCCCTTGGCCCAGCTGTCCTGTTAATCCTAACCCTACGTTTTTACTGAAGGGATGTCACTATGTCATTAGTAAAATGTAGGGTTAGAGACAGTGTGACCATAAAACACTCTTTCTGCCTTTTTCTCAGGCTAGGATGAACCGATTTCTAAAATGTTTGCACATTTATACTACATAGGATCTCAGAGTTCAATACACCTTCATATTCCCACCGTTGTAGTAGGTCTTTAAGGTGTTATAAGTAGGTCTTTAAATAGCAGTGGTATGGTCCTTAACAAGTGCATTATTTAGTTAGTTCATGGTTCAGGGATTAATACTATCAGCTGATCGTTGTCATAATTATATGTGTGTGTGAACAGCAGGCACGTCTATCTGTGTGTGTGTGTGTGTGTGTGTGTGTGTGTGTGTGTGTGTGTGTGTGTGTGTGTGTGTGTGTGTGTGTGTGTGTGTGTTTGTAGGTGTGTAGGTTTGTATTATGCAACATGATATTTATAGTGGCACAGCGTTCATTTAGGTTCGGCAGTATGAAGTATGAAGAGTTCATGCGCCTTCGTCGGTACTTGTCTCCATGCAGGGCTCGTTTCTGCATGTGTGTGTGTGTGTGTGTGTGTGTGTGTGTGTGTGTGTGTGTGTGGTTGTGTGTGTGACTGTCTGTCTGTGTGTGTGTGTGAGAGACTGTCTGTCTGTGTGTGTGTGTGAGAGACTGTCTGTCTATGTGTGTGTGCGACTGTGTGTGTGTGTGAGAGACTGTCTGTGTGTGTGTCCTAATATGCTGCCTCTTGCGTTGTACAGTCAGTCAATGGTTGCCGCCGGTCGACCCTCCAGGAGCCTGCGTGCAGTTGAGCTTGCCGAACCCAGGCAGAGTGACCCGTCCGTGGGTGTAGATGTCGCGATCGGTGCCCTGGTTCATTCGTTTGACCAGGTTTTTCTCATAGAGTAGCGGGTGGTAGGCTCCCAGCGTGCAGGCGGCATCGAAGAAACGCTGGTAGTAATGGCACAGCTCCGTCTTCCTTCGCGACGGCAGGAACTCGTAAACGTGAACAACATCGCACAGTGACATCATAAGTACGGTGCCTGGGGAGGGACAAAAAGGAGAATTATAACATTTAAGACGCACACAGAAACACACACACACACAAAGAAAGACACACACACACACACACACACACACACACACACACACACACACACACACACACACACACACACACACACACACACACCAGTAGCAGCATGAGTACTAGACCATTTAGGAGATTTGATCATGTTTTTACAGTATTCAGATATTTTAAACATGTTCTACTGACACGCTTTTTGTTTATAGCACACACAGTTAACTAACATAATATAATGATAATAATAATAATAATTTAAGCCGGAATATGTCTCACTGCATTTTTGCCTCACTTTGATGTTTTAATCTGTTGTCAAAGTGTAAAATAAAATAGTTTTTTAGTGATCTAAAGGGGTAACAAGTTGAAAAGTAACTCCCCGACGGGGAATCGAACCCCGGTCTTCCGCGTGACAGGCGGAGATACTGTCCACTATACTATCGAGGAAGAGTCCTTAGCACACTGTGAACAAACCCGCGTAGCCAGTAGGCCACAACATACTCAGGAGATATTCAGGGCCATAGAATAGATCAAGATTAGACATTATAAATTGCTTTTTTAAGAAATAGTAAAAAAAAAAAAAAACACACACCAAGATTAACCTACATGAGCCTGCGTTCCAATCCCCATACTTCCCTACTATTTAGTATGCCAGAAAAAGATTTAGGATGTCCCAATACATGCACGTCAATTGCAGTATGCTGAAAATACATAAATGTCCCACTAACTCCAATAGCATTTTGGAGTATTCGTCTTTATTCTTGACATTTCTCAACATAATGAAAAGAAAAAAAAACTTCCTTATCTGATTATTTTCTCTCTCCTGAGGCCCTAAAACTCTTCTGTACTTTAGTATGGAGTGTAGTAAAAAGACTAAAACTCTTCTGTACTTTAGTATGTAGTGTAGTAAAAAGACTAAAACTCTTCTGTACATTAGTATGTAGTGTAGTAAAAAGACTAAAACTCTTCTGTACTTTAGTATGTAGTGTAGTAAAAAGACTAAAACTCTTCTGTACTTTAGTATGTAGTGTAGTAAAAAGACTAAAACTCTTCTGTACTTTAGTATGTAGTGTAGTAAAAAGACTAAAACTCTTCTGTTCTTTAGTATGTAGTGTAGTAAAAAGACTAAAACTCTTCTGTTCTTTAGTATATAGTGTAGTAAAAAGACTAAAATTCTTCTGTACTTCAGTATGTAGTGTAGTAAAAAGAAAAGAGTATGTGATTTGGAACGCAGGCATAGTTAAATGTTTTCAGATACCTAGTAGGCCGGAGGAAGGCGGGTTCTTCTGTATGGGTTCCGCCATGTTGTCTTGGATTCGCTGCCAGACCTGCCACTCAAAGCGCGGGTGCAGGATGTAGAAGGGCTGCATGGGGTGGACCCGCCTGTATCTCTGGTACTGCGTGAAGATCGGGTAGTCTGTCTTGTTGTACCACTTTAAGAGAGAGAGAGATAGTGTTATTATAGTTAAAGGTGCTACGAACAACAAAAACAGAAGCACCTAAGTGTCATAGCGCATCCATTACTTCACCTCCGAGCGCGTAAAGCTTCAACAAAATATGCAGATACTGTCAAAATCGGTTCCAGGGAGTATATAGGGATTATTAACGTTTAAAAAAAAATATATTATTATTATTTTTTTTTTTTTATTTTTTTTTTTTAATGTTGTTTTTGATGGTGTGTTTTTCTGGAACGAATATTCGAATATTCGATCGGAAAACCCAACGAATATTCGAAGCCTGAAAAATGGCATTCGGGCCAGCCCTAACACACACACACACACATTTGATGTGATGTAACGTTTACCTGTGTGAGGTTGGCGGAGAAGGGGGCGGGGTCCCAGGCCACTAGAGCCCCTGAGCTGTACAGAGAGCTGGAGAGGAAGCGATGGTCGTCCGACGCCATCACCTGCAACACACAACAGAAACATTTACAGGTGAAACTCGAAAAATTAGAATATCATGCAAAAGTTCAATTATTTCAGTAATTCAACCTAAAAGGTGAAACTAATATATATAGACTCATTACATTCAAAGTGAGATATTTCAAGCCTTTATTTGTTATAATTTTGATTATGGCTTACAGCTTATGAAAACCCCAAATTCAAAATCTCAGAAAATTGGAATATTACATCAAATCAATAAAAAAAGGTTTAATGTGTTTTTGGGGAGAAAATGGCAGTTGGGATAGAGATTTGAATCCAAATACCTCAACCGCTCCACTTGTTCTCTTTGGTCCCTCCCCTATGGTCCCTCCCTGTCACGC
Organism: Ammodytes dubius; assembly: GCA_026122265.1. Lineage (NCBI taxonomy): Eukaryota > Metazoa > Chordata > Actinopteri > Uranoscopiformes > Ammodytidae > Ammodytes > Ammodytes dubius. Next base: position 4,099,259 of record CM047519.1, on the reverse strand, counting down.
TCTACACCAACAAAGTCGTGCCAAAGTGAATGGACAGTCCCAACAGCCAATAAGAACAGAGAATCGGAGCCTCGCTCTGATTGGTCAAAGTGTACCGCTCATGTTAACTTTGACCAATCAGAAATCATAAACCCCCAGCTTTAATTCTAGGGGGGCTTTCTTGGTGTAGTGGTTAGAGCGTCCCCCCAAGAGACCTACTTTTAGTATAATGCTGGGTGTGGCCTACTGGTTGGGTAGGTGTGTTGATAGTGATTTAGGACCCTTCCTCGATAGTATAGTGGACAGTATCTCCGCCTGTCACGCGGAAGACTGGGGTTCGATTCCCCGTCGGGGAGTAACTTTTCAATGTTTTTAATCACTTTAGATCAATAAGAACTATATAATTTTACACTATGGCACACATTAAAAGTTCCTTTAATTAATTAATATATTTCAATTTCATATTCAACAAAGGGAACAACTGAAACAACACAATTTAGCCTCGAGGATCAATAAAGTATTTCTGGTATGGCAGGGTGAAGTGTATAAAATAACATAATATAATGATGATAATAATAATTTAAGCCGTAATTGTCCACTTATTTTTTCTTCATATTTTATATGTGTCGAAATGTAAAATAAAATAGGATTTTAGAGATCTAAAGGCCTTTGCACACCGGGCGCGTTTTATTCGTGCGATTAATCCGTTAATTAACGAACGTATACAGAGTCAATACAAGCTTCCACACCAGCGCCGTCATTTCGCATCGCGAATTTGCGTTTTTTATTTTTTCGAACTGAGTTCGATTTTTCTGGGACGTCGCTTCTAAAGTGAGACGCGACAAAATTCACATTTCAAAACATTCGCTTTTACGTTGCGTTTATTCGCGTCGCGCCCGGTGTGCAAAGGCCTTAAAGGGGTAAAAAATGGAAAAGATACTCCCCGACGGGGAATCGAACCCCGGTCTTCCGCGTGACAGGCGGAGATACTGTCCACTATACTATCGAGGAAGGGTCCTAAAGAACTATGAACACACCTACCAAACCAGTAGGCCTAACCCAGCGTCATACCCGGTAGGTATGGCAAATGTTTCAAAGTTGGGAATGTGTTTTGAGCAGTAAAATCGGCGGTGGATTTTTTTTATATTTCATTTGAAGATACCCAGTCCCCTTTACCGGCAGTAATTGAAGCAGCAGTAATTGATGTCCACTCAATTTTTGTCTCTTAATATTTTATACAGTATGTGTCGAAATGTAAAATAAAAAAATTACTCCCCGTCTGGGAATCGAACCCCGGTCCCCCTTTCCTGCTGAAATACCTTTTTATTTGACTGAAAAATCACTTTTCATGCAGATGATTATTTTTTTGTTTGTTAAGTGAATATTGGGGTTTGATTATATGAAGAACGGTAAAATGGCTTTAGCTTTCTCCCGTCTGCATGCAAGTAAAAAAAAATGTTGTTATTTATTTATTTTACCCGCTAAGTGATTAGTCGATAGTCAAGGCGGGAGGCTGGCGTTGTTGTGGTAAAAAATTGAAAAGTTACTCCCCGACGGGGAATCGAACCCCGGTCTTCCGCGTGACAGGCGGAGATACTGTCCACTATACTATCGAGGAAGAGTTCTAAACCCACTGTGAACACACACGCCCAATCCGTAGGCCTACAAATGGGCATGTTGCCAGTTACGGTGGGCCCTTTGTTTACATATTAGTTTACAGAGCCTAGGCTGTGTGTATTAACGCAGCCTAAACTGATCAAGCATTATCCAGTCCTAATCCACTATGAAAATACACACACCCGACCACTAGGCCCAACCCAGCGTCATACTCGGTACATATGGCAAATTCTTCAAAGTTTGGGATTTGTTTTGAGCAGAGAAAACGGCGGTGGATTTTTCTATATTTTATTTGAATATACCCAGTCCCCTTTAGCTGCTGCGGTTCATACAGACGAGTATTAGGTATTAGGGCCACAAGAAGAAAAACAATTATAAGAGGATTTATGATTTTTTTTTTTTCACTATGCATTTTGAGAATACAGTCAATTTCGAGATTAACGTTGAAATTTCGAAAAGTGGATCTTTTTTTTTTACGACTGTTTTTTTTAATACCTCCTTATTTTTTTTTTTATCAAAATCTAGAAAAAAAATTAAAAATATTTAAAAATATAAGAAACTTCCTCTAAAAAATACTTCCCAAAAAAAAAAAATTCTTCCCTGTTTTTTATTTATTTTTTCACTTTGCATTTCGAGTATAAAGTCAAAAAAAAAAAACTATGGAAGAAGTTTTTTTTTTTTTTTTTTTTTTTTTTAGATTTTTTTTTTTTTAAAGATTTGTTCTCAAATTGCGAGGTGAGTTTTCTAGGAGGGGCTTTTAAAAAAATCATCTTCCTAAAAAAAAAAAAAAACTTCTAAATTCCGACTTTGTTCTCGGAATGCATAGTGAATAAAAGTAACTTCAAGTCAAAATTTGCCAGGGGTATGAATAATTTTGGGCTTGACTATGTATGTCCAAAACTCTTAAAGGTGGAGTCAACAATTATGGAAAAGGCTTGTTGTCAAATCACTTTTAGTCAAAATCATCGAAAAAATCCAGTGTTAATACACAACCTAGGCTCTGTAAACAGGCATTTTGCTAACTAGGGTGGGCTATTATAAAAAAGGAACAACTGTAACGTGACAGAATGTTTGCCTCTAGGTTCAATAAAGTATTTTTTTGTATAAAGTGAAATGTGTAAAATGACCTAACAGAATGATAACATTACAAATTTAAGCAGTAATATATGACTTACTTAAAGTTGCAACGAGGAACTTTCAGTTTGTGTTAATTCTAGCGGCCCCCTTTGGACAAAAGCGGTAGTGTTTTTACCACGTCAGCTGTAGTTCCTGGGTGAGTGTACCCATAACAAAGGCATTAAGAAAAACTATATAAAAATAACATTCTTTGCACTGATGGTCTCGTTTGCTGTTACATGCCATTTATCATCAGAGGATAAATTAGACTGTTTCAGATATAATAAAATGTTCCTCATAGCACCTGTACATGTTAATTTGTGTCAAAGTGTAAAATAAAACAGGGCATTTATTTAACTAAAGGGGTAAAAAAATTGAAAAGTTACTCCCCGACGGGGAATCGAACCCCGGTCTTCCGCGTGACAGGCGGAGATACTGTCCACTATACTATCGAGGAAGAGTTCTTAACATAGGACTAAAGATACGTATTTATTGTCTCTAAATACGTTTGTTTATTGTCTCTATATAACATTTGTCCTAAACACAAGTGCTTACTTTGGCTTGATTGCCTTTTATTTTGTGTTAATTAAAGCTGTTTTATTGTTACAGAGTTGGTCTATGGTGTGGGAATGCTATTTT
>CM047519.1:4063408-4090908 GCA_026122265.1 Ammodytes dubius | reverse complement strand
TTCCTCTGATTATCATGAGTGACATGTAACAGCAAACGGGTAGGGTAAAAAATTGAAAAGTAACTCCCCGACGGGGAATCGAACCCCGGTCTTCCGCGTGACAGGCGGAGATACTGTCCACTATACTATCGAGGAAGGGTCCTGGACTCACTGTGAAAAACACGATTGATCAGTAGGCCTACAAATGGGCATTCAGGTGTTTATTTGACTAAACCTTGTCTGTTTGCGTCTATATTTCTCCTATACAACCATCTTTAACAGACATTATCTCAACATTGTTTTTTTTTCAATACTCTGAACCAAAAATCGGAACTTCTAAAGCACTTCTAGGCACTTATTAGCACTATTCTGAAGTTAATTACAGAAGGATTTGTTCATATAGTGTTCATTGTCTGATTTATGAGACATTTTGTTCCTAAAAAACATGCTGAAAATGTAATTTTAAAGACCTGTACATAGTATTTTTTGATTCATAACACATTGTGAATCTGTCTAGATGAAGTGTATAAAATGACATAATAAAACAAAAATAATTTAAGCATTAATATGTCAAACTTAAGTTTAAACGTGTGTCCCAGTGTCAAATAAAATATGTTTGTACTTAAATATAGGGTAAAAAATGTAAAAGTTACTCCCCGACGGGGAATCGAACCCCGGTCTTCCGCGTGACAGGCGGAGATACTGTCCACTATACTATCGAGGAAGGGTCCTGAACTTGCCGTGAAAAAACACCATGAATCAGTAGGCCTACCAATGGGCATGTTGCCAGCTACGGTGGGCCCTTAGTTCATAATGTCAATTTTTTTCAATACTCTGAAGAGTCCTAAAATCTCTGTGAACAAACATGCCCAATCAGTAGGCCTACAAATGGGAATGTTGGCAGCTGGGTAGGCCCCGTTGCTTACATATCAGTTTACAGAGCCTAGGCTGTGTGTGAACGCAGCCTAAACTGACCAAGCGTTCTCCAGAATCACTGACTCCACCTTTAAGTCTAGACATTGAGGGAAACACATTTTTTTAAGCACTGGTCGATTTAGCGATTCTTGTCTATTTCTCTTCCATAACATGTCTTCTTTCATACTAGTATAAATCAAAAGGTCCAACATGTACATTCAGGTGTTTATTTGAATAAACCTTGTCTGTTTGCGTCTGTATATTTCTCCTATATACAGCACTTGGTTCTGACCGAGTGATTTGATTGGACGAGAGACATTCCATGCGTTCTGCAGGAGTGCTGATATGAGAGTCCAACATCACCCGGACTGTCCAGGGACTGTTCACCAAACTGACTAAATCACTCCGCTCACTGACGAGCTGCACCTGTGTTCACTGTGTGTGTGACTCAGGTTGACTGTAAGCGAAACCTCTCCGTCTGTGATTGCAGCGCTAACACACTGCCCCCCCCCATCACACACACACACACACATACACAAACACACACACACACACAAACACACACACACAGACACACACACACACACACACAACAATAATACTTTACACAATAATAGAGGCGGCGCAGCCTAGTTTAGCCTAGCCTATAAAATATGTTTTTGCTTAACTATAGTGTAAAAAATTTAAAAGTTACTCCCCGACGGGGAATCGAACCCCGGTCTTCCGCGTGACAGGCGGAGATACTGTCCACTATACTATCGAGGAAGAGTCCTTAACTGACTGTGAACAAACACGCCTAACCAGTAGGCCTACAAATGTGGCCCCTATGTTTACATACCAGTTTACAGAGTGTGTGGAGATAAACTCAGTCTGCTGGATAATAATAGCGGCATTAAAATCTCTTCGATTGCTGTTCAAACTTTGTAATGAAATGTACATTATTATTTAGACAGAGGGAGGGAGAGAGAGGGAAGGAGAAGGTGGGAAAGAGAGAGAGAGGGAGATAGAGGAAGAGAGAGAGAGGGATGGAGAAAGAGAGAGTGAGAGACAGAGGGAAGGAGAGAGAGAGAGAGAAAGAGGGAAGGAGTGAGGGGAAGAGATAGGAAGAGGGAGAGAGAGAGCCAGAGAGAGAGGTAAACCTTACTATTTTTATTTTCTCCCCAACATGGCAGCTACATACATACATACCTTGATGACAGAGGGAGAGAGGGGAAGAGACAGAAAGAAAGAGAGAGGGAAGGAGAGAGAGAGAGTGAGAGTGAGAGGGAGAGAGGAAGCTATACATACCTTGATGACCGAGTGCGTTCGCGGCTGGGCCCTGGTTCTTGCCCGGACCCCAAAGATGGCATCCGTAACTGGGACGCTGTTTTCGGCGCAGATGGCGTAGAGCAGCGCCATGGAGACGCAGAAGAAAGACATGCAGATGACGCCGCGACGCGCCCGACGTCTCAGGCGCCACAGCAGGCTGACCCGGTCCATAGCCGCCCCGGGGATCTACACAGGGGGGGGGGGGGACAGAGAGACAGAGAGAGTTTAGTTTAGTCATGTGTGTGTGTGTGTGTGGGAGGGGACACATACTCTGTCCATAGCCGCCCCGGGGATCTACACAGGGGGGGGGACAGAGAGACAGAGAGAGTTCAGTCAGTGTGTGTGTGGGTAGGGGGGGGGGGTGATGTGAGTGAGTGAGAGTGTGTGTGAGTGAGTGAGTCCATAGCCGCCCCGGGGATCTACACAGGGGGGGGACAGGCAGAGACAGACAGAGACACAGAAAGAGACAGAGTTCAGTCAGTGTGTGTGTGTGTGGGGGGACACATACTCTGTCCATAGCCGCCCCGGGGATCTACACAGGGGGGGGGGGGACAGGCAGAAAGAGTTTAGTCAGTGTGTGTGTGGGGGGTTGGAGGGGGGGGTTGTGAGTGAGTGAGTGATCTACACAGGGGGGGGGGGGCAGAGAGAGAAAGAGTTCAGTAGGTGTGTGTGTGTGGGGCAGGCAGGGGTTCGAGGGGGGGGGGGGATGTGAGTGAGTGGGTGTGGGAGTGAGTGAGTGAACAAGTAACTGTGTGTGAGAGTGTGTGTGTGTGTGTGTGTGAGTGAGTGATCTATACAGGGACACACACACACAGAAAGGTTCACACGAAATTCCGGTTTTACTAGTTTTAATTTAATCTATATAACAACATATTTAAAAGACATTCTTTAAAGAAGAAGCTAAAATATGGTACAAGGTCACTGAGATCTCGCAATATGTAAAGGTCACAGTAACCTTTGACCTCCAAAATCTACTCAGTTCATCTTTGAGTCGGAGTGGACATTAGTGCAAAGTTTGAAGACAATCCCTCAAAGCATTCAGGAGATATTGCGTTCACAAGAAAATGTTTTCCCTATTCAACTGCAGTTTTTCTACTAAATCAGACGAATAATTCAGATCAAACTGCTGTTGTGTTGTTGTCATGTGTAATTTTATTTCATTTAACATGTATTTATACTGTAGAGATGAATTGAGGTGTGTGTGTGTGTGTGTCAGAGCAAAAACAACAACAATACATTAAATACACAACAAGCTGAAAAAGAGACAAAACTATTGAAACATTTAGACAGCGATGTAGAATGGCTGCTATTAAAATGAAATGGGTGAAAGTACAATATAGCCTAATTAAAACTCACTGTCTTCCTCTCTCTCTCTTTCTGTCTCTTCCCCTCTCTCTCACTCTATCTATCTCTCTCTCCTTCCCTGTCTCTCCTTCTCACTCTCTCTTTCTCCTTCCCTCTCTATCTCCGTCCATCTCTCTGTGTGCAAACTAGAAGTAGTGAACTAACACACAGGGAGATATTGATTGTATAAGTTCTCTGCACAGCGGTCAGTCATGTGCATGTGTGTTACATATAGGGTCAGATGTATGTGAAGTATGGATTCAATTGTTCTCTCTGTTCGTCTCTCCATCCATCTGTCTCTCTCCCTCTCTCTCTCTCTTTGTCTGTCTCTCTCTCCCTCCATCTGTCTAGCTCCCTCTCTGTCTCTCTCTCTTTGTCTGTCTGTCTCTCTCACTCTTTGTCTGTCTGTCTCTCTCACTCTGTCTTCCTCTCTCTCCCTCCCTCTCTCTTTCCCCTTTTAAACAGCGCTGGTGTTTTAATGGTGTTTTTAGCACAAGTTTTTATTAGGTAAATTATTTTTTTAAACATACTGGGATTTTAATACATAAGCACTTTGTTTGAACTGTTGAATTGTGAAACTTTAAATGTATGTAAATAAAGTGTTTTTTAAAAATCAAAAAAATCTTCCTCTCTCTCCCTCCTCTCTCTCTCACTTCTTCTCTCTCTATCCCTCTCTCTTCTTCCCTATCCTCTCTCTCTCACTTCCTCTCTCTCCCTCTCCATGTCTCTCTTCTTCCCTATCTTCTCTCTCTCTTCCTCTCTTTCTCTCTTCCTCTCTCTCTCTCTTCCTCTCTCTCTCTCCATGTCTCTCTCTCTCTCTCTCTCTCCATGTCTCTCTCTTCTTCTCTCCCTCTCTCTCTCCCTCTCTCTCGAAAAAAAGCTTTGAGTGAGTGAATGAAACAAAGACAGTAGAGAGCAGAGTAAGGACGGGATGTGAATGCTAACAGGCCTGGGGCAACGGGTCAGTGTTGCCATGGCGAGTAAGGGGTTTGAAACGGTGTGTGTGTGTGTGTGTTTTTGTGTGTGTGTGTGTGTGTGTGTCTTTGAAACACTATGGCAACAGGACAGACGGGAAATAACTGGAAAAAAAAAATATTCCTGAAAAGAGAAATAAAGGCAGCTCCTGTTTTTGACTGTTCTCTTCTTCTCTCTCCCTCTCTCTCCCCCTCTTTCACACTATCTCTCTCTCCCCCTCTTTCACACTATCTCTCTCTCTCCCTCTTTCACACTATCTCTCTCTCTCACACTCTCTCCCTCTCTGATGATGATGCGAGATCTCAGTGACCTTGTACCATATTTTAGCTTCTTTAAAGAATGTCTTTTAAATATGTTGTTATATCTTATATTGTTAGTTTTATTCAATTTAATTGCAAGTGTGAAAGGGAACACACATTAAAGGTGCAGTGTGTAATATGACATCATCAAGAAAGTTCTACAAAGTTCTAGAATGCAACACTCCCTGGGTAACCCCACCCCTTTAGAATAATAACAGAAGCTACAGTGGCCTTCAAGGACAAGAACAATTCTAAATTTTAAACATTGCTCCTGATGACATTCCAACTATGACACTTTCAAGATGGCGGCACTAAGCCTTGGTCCAAAATATGCAGAAATATGGACATATATGAGACCCTTTCTAAGGGAAAAAATAATACTTAAAAAAAAATGTTCAGCTATTATTCACTAAATTAAATGTACTTATGGATATTATAATTACTTTCTACAAAATCTGCTAGGAAATAAAACCCAAAATTCTACACACTGCAGGTTTAAGTATTTCATGGTAGAATGCAACTGCCTGTTAGCCTGGAAATCCAGACCCTGATATCTAGAACGATAGAGGGTCTGGCCACGATCAATAGACCTTCCCAACTCAAGGGGCGGCTCCTACACATGCATTTCAAATAACACTGCATGTGATTGGATAGCACTACAACCAATCAGAGCGATGCACAAGGTGACGTACACACAAAGTAAGTATTTCATGGTAGAATGCAACTGCTTGTTATGAGTTGCGTTCCGAATCGCATACTTTCTACTATATATATGTAGAAAAAAGATTTAGGATGTCCCGATTCTTGTGGCCAGATTTAGGATGGTTAGAAGTACCCGGATGTCCTACTTCATGCGGCCAAGATTGTTAGTGTTGAGCACACACGCACACACACACACACACACACACACACACACACACACACACACACACACACACACACACACACACACACACACACACACACACACACACACACACACACACAGGTAGTTGATCGTGAGTAGATATTCACTGCTTTTGAGAAAATTATTTTGAAAACAAGTGTTCTCTAGGATTGCTGTCTGCACCTTTAAATTCAATACTTGAGGTCATTGGAGGCTATGAATGGCCCATTCATCTGCACGTCCAACTGAGATTAAACAAATTGTCTGAATGCTGGACAAACAGTGATTGAACTTTTTGATGACACACACACACACAGAGACACACACACACACACAGACAGACACACACACACACTCTCACACACACACACACACACAAACATACACAGACACACACGTACACAAACACACACACACACACACAGAGACACACACACACACACAAACACACAGAGACAGACACACACAGACACACACACACACACCACACAAACACACAGACACAAAGACAGACACAAACACACACACAAACACTCACTCTCACACACACACACACACACACACACAGACAGACAGACACACACACACACACACACACACACACACACACCACACACACACACACACACACACACACACACACACACACACACCACAGACATAACATTTGATGGACGATTGAACTCAAACAGAAGAGGATTTTTATTTACAGGGAAACAGCTGCTTCCACTGGTCTTGTATTGAAGGAAGGAGCTGACTGACACACACACACACACACACACACACACACACACACACACACACACACTCTCTCTCACACACACACACACACACACACACACACACACACACACACTCTCTCTCACACACACACACACACACACACACACACACGCACCCACACACACACACACGTAACCAAATAACTCCCTCTTACTCTGCCTGGGATAGAGTCTCACACACACACACTGAACACCGAACACACACACACACACACCACACACTGAACACCGAACACACACACACACACACCGAACACACACACACACACTTTGGAGAAATCTCAAATGAATAAATAAAAGTTAAAGAGCTGCGTCACTGCAGGACAATCAGACAGATGGTGATGTCGCCAAATATCTGCTTAAAGATGTCGCCCTAAATCCCCTACGTCCACACACACACACACACACACACACACAGATGCACACACACATACACTGTAAGCATGCACACACACAGACACACACACTCACACAGATGCGCGCACACACACACACACACACACACACACAGATGCACACACACAGAAGCTTGCACTCACACAGATGCACACACACAAAAGCACACACTCATGCACTTAAACTCAGACACACACTCACACAGATGCACTCACACATAAAGCACACACTCATGCACGCAGACACTCACTCACTCACACACATTTACGTATTAAAAATGAACTAATGGAGCCATAACTCCAGATTAAAAGTTAAGTGTGTGTGTGTGTGTGTGTGTGTGGTAATCTCTCCCAGGCAGAGTAAGAGGGAGTTATATGGTTACGTGTGTGTGTGTGTGTGTGTGTGTGTGTGTGTGTGTGTGTGTGTGTGTGTGTGTGTGTGTGTGTGTGTGTGTGTGAGCCTTAAATCAGAGAGAGGAGAGGTGAATTGTTAAAAAGAAATCCCCATCTGAATCTCTAGTTCTCTGTTTAATGCAGAAAATGATAATTATGTTTAAAACGTGTTTAGTTAGTTCTGCCAACATTTACAGCTCTGGAAAACATGTCTGTGTCTGTCTGTCTGTCTCTCTCTCTCTCTCTCTCTCTCTCTGTCTGTCTGTCTATCTATCTATCTATCTGTCTGTCTGTCTGTCTATCTATCTCTCTCTGTCTGTCTGTCTGTCTGTCCATCTATCTATCTGTCTGTCTATCTATCTATCTATCTATCTATCTATCTATCTATCTATCTATCTATCTATCTATCTATCTATCTATCTATCCATCCATCTATCTTTCTCCACCTATTAAAGATACAACTTCTGTGCCATTTCTAGATTTATTACGTAAAGTTTCCTTTGCATTCTTTTGATTTAAATTTGCAGTGTTTTTTTTTCTGTTTTACTTGTCTATAGTATATTGCATATTTTCATGTTTCTTTCTTGGCATTCAGTCTGTGGAAAACAAAGGAAGAATTTCATTGTATGACTGAGAACATGTTTCTTATTGTGCAGAGAGAGAGAGAGAGAGAGAGAGAGAGAGAGAGAGAGAGAGAGAGAGAGAGAGAGAGAGAGAGAGAGAGAGAGAGAGAGAGAGAGAGAGAGAGAGAGAATGTTTCTTATAGTGCAATGTGACGATAAACGCTTTGAATCCAAAGTAGATGTGCTATAATGTATGACCTCGTGAGAAAACCTGCACACAAAAATAAAATTATTGCATTTAAACTGTGTGGTAAAAATTGTCATGATCCTGCTTGGGCCTCTAGCCCTTGTGTTGTTTTTTCCCCTTTACCCTCGTCTGTGTGCTGGTCTAATTGCAGGGTTTGAGTCAGGTGTGCTGGAGTCAATTACCTACATTCACAGCTGCCATCAATCATCATCAACTGCTCTTCATATACCCGGCCCTACCTTCCAGACACTGCCAGATTGTAAACTCTGTTACCCAGTCAGTAACTCTCCAGCCACCTAGACCGTTTGTAGTTCCGCCTAGCTGCATTTAGCTTGTTGCTAAATTCTGTTCTTTTTTGCCACAGTTCTCCCAGCCTGACTCCAGCCACCAGCTCCAGCCCTCGTCAGCCAGCTCTCCCTCCCTGGACCCCTCTGCCTGCCTGCTCTTGCCTGCCTCTGCTCGTCTCCCCGGATTCTCCCCTTGGCACTTCCTCCTGGACCCCCATGCCTGTCAGCACACTCCAGAGCCCGGCCCAAAAAAAACCCAGATTCCTTCTAAATAAACCCTCTTAAACTGGTACTGTCTCTGTGCCTGTGTCCTCCCTGTCCAGCCGTTACAAAAATGTGTCTTTAATTTAAATATTTCACTTAGAAACCTGTTGAGTAGAGTGTGCCATGTTGGTTATTTTATTTTGTCTGTTCCGTGTGTGTTCACTTTTTCAGTTATCTGTTTGTGTTCTTTGAAAAAAATAAAAATAATAATCCCCAAATTATTTATTTAAAAAATATACGTATAGAGCCCCGGAAAAAAATTAAGAGACCAGTTTGGATTTTTCTTCAATCTTCATCTCTACATAACTTTATTGAAAATGCTCTTTAATGACAATATTTTTGTTGTGAATTTTGTAGGAAAGTTGTCAGTAGTTTATGTTATAAAACCAAAAATGTTCATTCTACTCAAACATATGCCTCTAAAGAGTAAAACAAGAGACACTGAACATTTGGAGTGGTCTCTTCATTTTTTCCGGAGCTGTATATATTTTTCTACAAAGTGTATTGAGTACAGTGGGGAGTGAGTCCAATGTTTTGCTTTGTTTAGTGCTGTCCATTGTGTGATAACTGAATGAAAGAGTATATCGATTTGACACTCACACACACACACACACACACACACACACACACTGTAGATTTACACACACTACTGAGTGCTGTGTGAAGTCTAGGGCTGGCCCGAATGCCATTTTTCAGGCTTCGAATATTCGTTGGTTTTTCCGAGTGAATATTCGAATATTCGTTCCAGAAAAACACACCATCAAAAACAACATTAAAAAAAAAAAAAAAAAAAAAAAAAAAACGTAATAATAATAACCCTAATAATCCCTATATACTCCCTGGAACCGATTTTGACAGTATCTGCATATTTTGTTGAAGATTTACGCGCTCGAGGTGAAGTAATGGATGCGCTATGACACTTCGTGATGTAATATCCTCCTAAATAAGCAATACTACTACTACTACAATATTACTAACTTTTATATCCAAATATAAAATTATTTGATGACATTATATTGCAAAAAATGTTGAAAAAAAAAAAAAAAAAAACGAAGCTCCGAATACTAATTTAAGCTCCGAATACTAATTTTCCGAACGAGTATTCGAATAATTCGGGCCAGCCCTAGTGAAGTCCAATGTTCTGCTGCGTTTAGTGTTGTGTTGTCCATTGTGTAATGAGAGGATGAGAGAGTTTATTGATCTGAACACACGTCCTGTTGTTTGGAAGAAATCATCGATTCTGTTGCGGGTGATAAGTGTTTTGTGACAAAGTAAATGTGTCAGTTTGGCCTCAGACTTTCACTCTAGTCCTCTGTGTGTGTGTGTGTGTGTGTGTGTGTGTGTGTGTGTGTGTGTGTGTGTGTGTGTGTGTGTGTGTGTGTGTGTGTGTGTGTGTGTGTGTGTGTGTGTGTGTTGTGTGTGTGTGAGTGTGTGTGTGTGTGTGTGTGTGTGTGTGTGTGTGTGTGTGTGTGTGTGTGTGTGTGTGTGTGTGTGTGTGTGTGTGTGTGTCAGTGTGTGTGTGTGTGTGTGTGTGTGTGTGTGTGTGTCAACTGTTTAGAAAACGTCAATTCTAAATGGACTAATGGCTTTCAAGCTATTTAGAAGAAAAAAAAAACTGTGGCTAGAAATACTCAGACTGGCAACAAACAAAAAAAACCTTGTGTATACAGCGAAGAAAAACTATATCAAAATAACATTCTCTGCACTGATGGTCTCGTTTGCTGTAACTTGTCATTTATGATCATCAGAGGAAAAATGAGACTGTTTCAGAAATATTTAAAAGTTTCTTGTAGGGGGTTTAAAACTATCAGAATGAGTTGTTTTTGACTGAGCACACACACACACACACACACACACACACACACACACACACACACACACACACACACACACACACACACACACACACACACACACACACACACACACACACACACACACACACACACACACACACACACACACACACACACACACACACACACACACACAACCTAACCCACAATTTCCTCTGTTCTGAAAAATGCCCATCCTGTTAGACAGAGAGTCTGACAAAACTCTGATAATAAGTCAGTTGGCGGTTTAAAAGATATTAAGCAGCTTTCAGTTCATAATCACACAGACACACACACACAGACAGACAGACACACACACACACACACACACACACACACACACACACACTAACACAGACAGACAGAAACACACACAGACATACAGACAGACAGACAAACACACTCTCACACACAAAATGCAAGGACTTTTCCAGCACTTAAAGGTGGAATCAGTGGTCTGAACATATTAAGCAGCTTTAAGTTCACACACACACACACTCCCATAAAACACACACACACACACACACACACACACACACACACACACACACACACACACACACACACACACACCACACACACACACACACACACACACACACACACACACACACACACACACACACACACACACAGCAGTCTACGTCAGCATGAGTCTTATCTTGTAATTCTAAATTGGAGAGAGAGACATGGGGATACTTGCTGCAAAATGGCGGCGCACACACACAAAAAAACCTACCATCACTTGCAGAGTAAAATCTACTACAACCTCAAAACAGACTCTATTGGGCCCATTAATAAAGGGACCACCATAGCTATAGCAACATGCCCGTTTTACAGAGCCTAGGCTGGGTATTAACGCTGGATTTTTCAGGGTGATGTATAGTATCAAGTTGTATATTATAGTATCAAGTTGTATATTTGTAGCTGTAGAAAAGGGGTAGGATCAAATAAGTTTATACTTCTTCCTACTCCTTTTCAGGCATATCAATTCAATATGTTATTTGCTTATTTTTTGTTTATTTTTATTTATTTTGTGAAATCATTTGAACATATTTTTTTTATTGTATTTTCATGCTTTTAATTTTTCTTTTTTTGATATGTCTGAAATAAATTGAATCAAATCAAAATGTAGCCAAACCATTTTTCATATCAGCCAATATCGATGACTATCAAGATAAACGATGAATGATTGTTTGTGTTTGTGATCGTTATGTTTTATGACTTCATGCCTCATGCAATAACATCGAGAAAGATTGAACAATTATCTTTAAATTTGGCACAACCTCTGTGTGTTGTGTGTGTGTGTGTGTGTGTGTGTGTGTGTGTGTGTGTGTGTGTGTGTGTGTGTGTGTGTGTGTGTGTGTCTTCTGTCCCTCTGTCTGAAGTAGAGATGCTGCAATTAAACCATTAAAGGTGTAGTCAGTGATTCTGGAGAACGCTTGTTGTCAAAATCACTTTGTCAAAATCAGTGAATATCTCCTCATGATCCACTACCTGTCTGTACTGTGTGTGTGTGTGTGTGTGTGTGTGTGTGTGTGTGTGTGTGTGTGTGTGTGTGTGTGTGTGTGTGTGTGTGTGTGTGTGTGTGTGTGTGTGTGTGTGTGTGTGTGTGTGTGTGTGTGTGTGTGTGAAGAAAAATCCAGTGTTTATACACAGCCTTGGCTCTGTTAACGCTTATGTAAACAAAGGTAGCCCACCGTAGCTATAGCAACATGCTCGTTTACAGAGCCTAGGCTGTGTATTAACACTGGATATTTGTGTCTATTGCACACAGTATGGACAGATAGCGGATCATGAGATATTCACTGATTTTGACAACAAAAAAAAGCATTCTCCAGCACGCACGCACACACACACACACACACACAGACACACACACACACACACACACACACACACACACACACACACACACACACACACACACACACACACACACACACACACACACACACACACACACACACACACACACACACACACACACACACACCACACACACACACACACACACACACACAACAGTGCCTTCATATGTCAAACAGTAATTGTAAAAAAATATCAAATTTACACAACGAGTAAGTGACGTCATGCTGAGAATTGCATGCGCCATAAAACACACATTCAGCCCTTCAAAATAAAAGCATATCCACAATTTAACTTGTGTCAATCAAACGGGTTTACCTGCTCGTTATGTTGAGAATGACTTAAATTCTTTCTTCTCACTCTTCTGTTTACATTTTGTACGACCTTTTCATTTGTCTTCATCTATTCAAAGTGTCAAACGAAAGAAAAAATAAATTAAATTAACCCTGCGTTCCAAATCACATACTCTTTCGTTTTACTACACTACATACTAAAGTACAGAAGAGTTTTAGGGCCACAGACAGGAGAGAGAAAAATATCAGATAAGGAAGAGTTTTTTTTCGTTATGTCGAGAAATGTCAAGAATAAAGTGGAATACTCATAAATGCAATTGAAGTTAGTGGGGCATCTATGTATTTTCAGCATACTACAATTGACGTGCATATATTGGGACATCCTAAATCTTTTTCTGGCATACTAAATAGTAGGGAAGTATGGGGATTGGAACTGAGGGAATGTCAATATTGTCAACTCAAATCCACTCCCGGTTTTTGAGTTCATGTGACGCCCTAAATGTCAACGGCATTGAAAAAGAATTACCCTGCATTCCAAATCTCCTCCTCTTTCTTTTCTCTATTCTACATACTACATCTGGCCATAAAAATTATCTAGTTAGGATGCAGTAGGCTTACAATTGGGACATACTTTTACTTATTTATTTCATCCTAACATGGCTCCTTGATCTTGCCTCTTAAACCAATCAAACAACCTACGGTATTCAAAATAGTGCCGACCATGGTCCTATTATAAAAGATGCCGATCGAGTGCCATCTCCATAAGGTGACACACTAACTATGCAGAAGAACTGTGTGTGTGTGTGTGTGTGTGTGTGTGTGTGTGTGTGTGTGTGTGTGTGTGTGTGTGTGTGTGTGTGTGTGTGTGTGTGTGTGTGTGTGTGTGTGAGTGAGTGAGTGAGTGAGTGAGTGAATCTGTCTGTCTGCCTGCCTGCCTGCCTGACAGCCCTCCCTTATACAACCACACTTCTATATAATACTGAACTATCCGTTTGAAAGGCCTTCTGTTTTCAGAATACTAAATTCAATGTTTTTAAGGCCTACTTCACCGGTGGGAATATGAAGGTGTATTGAACTCCGAGATCCTATGTAGTATAAATGTGCGAACATTTTAGAAATCGGTTCATCCTAGTAGCCTGAGAAAAGGCAGAAAGAGTGTTTTATGGTCTCACTGTCTAACCCTATATTTTCCCATGTGTGACATCACGCATGGGAAAATGTGGGACAGCTGGGGCCAAGGGAAGACTGAGGGATGAAAAACTCATTCATTATATTATAATAGCGATTGTATAATGATAGAACGCCGGTTCCGTATGGGTGAAGTATTCCTTTAAGGACTACACGCTTACCCTGCTGTTACTAATGCTGAAATAATTTGCATATCTTATGACTAAAACACACATTTCTGAGGCCAGTTTTTCAGGTAGAATATGATGATAGTTCTCCTTACCTTGTAGCCCATGGTGTGTGTGTGTGTGTGTGTGCGTCTGTGTGTGTGTATGGAAACTGCACGCTGTGTATCGCTGCTGTTGTTGCTTAGAAACGGACTGCTGACTTCATCTGTGCCCTCATTGCCTCTGTGGAAGAAAATATGAAAAATAAATTAATAAATATACTCACAGTCCGCTGACATGTTATACGTTATGTTTATACTCTAGAGATCAACTGAGAGGCGTATGTGTGGTGTGTGTGTGTGCATGCGTGGGGTGTGTGTGTGTGATGTGTGTGTGTGTGTGTGTGTGTGTGTTGTGTGTGTGTGTTGTGTGTGTGTGTGTGTGTGTGTGTGTGTGTGTGTGTGTGTGTGTTGTGTGTTGTGTGTGTGTGTTGTGTGTGTGTGTGTGTGTGTGTGTGTGTGTGTGTGTTTGTGTGGTGTGTGTGTGTGTGTGTGTGTGTGGTGTGTGTGTGTGATGTGTGTGTGTGTGTGACCCTCATTTGCAATGATGCGGAGTCAAACGGTCTGAGCTGGGAAAGACAGCTTTTAGCTTCAGTGCCCCCGACTCCTGGAACAACTTACAGCAACAAATTAAACTAAATAACTTCATATCTTTTAACCAATTCAAACAAACTATCTTAAATCTGCCAAACTCTACCTGTAACTGTTTTAATTAGGCTATATTGTACTTTCACCCATTTCATTTTAATTGCTGCCACTTAATCTTCAACACTGTGTAAATGTTTCAATTGTTTTTTTTCTCTTCACCTGTTGTTGTGTATTTGATGTATTTGCGTTGAATATTGTTTATGTATTGTTGTTTTTCCTTTGAATTTTTTTGAACTCGACGTCATTGAAAATGAGGGTCACCCCTCAATTGGTCTCTCGAGGATAAATAAAAGTTAAACTAAATATTGTTTATACTCTAGAGATCAACTGAGAGGCGTGTATGTGTGTGTGTGTGTGTGTGTGTGTGTGTGTGTGTGTGTGTGTGTGTGTGTCTGTGTGTATGTGTATGTGTGTGACCCTCATTTGCAATGATGCAGAGTCAAACAAATGCAAAAACAAAAATACATACACAACACACCTACCAATGCAAATACATTAAATACACAACAGGCTGATAAAGATGCAAAACTATTGGAACATTTAGACAGTGACGTACTGTGATGGCTGCTATTAAAATGAAATGGGTGAAAGTACAATATTGTTTACGGTGTGTGGCAGGCAGGCAGGCAGGCAGGTAGTGATGTTAGGTCTGTCACGAAAGCCCCGAAGCCTGTGTCGCGCAAAGGGGGCGTGTCCAGATGAAGCCTGTCTCGAGGCCTGTACCGTTTGTCACAGTACCACGTGACTAAAGACAAACGAAGCCCCGTTTTCTGAAATCATGCGACTGCCTCACTTTATATACTATCTATGCTCGCTACGTGAAATAAGAGAGCCACTACCGTAACATACCAGCAGATGTCAGTATTCCTAAATGAGCTGTTAAATGGGGCTTTGTTGATCAGGCTTTTTGGTGAAGCATTTGGCCAGAAAGATTCAACACATTCACGGGGCTTCATCTCACCATCACTACAAAAACTCCAGAATGGGAAAACGGCCACAAGGCAAAAAAGGCAAAAAAAGGCAGAGACGTAGAGACACGGGCAACTCAGGAGAACAAGGTTGCGTTCCGAATCGCGTACTTTCTACTATATAGTATGTAGAAAGAAGATTTAGGATGTCCCGATTCTTGTGGCCAGATTTAGGATGTTTAGAAGTACCCGGATGTCCTACTTCATGCGGCCAAGATTGTTAGTGTTGAAAAGTGCATCCTATTTGGGCGATTGTGACCCACAATCCAGTGCGCACGTGAAGTGACGTCACATCGACGAAGCCTCCATATGAAAACAAACGGGGATGCGACGGATATAAAAGCAAGAGGCAAAATCAAGGCGCAATGTTATGATGAAATAAGAGAGAAAAGTAATAGTCCCAATAGTATGCCTACTGCATCCTAACTAGATTCTTTTTATCGTTGGATGTAGTATGTAGAATAGAAAAAAGAAAGAGTATGCGATTCGGAACGCAACCCAAGACTCACCAGACACCACACGACAAACCAAAAATGAACGGACCAGAACAAAGGAACACAAGGAGTATATATACAAAAGACATAACGAGACACAGGTGAAACACATTAGGGAAGGGAACAGCAATCACACAAGAGGGAAGCTAGACAGGACATGGGGAGGAAACAAGACAGACATACCAAAATAAAACAGGAAACCACAAAAAACAAGACAGGACAAGACAGACCATGCAAATATAGCCTAATTAAAACAGTTACAGGTAGAGTTTGGCATATTTAAACCTGCAGTGTGTAGAATTTGGGGTTTATTTCCTAGCAGATTTTGTAGAAAGTAATTATAATATCCATAAGTACATTTAATTTAGTGCATAATAGCTGAAAAAAATGTTTTGAATTATTATTTTTTCCCTTAGAAAGTGTCTCATATATGTCCATATTTCTGCATATTTTGGACCAAGGCCTAGTGCCGCCATCTTGAAAGTGTCATAGTTGGAATGTCATCAGGTGCATTGTTTAAAAATTTGAATTGTTCTTGTCCTTGAAGGCCAATGCAGCTTCTGTTATTATTCCAAAAAGGGGTGGGGTTACCCAGGGAGCGTTGCATTCTAGAACTTTGTAGAACTTTCTTGATGATGTCATATTACACACTGCACCTTTAAGATAATATGTCTGAATTGGTTATAAGGATATGAAGGTATTTTATTTGTATTTGTTGCTGTAAGTTGTTCCAGGAGTCGGGGGCACTTAGACTAAAAGCTGGTGTACAGTAGTGTCTTAACCTTTATTTCTACAGGTAAATCCCATTGAGACCGAAGACTCTTTTGCAAGGGAGACCTGTTCCCATTCCCACGTTACCATTCACACACACATTCATACACCGATAGCAGCAGGCTAACTATCGACATTCACACGAGGCAAGGTGGGTGAAGTGTCTTGCCCAAGGACACAACAACTATGACACAGGTGGCAGGGCGGGGATCGAACCTCCAACCCTTTGATCATCAGCCGACCCGCTCTACCAACTGAGCCACAGTGTCTGTTTTCATTTCCGTGTTGTGATCCCGATCTCAGTACGAAGAGGAAAAGAAAGTAAAATGTAAATTTAGAATAGAGGAAGTGGATAAAAAAAGATGATAAAAATAGTAACAAAAAAAAAATCATAATTTTATAGCCTAGATTTGTTTAGTGTCATATTGTGTACACAGTAGGCCTACCTACATAAAGCCATTGTTAAATTAATTAATTAGTTGCATTCATTAATGTAGCTTCAAACGGCAGTGTGTGTGTGTGTATGTGTGTGTGTGTGTGTGTGTGTGTGTGTGTGTGTGTGTGTGGGTGAGTGAGTGTGTGCGTTTGTGTGTGTGTGTGTGTGTGTGTGTGTGTGTTATATCCTTTTATATGAAGACCATCAACATATACCAAGCACAACACCACTGTACATACAGGCAGAGATGAAAAAAAATCAGTCATAACAATTTAAGAAAAAAATAATCTTAATTTTGCACCTTAACATAGGCTAGTATAGTATTCCAAAAAATTGCAGAAAACACACAGTAGGCCTATACATAGAATAGCCTTACTGATAGCCTACCCTATGGCGCAAAATACACACATTGAGCTACAAAATAATAGTATTTCTGATACAATATGCCAGCGTATTAATTTAGATATAGCCTAGATATTAAATGAAGGCCAACATATCAGACCATGCGCACCTCACCACTGGATCAAGACACAACACTCACATAGACATATTTAATGATTTAAGTAATTTAAGTAAATCTGTGTAAATAATCTATTTTTAAATGTGATTTCAAGGTTTTTGTCGGAGGAGTGTGTGTGTGTGTGTGTGTGTGTGTGTGTGTGTGTGTGTGTGTGTGTGTGGTGTGTGTGTGTGTGTGTGTGTGTGTGTGTGTGTGTGTGTGTGTGTGTGGAGAGAGAGAGAGAGAGAGAGAGAGAGAGAGAGAGAGAGAGAGAGAGAGAGAGAGAGAGAGAGAGAGAGAGAGAGAGAGAGACTGTGTGTGGCTGACCTGTTTTAGGTGATGCTCCTTCGTTGACAGCCTATAGTCTCTCTTACGGTCGTTTTGGTACAGAGGAGCTCCTGCTTTTCGACGCCATGTTTTCACGGTAAATCCCCCGGTAAAGGCTTTTTTCTCCCTCTAACCGTCAGTCGGTAAATGAATCAGTGTCCGTTTGCATCTGGAGCGGCACCAAATCCCTCCACTGCCTCTGATGTGACCGCGCACTGCCTGCGATGTGACCGCGCGCGCAGGCTGCAGCAGCATCGAGGCGTCAAGCTAACTAGAAATACTCAAATAAATAAAAAATAAAATAAAAAAAAGCGTTTCCGGTTGTTTTTCTTCTTCAAAATAAGACTTTTATTTTTTATTTTTTTTGCTTAACATTTATCTTTAGTTTGAACTATGTCCTTAGAAACCTGGTATGTAGCCTATGTATGAGTACAGTACGCCATGTTAATTTTTTATTTTATGTTGTCTTTTGTTTAGCCTATATGTTATATCTGCACTGGTACATAACTTAACTTGTTCTTAATTTGTTCTTTGCCCTTTGTACTGCATTATTTTACCGTGTGTGTTCTGTGTTGTGTCTCCTGTATGTTTAGTTAGTCTGTAACTTTGTGTTGCTGCTGATGCCTACCTGAACAGGTCTCTCTTGTAAATGAGACCCTGGGTCTCAATGAGATTTTACCTGTATAAATAAAGGTTAATAAAAAAAATATATATATGTTCACTTTTTCAGTTGTGTGTTTGTGTTCCTTGAAAAAAGAAAAATCCAAAAAATAAAGTAGGCCTAATTAAAAAAAAAAAAAAAAAAAAAGAGCTAATTGTGATGATTGTAAGTCGTAGGCTAGTAGTGGCATGACATAAATGTTGCTATACATACAAGTACATTACTACTGTCGCAATTTTAAACCACAAGTGTAAGAGCCAATATGCCAATAATTGATTTAGAATAAATATTTAGTTTAAAAGGGTTAAAAATTGCTAACAGTAATTTCATTTTAATTCATAATATGTTAAAGCTGTTAAAATGCATAATTTATTATGTAATGTGTTAAATAAGTTATTTTCTATGTTTTGGATTTGTACGTGATGACATCACTGTGTAGTTATAACGTTAACTGCTGTAACGTAATTCAGTTTGGAGTTTGACTTTGATGGAAGCTACACAGTTTTTTGACCGTGCGTTAGACCGTGCACTTTACCCTGTGAAGACGTGTATTTTATTTTGAAGACTTTCAAGTAAACCTTTTAAAACGAAGGAACATTGTCTCGTCTTTTCGCTCGCGTTGCAAACACTGTGAGTTAACTCCAACAAGTGGTACACAGGAGAAGGAATGAGACAGAGTGCCAATACATTTTGTCAAAAAACTAGCTTAACGGATCAATAAGCTTCGCGCGCCCGGGCCGTGTGGAGAGCGCAGCTGTCCGCTCGGAAGATCGGGAGAAAAAGAAAAGAGAGCTCACCTGATGAATCTTATTTAAGGAAAGGGTAATCCTCTGAAGTATTCTCCAAGAAAAGGTAACGTGATCAGTTCATATTATCCGCGTGCATTCCCACAAGAGGACGTCACGCCGTTGCTGGAAGATAACTGAAGCCCGTGCCGAAATTAAAGGTGGATTATATAGAAAAAATGCAAGTTGTTGATTCTCCGTGTCAGCTCGTATTTTAAGCCTTGTTACAGTCAATGTGGATTTTTTGGCTTCATTTAAGAAGTTGTTTTGCACTCGTTTTTTAAAGAGAAAGTTACTTAAAGGATAAGTGCTTTTAAACCTTTGCATGCAACTAAAGCCTAACTCTGCAATATTAAGATGACTGATGAAAAGGAAAAAGAGCTTGGATATTTGAAGGATACAATGGATCCAGGACGGACACGCAAGTTGACAGAGAAAGCCTTAGAGGAGAAATTACAAAGAAATATAGCATTGAGAAGAAGAAAATTAGGAGCTCTCACATGTAAAATAAATGAAGTGGAGAAAATGATGAGTGATACTCAAAATGTACATGAGGTTGAAGACGTCATGGAAACTTATTTTCCACTTGCTGTTAACGAGTTTAATTGCCTCAACAAAGAAGTTGCAAGCCTTTTGCCTGAAGAGGAAAAAGTATTTGATCAAGAGCAATGGTTCGAACACAAAATGGCATCGATCAAAGAATTCATGAAAACAACTAAAACATGGATTGCGGCCGTGCACGAAGGCACGTTGCAAAAGGATGATGATGCGGAAAATGACCCGCAAGATGCTGTTAAACCAAGTGACAGTATATCGCAGTTGGGTGCCAGCCAGGCTGGACACAATCAACAAAATGGATCTCACGTAAGTCGCAAAACAACCACATCACGAGTTTCGTCGACACGTGTTAAACAAGAGGCTGAGCATGCAGCTCTGCTTGAACGTGCTGCAGCTCAGAAGAAAAAGCAGCAGCTTGAGTTTGAAATGGCCAAACTTAAAGGGGTAAAAGAAGAACTTGAGTTGGAAACTGCGTTAGCAGAAAGCAGTGCAAAATTAAAGGTGCTCAAAGAATATGAAAGATCCGAAGATGGTTCCAGTAGTTGTGGTTACAGTAGCCACGCGCTTGCACAAATACTAAGAGGTGGGAAAGTGAAGCAAGAAGAACCCAGTGGTACACTTCCTCAGCCAGTTAATCCAGGTGTTAACGCTCAACGGCGAATGCTGCAGTTCCAAGTACCTAACGTGGCTCCTCAAGATCACGGTAACGCTCAGGTCAGCAGAGGTGACGAGATGCTAAAAGTCATGCAAAATCAGAACGTTATCACTGAGCTACTGGTAAAACAACAAAGGCAATCCCAGCTACCAATGAAGGACATCCCCGTCTTCAAGGGTGACGCACTGCAGTACAAATCTTTCATCAGAGCATTCGAGCACTCAATTGAACAAAAGACAGACAATGATAAGGACAAATTGTACTTTCTGGAACAATTTACAGTTGGTGAACCCCAGGAGCTAGTCCGCAGCTGCGCCCACATGTCGGCTAACAAAGGCTTCTCTAAAGCGAAGAAACTGCTTCAAGAGCACTATGGGGACGAGCTACAGATCGCCAGCGCGTACATTGATAAAGCACTAAAATGGCCGCAGATAAAGTCTGATGATGGAAAAGCATTAAATGCTTACGCTATGTTCTTGGTTGGATGTCGCAACACAATGGAGGACATAGACTATCTGGAAGAGATGGACAACCCTACCAATTTACGGACAGTGGTATCCAAACTGCCCTTCAAAATGAAAGAACGTTGGCGTGCTGAAGCTTACAACGTCAAAGAGCGAGGAGGCAGAAGAGCGAAGTTTGCTGACTTGGTGAAATACATAGACCGCCAAGCTAAAATAATGAGCGACCCCCTCTTCGGTAATCTACCAGACAGCCGACCAACCACGGTTGGAAAGGTTGAACAAAAGGAAAGGCATCCCTTTAAGAGAGAAGTCCGTGGAAGCAGCTTTGCTACCAATGTTTCCACTGAAGATACAAGGCCTCAAGGAACATATGTGACGCCAGCTAATCCAGGCAAGACCAGGATCGCCTTTGAGAAGCCATGTTTGTACTGCCAGCAGTCTCACAATCTAGCTTCATGCAACAAAATAAAGGACCAGCCTCACAAAGAACGTGTGGAGTTCCTGAAGTCAAATGGCTTGTGTTTTGGCTGCTTAACCCCCGGCCATCTCAGCAAGTTCTGCAAAAGAAGGATTGAGTGCAAAGAATGTTCGCTAAGGCATCCAGACATTTTACACATAGTGAAAAGAGAAGGTTCTGCACTATCTGAGAAGAAAGATGGTGCTCACGGAAACGAAGTATCATGTGCTCAAGTTTCTGTCACGCAAGAGTCTTGTAGCCTAACTGGGGCCGGAAAAGCTGAATGTGTGCTGTCAATTGTACCGGTGAAGATTAAATCAAAAAAGAGCGACAAGTATGTGGAGACTTACGCCTTCATGGACCCGGGAAGTACAGCAACGTTCTGCACGGTAGACCTGCAAAGGAAACTGAATGTTAAAGGGAAACCAACACAAATACTTCTCAGCACCATGGGTCAAGACAAACCTGGAGAACAAAAGCTCATCAGTAGCTACGTGATATCGGACCTGGAAGTGTGCGGACTGGAAGACAGCGAGCATATCGATCTTCCTAAGGTGTACACTCACAGCAACATACCAGTTCACGCTGAAAACATACCCAAGCAATCAGATATCCAGCAGTGGACTTACCTCAGTGAAGTGTGTTTGCCAGAATTGGTTGCAGATGTAGGCCTACTTATTGGAGCAAACTGTCCAAAAGCTATGGAGCCATGGCGTATCATTAACAGTCAACATGGAGGCCCTTATGCCGTTAAGACTGCCATTGGATGGGTAGTTAATGGGCCCATGAGAAAGGAACTGGAGGACACAGATAACAAACCACCTAGATGTTCAGTGAACAGGATCTCATTGATGGAAGTTGAGAAGTTACTTGTCCAACAGTACAATACTGATTTTCAAGAGCGCAACTGCGATGACAAAGAAGAGTTGTCGCAAGAAGACAAACAGTTCATGCAGTCTGTGCAGAAAACTGCAACTCTGGAGAACGGACATTACAGCATTGGATTGCCACTCAGGAACGAGAAGCTCCAAATGCCTAATAACCGTTGTGTGGCGGAGCAGCGCATAGCCAGTTTGCAAAGAAAGCTCAAGAAGAATCCTGAGTTCTTCGAAGAGTACAAAGCCTTCATGGACAACATCATAAGCAAAGGCTACGCTGTCCAAGTTCCGGCACACCAGCTGAACCGTGATGACAACAGGGTGTTCTACATACCGCACCACGGGGTGTACCACCCTAAGAAAAGAAAACTACGAGTGGTCTTCGACTGCACAGCCTCGTTTCAGGGCCGGTCTTTGAATGGTGAATTACTGCAGGGACCCGATCTGACCAACACGTTGGTTGGTGTCCTCTTAAGATTCCGTGAGGAGCCAATAGCCATGATGGCAGATATCGAGTCGATGTTTTATCAAGTTCAGGTGCCAGAAGAAGACGCAGATCTCCTCCGCTTTCTTTGGTGGCCCAATGGCAACTTGAATGGGCCCATGGAGGAATATCGAATGGCAGTGCACCTTTTTGGTGCCACCTCATCTCCAAGCGTTGCCTCATATGCACTTCGGAGAACCGCTGAGGATCACAGAGCCACTGCCTCCCCAGAAGCCGTTCAAACAATCCTGCGGAACTTTTACGTGGATGATTGTTTAAAGAGCGTAGCTACAGAAGAAGATGCCATAACATTGGCAAGTGATCTCCGCGCCTTGTGTGCCAGTGGAGGTTTCAATCTAACAAAGTGGATGAGCCACAACCGGAAGGTGTTAATGTCTATCCCAGAAGCACACAGGGCTACTGAAGCGAAGGACTTGGATCTAAGCCATGATGCACTACCAGTCGAGAGGACCCTCGGCATACAGTGGGATACAGACATGGATGCTTTCACTTACAGCATGAGACTGCAAGACAAGCCGATGACAAGGAGGGGCATTTTATCCGTCGTCAACTCTGTCTACGACCCCCTCGGCTTTTTGGCGCCAGTCGTCCTGCCAGCCAAGCTTCTGCTAAAAGAGCTTTGTAAGGAGCAGCATGGTTGGGATGAGAGCATTGGTAAAAAACATGCTGAAGATTGGCAGAAATGGAAAGAAGATGTTACTCACCTTACTGACTTCCACGTGAACAGATGTTTAAAGCCTCCAGACTTTGGATGCAGTGCCGTAGCGCAGTTACATCATTTCTCGGATGCCTCAGAGTACGGATACGGCACTGTAACTTATCTGCTGCTAGAGAACAAGCAAGGCGGGAAACATTGTTCGTTTTTGATGGGGAAATCTAGAGTGGCACCGCTCAAGCAGGTCACAATCCCCCGGCTTGAACTGACTGCGGCAGTCGTGGCGGTGAAGATGGACAAGATGTTACGTCAAGAGCTTCAATTGCCACTTCAACCGTCTACCTTCTGGACAGACAGCACTACCGTACTCAGGTATATTGACAACGAAACAGCTCGATTCAAGACTTTCGTTGCAAATAGAGTTACACTGATTCGTGAAGCCACCAAGCCTTCTCAGTGGAACTACGTCGGCACAGCAGAAAACCCTGCAGATCAAGCTAGCAGGGGCCTGAAGGCCAAAACTTTGATGCAAGAAGGAACATGGATTAACGGACCAAACTTCCTGCTGCAAAGCCAACATGATTGGCCCAAACAACCGGTGCAAAGGAAGGAAAGCCTTCAGGATGACCCAGAGGTCAAGAACACAGTTTCAGTCAACACAGTCATAGTCGAAGGTAACGTGGAACCAATAAACAGATTGATCGACTACTATTCGGACTGGCATAAGCTGAAAGGTCATTGGCCTGGATTCTAAAGCTGAAGGAAATCTTGCGCCAGCTGAAAGATGAAAGAAAGGAGTTCTCAACAACAGTCAATCAAACTGAAAAGGACCCTGTAAAGCAAAGATTAAAGTTAGAAAAACACATGGAGAAATACAGAACAACAAAAGAAAAGAAACAACTTACCTTAGATGATCTGGTCGCTGCAGAGTCCATATTGATCCAGTTCAGCCAAAGACAACAGTACGGAGAAGACATAAAAGCTCTGCAAAAAGGAAAACAAGTCAGTCGAAACAGTCAGCTGTTCAAACTGGATCCGATTCTGCAAGATGGCACATTGAGAGTTGGTGGAAGACTCAACAAGTCGGCCATGCCAGAGAACGTCAAGCACCCAGCAATACTCTCTAAGCATTGTAGAGTTGCCACACTA
This sequence comes from Ammodytes dubius, assembly GCA_026122265.1. NCBI lineage: Eukaryota > Metazoa > Chordata > Actinopteri > Uranoscopiformes > Ammodytidae > Ammodytes > Ammodytes dubius. Next base: position 4,065,971 of record CM047519.1, on the reverse strand, counting down.
ATCTTAAGAGACATACACCACAGAACAGGACACTGCGGACGCAGTTATGTCATGGCACAACTAAGAAGCAAGTATTGGATCCCACAAGCCAATTCTGCTATCCGAAAAATAATCAACAAGTGTGCAGTGTGTCGCAGGATCAGTGGAAGAGTCGGGGAGCAAAAGATGGCGCACCTGCCTGAAGACCGCCTCTTGCCTGACAAACCTCCCTTTACGAACACCGGTGTTGATTTTTTCGGGCCGTTCGATGTTAAGCGGGGCCGGAGTACAGTCAAGAGATATGGCGTAATGTTCACTTGCCTTACCCTTAGGGCCGTGCACATCGAAGTTGCAGATAGCCTCGATACGGACTCCTGCATCAATGCGATTCGTCGTTTTGTGTCAAGAAGAGGTCAAGTTACTATAATGCGCTCGGACAACGGCACAAACTTTGTTGGCGCTGAAAGGGAGATGAGGGAAGCTATTCAACTCCTTGATCATGACAAAATCGAAAGAGTCTTACAACCAAAAGGAATACAGTGGATATTCAACAGCCCAGCAGCTTCCCACCAGGGCGGGGTTTGGGAAAGACAGATTCGAACAGTGCGAAGAATCCTCAATTCTCTGTTGAAAGAACAAGCTCTGAATGAAGATTGTCTTCAGACCGTGATGTGCGAGGTCGAGAGCATCATCAACGGCAGGCCTCTCACGAGTATCTCTGACGACGTGAATGACCTCGAGCCTCTGACCCCCAATCATTTGTTGCTGCTGAAATCGCAACCCACCATGCCTCCTGGCGTTTTCAGCCAACACGACACATACACAAGAAAACGCTGGAAGCAAGTCCAATATTTAGCAGACTTGTTCTGGACCAGATGGACCCGTGAGTACCTCCCACTCCTCCAAGAACGGCAGAAGTGGTCTAGACCACGAAGAAACTTCACCACTGGAGATGTTGTGTTGCTAGTGGACAGTTCTTCACCACGCAACTCCTGGCTCATGGGGAGAGTTGTCGAAACCTTACCGGACTCCTGCGGAGTGGTTCGAAGAGTGAAGATAAAGACCAAGACCAGCATCTTGGAAAGGCCTGTTAACAAACTGTGCTTGTTAGAAGAAGCAGCGTCAGGAGAGAACATTTGAGAAAAAATAAGAAGAATCACAAGAAACCAGTTTAAGTTGGACATTTGCTTTATTTTGGCTCTTGATGTTGTGATTTATAATTGCTTAGTCCACCGGCCTAACCAATTAGGGGCCGGGTAATGTAAGAGCCAATATGCCAATAATTGATTTAGAATAAATATTTAGTTTAAAAGGGTTAAAAATTGCTAACAGTAATTTCATTTTAATTCATAATATGTTAAAGCTGTTAAAATGCATAATTTATTATGTAATGTGTTAAATAAGTTATTTTCTATGTTTTGGATTTGTACGTGATGACATCACTGTGTAGTTATAACGTTAACTGCTGTAACGTAATTCAGTTTGGAGTTTGACTTTGATGGAAGCTACACAGTTTTTTGACCGTGCGTTAGACCGTGCACTTTACCCTGTGAAGACGTGTATTTTATTTTGAAGACTTTCAAGTAAACCTTTTAAAACGAAGGAACATTGTCTCGTCTTTTCGCTCGCGTTGCAAACACTGTGAGTTAACTCCAACAAGTGGTACACAGGAGAAGGAATGAGACAGAGTGCCACTACAACAAGTATTAATTCATATTGTACAATAGGCTAGTTTACGCAAAGTGCAATATTTTATTTGATATAGCCTAATCCCTCACTGTATTTTTTTTCTTCAAATATGTCTCCTTTTTTCCTATTGGGATCTTCAGAAATCTGCATGCATATTTCTGCTTTTAAAAAAAAAATATTTTAAAGTATACATAAATTAATCGTAAAATAAATATCGAAATAAATGAATAAATGCTGCAATTACTATGTAAAATAATATAATATATCCCAACAAGTAAAAAAAAAACACAAATATTTTAATTATGTCCTTTTTCCTATTGGAACCTTCAGAAATCATCAGCATGCATATTTCTGCTTTTGAAAAAAAAAATATATATATATATATTTTTATTTTTCTGCTTTTAAATGTAGGCCTTTTTACGTTTTATTTTGAAGGGGAGGAATTATCCCCGTGGTGTTCTGTTCTCTCTCGTGCGTAAATCTGTGAAACTTTACGGTTTTCTCTGCCGCAGCCAAGACACGCAATCTCCCCGCAGAGAAGGAGGAAAATCAAGATGCACAGCGGAGACGACAGGGCATCTATATATATATCTATCTACACCCTGTCCTGTATTCATGACAATGTTAATATCACAACTGTCTTCATACAATAAGAGTAGGCTACTGCGGTTTTATTGGTCATTGAATACAAATGCAAATAGCCTATATTTCCGCATGTAAACCCGACCGTGGCCTTTTTCTACCACCTCCATTCTATTTCTGGTTCGTTTGTACAGTATGTTATATGTTCACGTGTACGCTACTAGATGAGGGCACATTTAGGCTACACGCTGAAAAAAACAATTTAAAGATGAAGGACCTATCTCAAGTCAGGTGTTATGAAATTGTATTAAAA
>CM047519.1:4053408-4060908 GCA_026122265.1 Ammodytes dubius | reverse complement strand
GCTATAATATAATATAATATAAATATAATATAATATAATAATATAATATAATAAGCTATAATATAATATAATAAGCTATAATATAATAATATAATATAATATAATTAAGCTATAATATAATATAATATAATATAATATAATATAATATAATATAATATAATATAATATAATAAGCTATAATATAATATAATATAATTTAATATAATATAATAAGCTATAATATAATATAATATAATATAATATAATAAATAATATAATATAATATAATTTATATAATAAGTATAATATAATATAATAAGCTATAATATAATATAATATATAAGCTATAATAAGCTATAATATAATATAATATAATATAATTAATATAATTAAAATAAAATAAAATAAAATAAAATAAAATAAAATAAAATTAAATATTTATTGTCATAACAGGTATCCAATGAAATTGCACTGTTTCTTTTCAAGCAGTGCATAATAAATATTAACTAGAACTGCAAGCAGTTGTGAACGGGGGCCAAGCCTCCCACGCGACTCCGGATCGGGCGTGGTCGTCCGCGGCGCCGGCCCCTCGCTTCACGGAATCCGGGGATGTAAAGTTTTTGAACGTGGGATGTTCGGTCTGGGAGTTATAGACCAAAAGGCAAAAAAATTGCAGAGAAAGATGCTCAAGTGTGTTTTTGGCGCCCCCTTTTGTTTAAGGAAATTTAAGGAAAAAGTAGAACCAACCTGAGAACCACAGGACAAACACGTGTGAAGTTTGGTGTTAATAGGATGAATCGTTTTGGATTTAGGAGCAGTTTGGTACAAGGTAGCTAATGTGCAAATGTTTAAAGCGCTACCGTTTGGTCTTCCGATGGTCGTAGAAAAATTCCTTATCCAAATTTGGCTCGTGGGAGTTGGTAGAGCATAATGCTTTTGGTTTCGTCCAAATCGGGCAAAAACTGTAGGAGGGGTGTGTTTTGGTGACTGACACAGTTTTTGCGATGTAGCGGGAAAAAATCCCAGACGCAAATGGGCGTGGCCTATCTCAAAAGATGCAGCTGACTTGTGGGCATCTGTGGATATAAAGTGTTTGACTGTGGGATGTTTGGTGTGGAAGTTATAGCCCCAAACGCATTTTCTTTGCTTTTTGTGGTTTTGGCGCCTTTTGAAGGTTTTATTGTACTTAGGCTACTCACGACGAGCATTGTTCACGTCGACCGAGTTACATCAATATTCATTTCATCTTTTCATCTCTCTGCCGTGGCTGTGACTGGGTGCACAAATGTGCGTGTTGCGTGTCCACAGTGCCGGCTGACACACACACACACACACACACACACACACACACACACACACACACACACACACACACACACACACACACACACAACACAGAGAGCGGGGCAGACGGATTCTGCTGACTAGCTTTTTATCTTTATTCAAATAGTTTGTGTAATTTTAGATTTTAAATTAGTTAATGCCTGTTTCCAAAATACATTGAAGTCATTTTCAAAACTAAAAAAAAAAAAAAAAATAGATTTTATGATTTAATAACCGGTTACATGTGTACACGTGCACACCCCTAGTAGGTAAACCCCCACCTAGGACTCCTACCCTGATACCTCCATTGATAGTCCCTCTAGGGGCAAAGATAAGCAGCTTTCACAGTTCAAATGTTAGAAAACAAGGGGACTTACCTAAGCGTTGTTGGAGAAGCCTTGGTGAAGTGGATGGAAAATCGAAGCAGGGGAAAAATTCTTAGAAATAGTCTTTCAATGGATCAAGTCATCTACTTTGTTTAAATGACCGAAATCTCAAACGGAGCAAAAGCCTTGAAGAGTATCCTCGCCTCTCTCTCTCCTGTCTGTCGCTGTTGGTCCGAACATGAAAAAAGTGAATATCACCTGTTACTCCTCCAGTATATAGTGGAGCTGTGGGGATCAACACCCTGCCTTCGCATGAGGCATATTTCCATATTCATATTTTAGTTTGAAACAACATTCGCATCCCAGGAAAGGTGATGTGCAAAGCGTAACGTTTCCTTCTGATATGGACACAGTGAACCTGTCTGCAGCTCATTACTGTCCTGTCACATGCAGAGAATTTGCATGTTTGTAAAAAAGTCTTCCTAGGAATGAAGGTGAGGGCCGGTCAATTTTGCTATTTTTGTCAATTTTGCAATTATTTTCTCCTTACATACTAGTATACATATATCAAGTGATCTACTTTGGTTAATTCACCGAAATCTCAAACAGAGAAAAAGCATTGTCGGGTATTTTCTCTCTCACTCTCTCTCTCTCCCTGTTTTTTCTTTAAACAACATGTTTTAGCTCATTTGCAAAGACCGCAACTTCCCGTTTCCACAGAAAGTTACATTGGGACTATCAGTCCCTTGTATCTTTCACGTCCAAAGCCCTCCTTTGCATGTTGCATGTAGGTACACTCTAAACCCAAAATATACTTCCTTTTAACACGCGTGTGCATGACGTCACCATGCGTAACTTGCTTCAGTTTGAATTGTTGGTTGTGCACGTCCTCAAATATTACCATAAAGGATGCAGAGCCTGTTCCCATTCCAGGGAATTGCACAAAAGGGCCCTATTCACTGTTCCATCAATGTTTTCCCTATTTTTTAATATATGGTGTAATTTGAAATATATATATAAACATGAGACGGTAACAAATAAATTGAACAACATTTGGTGCCTTTTTTTAAATAAGACACTATTCTTATATGTATTTCCCCTCTGGAAGTCAATAAAGGCTTATAATAATAATAATATTAACTAGAACTGCAAGCAGTTGTGGACGGGGGCCAAGCTCCCACGCGACTCCGGATCGGGCGTCGTCGTCCGCGGCGCCGGCCCCTCGCTTCACGGAATCCGGGGATGTAAAGTTTTTGAATGTGGGATGTTCGGTCTGGGAGTTATAGACCAAAAGGCAAAAAAATTGCAGAGAAAGATGCTCAAGTGTGTTTTTGGCGCCCCTTTTGGAGCAATTTAAGGAAAAAGTAGAACCAACCTGAGAACCATAGGACAAACACGTGTGAAGTTTGGTGTTAATAGGATGAATCGTTTTGGATTTAGGAGCAGTTTGGTACAAGGTAGCTAATGTGCAAATCTTTAAAGCGCTACCGTTTGGTCTTCCGATGGTCGTAGAAAAATTCCTTATCCAAATTTGGCTTGTGGGAGTTGGTAGAGCATAATGCTTTTGGTTTCATCCAAATCGGGCAAAAACTGTAGGAGGAGTGTGTTTTGGTGACTGACACAGTTTTTGCGATGTAGCGAAAAAAAATGGCCTATCTCAAAAGATGCAGCTGACTTGTGGGCATCTGTGGATATAAAGTGTTTTTGTATTACACACTGCACCTTTAAAGGTGCAGTGTGTAATATGACATCATCAAGAAAGTTCTACAAAGTTCTAGAATGCAACGCTCCCTGGGTAACCCCACCCCTTTAGAATAATAACAGAAGCTACAGTGGCCTTCAAGGACAAGAACAATTTAAAATTTTAAACAATGCACCTGATGACATTCCAACTATGACACTTTCAAGATGGCGGCACTAGGCCTTGGTCCAAAATATGCAGAAATATGGACATATATGAAACCCTTTCTAAGGAAAAAAATAATAATTCAAATTAATTTTTTCAGCTATTATGCATTAAATTAAACGTACTTATGGATATTATAATTACTTTCTACAAAATCTGCTAGGAAATAAAACCCCAAAATTCTACACACTGCAGGTTTAAGAAATAACATTTAAAAAACAATCTTGTATTTCATAGGAGTGTCTCAGGGCTTTCTGGACAAGAACAATTCTAAATTTTAAACAATGAACCTGATGACATTCCAAAAACATGGATTCCTCCATAAGACTTGCCCTCTCAATGTACAAAATGTAATATTAATATTTGTAATTCTCCGCTCAGGAGGATAATTCAGATTATTGGCAGAGGTGATTTTACACCAATGAGGACATATTTATGAATGAGGATATTGATTTTAGCTAATAAATTACTTAAAATGTTACACAATGCCCCTTTAAGAAATAACATTTTAAAATAATCTTGTATTCTCTAGGAGTGTCTCAGGGCTTTCTGATGCTGACTTTCTTTCTTACTTTCTACAAAATCTGCTAGGAAATAAAACCCCAAAATTCTACACAATGCAGGTTTAAGAAATAACATTAAAAAAAACATCTTGTATTTCATAGGAGTGTCTCAGGGCTTTCTTTCCAAAGGTTTTTTTTATTAAATCACAAAGTAGTATCATGCAGCTGCAATACAATGGATTATTAATTTTTTTCCCCTTTTTTCCCTCCCGCACATACCCCACCCATACCCCACCCAATCACAAACAGTCCTGCATTAAAAAATCAACACACAAAGCAATACACAACGTCAAAAAATAAAATAAAAATAAAAATAAAACACAGAAACGAATCAGAAACACAAACACACACAACAAGAAACAAAAACAAACAACCGTCTCAGGGCTTCCTGATGCTGACTTTCTTGCATTAAATTAAATGTACTTATGGATATTATAATTACTTTCTACAAAATCTGCTAGGAAATAAAACCCCAAAATTCTACACAATGCAGGTTTAAGAAATAACAATTTAAAAACATCTTGTATTTCGTAGGAGCGTCTCAGGGCTTCCTGATGCTGACTTTCTTTCTGTGTCTCTGTCTGTCTGTGTGTGTACCTTGGTTTTTCCTCTCTGTTAGCGGAGATTTGTCCTTTGACTGTCTGATGGGTTCGGTCAGACGGTTTCCTTTCTGTGTGTGTGTGTGTGTGTGTCTGTCTGTCTGTCTGTCTGTCTGTCTGTCTGTCTGTCTGTCTGTCTGTCTGTCTGTCTCTGTCTTTCAGCTATTATGCATTAAATTAAATGTACTTATGGATATTATAATTATTTTCTACAAAATCTGCTAGGAAACATTTTAAAAACATCTTGTATTTCATAGGAGTGTCTCAGGGCTTCCTGATGCTGACTTTCTTGCGTGTGTCGTCACTGCAGCGTTGCAGGATGAGGTCTGCGCTCGGACGGGGAGGAATCACCGGAGCCTCTTTCTTCGCTTCGCTCTCCGAACTTGAGCCGGACTGATCAGCTGATGGGAGGTTTTCTGTTCGTTACAGAAAGACAAGGCAAGTGTATTTGTTATAGCGCAATCCAGACCATTGAAAGAGTGCTTTACAGTGTGTGTGTGTGTGTGTGTGTGTGTGTGTGTGTGTGTGTGTGTTCAGTTTTTTTTTCTTTCTTTAGCAGGGAGGTTTTCTGATGGTTAAAAAATTCAGATTGGTTTACAGTAAGTAAGTAAAACATACACCTGTACTTGCAAGTGCTTTTGAAAGCTTAGTGTCAACCCGTGCTAGGCTGTGTATTATATAATTCCAGAAGTATATATATTTTTTCCACACTCAGCAAGCTCTACTGTGAAACATTCATATTTAACTTGAGCACTCAAGTCTTTGTTCATTTTCACTTCTAAATTTGTTATAATGTTTCTCCACCTTTTCCAAAAATGACCACAATCAAAATCATGAATTTTCGAAGATCTTAATTTTCACAACAAAAAAAAAATCTGGTTTCTTGACACTCAAACCAAGTGTCTGTCTCTCTCTCTCTCTCTCTCTCTCTCTCTCTCTCTCTCTCTCTCTCTCTCTCTCTCTCTCTCTCTCTCTCTCTCTCTCTCTCTCTCTCTCTCTCTCTCTCTCTGTCTGTCTGTCTGTCTGTCTGTCTGTCTGTCTGTGTGTGTACCTTGGTTCTTTCTCTCTCTTAGCGGAGATTTGTTCTTTGACTGTCTGATGGGTTCGGTCAGACGGTTTCCTTTCTGCTGTAGATAGCGGCGGCTGTTTCTACGTAATGGTCAACGCTCAACTGCTGCCGCGCCCTCTGGTGGATGCTCTTTGCATTACGGATGGTAGACCTGAGAAAACACAGACAGACAGAGAGACAGACAGACAGAGAGACAGACAGACACAGAGACAGACAGATAGAGAGACAGAGAGACAGATAGGACAGATAGAGAGACAGGCAGACAGACAGACAGATAGAGAGAGAGACAGAGACACAGATAGAGAGACAGACAGACACACAAACACAAGACAGACGGACAGGCAGACAGACAGACAGACACACAGACATACACACACACACACACACACACACACACACACACACACACACACACAACACACACACACACACACACACACACAGATAACATTTTTAACTTATAGATATCATCATGTAACTTTGGCAGTTGATTACAAAAAAAAACTTACGTTGAGATAATGTCCGTTAAAGAAGAGAAATATACAGACGCAAACAGGTTTAGTCAAATAAACACCTAAATATACATGTTGGACCTTTAATTTATGCTAGTATGAATTTATAGACGTAATGTTATAGAAGCAAAATAGAGAAAAAAAAAGATCGCCAAATCAACCACTACTTGAAAAAACAATGTTTTTGCCTCAATGTCTAGACTTAAAGGTGAAATCAGCGATTCTGTAGAATGCTTGATTAGCTTTGTCTGCTTTAATACACACAGCCTAGGCTCTGTAAACTAATATGCAAACAAAGGGGTCCACAATAGCTGGCAACCTGCCCATTTGTAGGCCTACTGATTCCATGTGTTTGTTCACAGGGAACTATTGTCTCTTCCTCGATAGTATAGTGGACAGTATCTCCGCCTGTCACGCGGAAGACCGGGTTCGATTCCCCGTCGGGGAGTAACTTTTCAATGTTTTACCCCTTTAGATCAATAAGAACATAGTTTACACTGACACAAATGATAAATTAAGTGATACAAACACACGTGCACGTTGCTAGCTACAGTGGGTAAGTCCAAGCACACACAGTACAGACAGGTAGTGGATCATGAGGAGATATTCACTGATTTTTGACAACAATCGTTCTCCAGAATCACTGACTACACTGATTTTTTTTCTTCTAATGTTTGACTAAATTTAGACGTTAACCTGGACGTTCTTACACTCCTCGTAATTGATACTAAAAGGTGCAGTGTGTAATATGACATCATCAAGAAAGTTCTACAAAGTTCTAGAATGCAACACTCCCTGGGTAACCCCAACCCTTTTGAATAATAACAGAAGCTACAGTGGCCTTCAAGGACAAGAACAATTCTAAATTTTATACAATGCACCTGATGACATTCCAACTATGACACTTTCAAGATGGCGGCACTAGGCCTTGGTCCAAAATATGCAGAAATATGGACATATATGAGACCCTTTCTAAGGGAAAAAAAAAATTATTCAGAAATTTTTTTTCAGCTATTATGCACTAAATTAAACGTACTTATGGATATTATTATTACTTTCTACAACATCTGCTAGGAAATAAAACCCAAAATTCTACACACTGCAGGTTTAACCTAAATAGAATAAAAAATACAAACATACAGTAGGCCTACCTAGATAAACAAAGAACAACAACTAACATTCTTTTCAGCACACACACAGTACAGAACATGAGATTTTTGGTT
>CM047519.1:4033408-4048408 GCA_026122265.1 Ammodytes dubius | reverse complement strand
AATTATCTTGAAAAAGATATCTTGCCTTCATAGTCTGGCTCTGCGTCTTCTGGCTCCTCTGGTTTGTCTAGAGGCTCGAGGTACGAAGCAGGAACCCAGCCGTGCTTAGCCTCATGCTGGCAGAACCACCAGCCTGGAGAGACAGACAGACAGAGAGACAGACAGGCGGGCAGACAGGCAGAGAGACAGGCAGGCAGGCAGGCACACAGACAGACAGACAGAGAGACGGACAGACAGACACACAGATAGATAGATAGATAGAGAGAGAGACAGACAGACAGACAGACAGACAGACAGACAGACAGGTAGGCAGGCAGGCAGGTAGGCAGGCAGACACACACACATACACACACAGACATACAGACAGACAGACACAAAGACACAAAGACAGAGACACAGATAGACACACACAGACACACAGACACAGTCAGCAGTGTTTTATTGACAGAACCACCAGCCTGAACACACAGTAGTATATACAGCTTTACATATAAATAGGTTACCCACTGTAGCTAGCAACGTGCACATGTTTTTTTATCACTTCATTTTTCATTTGTGTCAGTGTAAACTATGTTTTTATTTAACTAAAGGGGTAAAAAATATTGAAAAGTTACTCCCCGACGGGGAATCGAACCCCGGTCTTCCGCGTGACAGGCGGAGATACTGTCCACTATACTATCGAGGAAGAGTCCCTAACTGATTGTGAACAAACGCATATAATCAGTAGGCCTACAAATGGCAGGTTGCAAGCTACTGTGTCCACTTAGTTTGCATATTAGTTGACAGAGCTTAGGCTGTGTATATTAACACAGCTTATTAAGACTGCTCTATGTTTGAAGTGGTGGTCGGAGGAGGGGCCGTAGGCGCTGAATGGCAGCCACGCTTCCGTCAGTCTGCCCCAGGGCAGCTGTGGCTACTCGTAGTTTACCACCACCAGTATGACTGTGTGAATGAATGGAACCTGGAACCCTGTAAAGTTGACCAGTTTAAAACGTTGCTGAAGACTCACTTTTTTTGTTGAGACTTTGAATTTATACAACCATCTTTAACGGACAATATCTCATCATTATTTTTTTTCAATACTCTGAACCAAAAACCTCAACTTCTAAAGCACTTATACATCAACTAAACTTTTCCATAATCATTCTCAGCACTATTCTGAAGGTTATTACAGAAGGATTTGTTCATATGCTGTTCACTGTCTGATTTATGGGACATTTTCTTCTTAAAAACATGCTGAAAATGCTTTTTTTTTTAAGACCTGTACATAGTATTTTTTTTTTTTTTAAACCCTTCTCACCATTCTGGCTTTTCTCCACTATTTCCACCAGGTCTCCGGAGTGAAGGTTGATTTCATGTTTTGACGTTTTGGTGAAATCTGCAATCACTCTGTACGTGTCCAGGATGATAGGGCCGGAAATCTCTGTAAGGTACAAACACAATAACATCCTCTTTATACCATATTATTAGCTGGATTTAAAGCTCTAGTGCGTAACTTTTTTCATATATAATTAATGTCTCGTTACATTCAAAGCCATCCAAGCCCAAAACGAGTTGACACAAAGTTGATTAAGCCTATTATCAGCTCCCTACAAAACTCTCTCTGTATTTCTCAGTGTGGCAGCATTTACAAACTGGTATTGTTGTTTTCTTTCAAAGGTTTTTTTATTAAATGTTAGTAACAAAGAAATTGTAGCACAATGATTACAAATTTTTTCCCCTTTTTTTTCCCGAACATACCCCACCCACATCCCACCCTCACACCCAACAACACGAAATATACACTACAAGAAACAAAAAGAAACAATCAATATGAAATGGTATTCTTGTTTTAAGAGTTTAAAACTCACAAACAATAATCTGACTTACCGGACGCGTTGCCTCGAGCCAACTCCCTCGACTCCACAAACTCATTTCTTTTCAGTCTGAAAAGGAAAATTTATTTTTAAATCATGTGAAACTATCTTTGTGAACCAATTGGAGTTTTAGACCTTAAGAGTGAGGACATTTAGTCCGGTTGTCACTTTGGGACAGGCCTTTAAAGGGCTGTTTGAGGGTCAACACTAGGTTTTAAGGACAGGCCTTTAAAGGACTGTTTGAGGGTTAACACTAGGTTTTAAGGACAGGCCTCTAAAGGGCTGTTTGAGGGTTAACACTAGGTTTTAAGGACAGGCCTCTAAAGGGCTGTTTGAGGGTTAACACTAGGTTTTAAGGACAGGCCTCTAAAGGGCTGTTTGAGGGTTAACACTAGGTTTTAAGGACAGGCCTCTAAAGGGCTGTTTGAGGGTTAACACTAGGTTTTAAGGACAGGCCTCTAAAGGGCTGTTTGAGGGTTAACACTATGTTTTAAGGACAGGCCTTTAAAGGGCTGTTTGAGGGTTAACACTAGGTTTTAAGGTTCAGGTATGAATTAGGTTTATGTTAGGGTTAGTGTAAGGGTTGGGGTTAGGCATTTAGTTTGGATGGTTAGGGTTAGGGTAAGGGGCTAGGGAATGCATTATGTCCATGTGTGTGTGTGTTGTTCTCACGTATTGGGAGCGGGTGGGTTTTCGTCCTCTGCCCGCACCATGCAGAAGGCAGTGAGCAGTTTGCAGCGGGAGATGTGTGTGTGTGTGTCTCTCTCTCTCTCTCTCTCTCTCTCTCTCTCTCTCTCTCTCTCTCTCTCTCTCTCTCTCTCTCTCTCTCTCTCTCTCTCTCTCTCTCTCTCTCTCTCCTCTCTCTCTCTCTCTCTCTCCCTGTGTGTGTGTGTGTGTGTGTCTCTCTCTCCCTGTGTGTGTGTGTGTGTGTGTGTGTCTCTCTCTCTCTCTCTCTCTCTCCCTGTGTGTGTGTGTGTGTCTCTCTCTCCCTGTGTGGTGTGTGTGTGTGTGTGTGTGTGTGTGTGTTATTCTCACGTATTGGGGGCGGGTGGGTTTTCGTCCTCAGCCCGCACCACGCAGAAGGCATTGAGCAGTTTGCAGCGGGAGATGTGCGGCGGGAGGCTGAGCAGAGAGTGGCAGTATTCAGACAACGTGCTCTGTCGGGTCTCTGTCGACTTCTCACTGTCCAACCAACGAGGGGCTAGAGAGAGACACACACACACACAGAGAGAGAGAGACACACACACACACACAGAGAGAGAGAGACACACACAAACACACACACACACATGGAGATAGCACACCCACACACACACACACATGGAGAGACAGAGAGAGAGACAGTAAATTAACTAGTGTGTACTTTGAGATTTCAGTCTATCTATCTATCTATCTATCTATCTATCTATCTATCTATCTATCTATCTATCTATCTATCTATCTATCTATCTATCTATCTATCTATCTATCTATCTGTCTGTCTGTCTGTCTGTCTGTCTGTCTGTCTGTCTGTCCGTCCGTCCGTCCGTCCGTCCGTCCGTCCGTCCGTCCGTCCGTCCGTCCGTCCGTCCGTCCGTCCGTCCGTCCGTCCATCCATCCATCCATCCATCCATCCATCCATCCATCCATCCATCTATCTATCTATCTATCTATCTATCTATCTATCTATCTATCTATCTATCTATCTATCCATCCATCCATCCATCCATCCATCCATCCATCTCCATCCATCCATCCATCCATCTATCTATCTATCTATCTATCTATCTATCTATCTATCTATCTATCTATCCATCTGCGTACGTGACTTTTTCAGGAGGCTGACGTTGCGTCACATTGGAGGTTTTAGTTTTTGCTTCTTCTTTACGTTGCGAGAGCTCCAGTTTAGTAATGGCCGTTTCACAAGAGGAAAGCTTGACTTCTGTTTTCAGTTGAGATAAAATTCAGATTTTTTTCTTCCCTCCTGTGGCCCTAAAACTCTTCTGTACTTTAGTATGTAGTGTAGTAAAAAGACTAAAACTCTTCTGTACTTTAGTATGTAGTGTAGTAAAAAGACTAAAACTCTTCTGTACTTTAGTATGTAGTGTAGTAAAAAGAAAGCGTTTGAGATTTGGAACGCAGGGATGGAGTTCTCTATTCTATATATGGAGAACATCTGTTATGAGATTTCAGGGAATGCAGAACAGTTTAAACAGATGTGTCAGCCTTTCCTGGACTATATAACAGTACTGAAGGGACCTACATGACACCTCGTTGACTTTTTATTTTCTGCTTAACATTTAACTTTAGTTTAAAGGTGCAGTGTGTAATATGACATCATCAAGAAAGTTCTACAAAGTTCTAGAATGCAACGCTCCCTGGGTAACCCCAACCCTTTCGAATAATAACAGAAGCTACATTGGCCTTCAAGGACAAGAACAATTCTAAATTTTAAACAATGCACCTGATGACATTCCAACTATGACACTTTCAAGATGGCGGCACTAGGCCTTGGTCCAAAATATGCAGAAATATGGACATATATGAGACCCTTTCTAAGGGAAAAAAATAATAATAATAATAAAAAAAAAAAAACTTCAGCTATTATGCACTAAATTAAATGTACTTATGGATATTATAATTACTTTCTACAAAATCTGCTAGGAAATAAAACCCAAAATTCTACACAAACCTGTTAAGTAAGAGTATACGCCATGTTAGTTGTTTATTTTATCTTGTCTTTTGTTTGTGTTTCACTTTTACAGTTGTGTGTGTTTGTGTTCTTTAAAAACTAAATCCAAAAATAAAGTATTTAGAAAACATGGCCGTTTCACAAGAGGAAAGTTTGACTTCTGTTTTCAGTTGAGATAAAAAAAACTGTCTGAACATATAAAGAGGAACTGAAAACAATGTGGTGAAAACAGAGAATGTTCTGTATCACACCTGCTGTTGACAGACAGACAGACAGACAGACACCTGGATAGATAGATAGATATAGATAGATAGATAGATAGATAGATAGATAGATAGATAGATAGATAGATAGATAGATAGATAGATAGATAGATAGATAGATAGATAGATAGATAGATAGATAGATAGATAGATAGATAGATAGATAAACAGACAGATAGACGGACAGACAGACAGACAGACAGACACCTGCTGTTGCTGTAAACATAAAAGTGGAACTGAGAGAGGGGGAGTTGAGTTTTAAATACATTTTCAAGGTAAAAAAAATTGTATGTTTGATCCTTCCAGCTACTAACTATTAAGTGTAAAATAAACACCTGAATGTACATGTTGGACCTTTTGATTTATACTAGTATGAAAGAAGACATGTTATGGAAGATAAATAGACAAAAAATCTATACAATTTACCAGTGCTTGAAAATACAATATTTGTATCTGCTGTGTCTAGCTTTAATATGAAAGAACAATATTATCAAAAAATAAAAATAGTTTTTTTTTTGCACTGATGGTCTCGTTTGCTGTTACATGTAATTTATGATCATCAGAGGAAAAAATTAGACGGTTTCAGAAATATTTAAAAGTTCCTCGTAGCACCTTTTAAATGCTTTAATTTTTCCAGCTAAACACACACAACACACACACACACACACAGATAGACACACACACGCACACACACACACACACACACACACACACACACACACACACACACACACACACACACACACACACACACACACACACACACACACGTAGCACCTTTAAAAAACAGTAAAAGTTTATAGTTTTCTGACCTGGTAATGAAGGGATGATCCGGTCCTTCTTTTCTATCTGACCGGCCTCGATGGGGAACATCTCCTTCAGCGATTTCTGTCACGAAAAAAACAAAACAAAATCAAATAAAAACTAAAATATGCATTTAAAGCAATAGTGCGTAACTTCTGTCGCCCCCCCCCCCCCCCCCCACGAGGAATTCTGAGTTAATTACAACAACACTGTCGGTGCATCGCCATCTACATGAGGTAAAGCCTTCAGTGATGGCTCATGGATTTTATACCTTCTGCTGTACGTCCAGGTTTTTTTCTTAGCAGTAGAATCAACAAAGTTTAATCTTACTTTGTGTCAACCTCGTTTGGCGATGGCTTGAATGTAACCGACAATCATTTATATGAAAAAGTCACGCACTATTGCTTTAAACAAGGCAAATAGACAGTACTTTAAAATGCTGATTTGTTTTACACATTTTATTTTACTGTTTAATTGAATTATTGTGTGAGTCTAATATTTTATTAAAATGTTTGTGCCCAAAACCATTTTCTGTGTCTGTGTGTGTCTATCTATGTGTCTGTCTGTCTGTCTATGTGTCTGTCTGTCTGTCTGTCTGTCTGTCTATGTGTCTGTCTGTCTGTCTGTCTGTCTGTCTGTCTGTCTGTCTGTCTGTCTGTCTGTCTGTCTGTCTGTCTGTGTTTTCTGTCTTTCTGTCTGTCTGTCTTTCTGTGTGTCTGTCTGTCTGTCTAATAGACAATAAGGTTTTTTGATTCCTTTAGCATTGGAAATTTTATTTTCTGTTTATTGAATTAAACAAATAAGTTATTTTATTTTGAAACTCAAAAAACTCACGTGGGGGGCGCCCTTAGCTCAGTTGGTAGGGCGCCCCCCCCCCCCCCCCCCCCCATGGGCCTCGGCCAGCAGCGGACCCGGGTTCAATTCCAGCCCGCGGTCGTTCTCTGCATGTCACTCCCCTCTCTGCCCCATTTCAACTCTGTCTCTACACCATCAATAAAGCATAAAAATGTAAAAAAAAAAATCTTAAAAAAAAAAAAAAAAAAAACTCACGTGGAAGGTGTGGATCTCTGGGTAAGTTCTGTAGATGAGCTTCTCGGAGAGGTCGCTCCATTTCACCATGAGCATGTAAACCTGCACACACACACACACACACACACACACACACACACACACACACACAGACACACACACACACAGACACACACACACACACACACACACACACACACACACACACACACACAGACAGACAGACGCGCACACACAGACACACAGACAGACAGACAGACACAGGTCAATTTAATTTTTCTTTGGAAACTAATATGTTGTAAACAATGAAATAAAGATTTTAACTCTGGCTTCATCCAACATCTACATTTTTGGTTTTTAAAAAGATGCAAAGTCGTCTGGGACAGGTTTACTTACAGTCCCCAGAGTTAGGACTAAACAAGGAGAAGCAGCTTTTAGTTTTTATGCTCCAAATATCTGGAACAAACTCCCAGAAAACTTGAGGTCTGCTGCAACTCTCAGTTCTTTTAAATCGAGTCTGAAGACTTTTTTGTTTCCATTTTAACCTGCAATTTTTATTTTATTTGCTTCTTTTATTCGCTTTTAAATGTTTCATAATGTGTTTTATGTATTCTAATCTTGCCCCAGTAAAGCACTTTGAGTGGCCTTGTGTCTGAATTGTGCGATAGAAATAAACTTGCCTTGCCTTGCCTTGCCTTGCAAATGTAAAACATAATTAGTAAGATATTGCCAAATTTGCAATATTTATTCAAACATTTTCTAAAAAAAAAATGGTAATACAAAAAATTATAGTTTAAATGTCAGTAATCAACTGGCAAAATTTCATGATGATATCTTCAAGTTAAAAATGTGTTACCCTATTCATCTGCAGTGTCTTCAAGGTGCAGTGTGTAATATGACATCATCAAGAAAGTTCTACAAAGTTCTAGAATGCAGCGCTCCCTGGGTAACCCCACCCCTTTCGAATAATAACAGAAGCTACAGTGGCCTTCAAGGACAAGAACAATTCAACATTTTAAACAATGCACCTGATGACATTCCAACTATGACACTTTCAAGATGGCGGCACTAGGCCTTGGTCCAAAATATGAAGAAATATGGACATATATGAGACCCTTTCTAAGGGAAAAAACATTAATCAAAAAAATGTTTTCAGCTAATATGCACTAAATTAAATGTACTTGTGGATATTATAATTACTTTCTACAAAATCTGCTAGGAAATAAAACCCAAAATTCTACACACTGCAGGTTTAAAGGTGCTACAAGGAACTTTTAAATATTTCTGAAACAGTCTAATTTTTCCTCTGATGATCATAAATTACATGTAACAGCAAACCAGACCATCATTGCTAGGAATGCTATTTTTATGTAGTTTTTCATAATGCCTTTGTCATGGGTATATACGCTCACCCAGGAACAACAGCTGGCGTGGTAAAAACACTACCGCTTTAGTCCAAAGGGAGCGCTAGAATTAACACACACTGAAAGTTCCTCGGAGCACCTTTTAAACATAATATCTGTAAATATGTAGATTTTCAAATTAAAAGTTATTTTGATTTAGGGCGCTCTTAGCCTCGGCCAGCAGCGGACCCGGGTTCGATTCCAGCCCGCGGTCGTTCTCTGCATGTCACTCCCCTCTCTGCCCCATTTCAACTCTGTCTCTACACTATCAATAAAGTATAAAAATGCCCAAAAAATATCTTTAAAATCAAAAAACGTTTTTTTGATTTGTTGACTTACGTAATGTTGACTCGGGAAGAAGCGTTTTTCGAATCCCAGCAGCTCCACATGTCTCACGTATGTTTCCCCCATTCTGACGGAGTCCGACTGAACTAAACAGCAACAGACACACGGCTTTTATACTGTGTGTGTGCGTGTGAGAGAGGCAGGGTGTGTGGGTGTGTGTGTGTGAGGTAGGGTGGGTGTGTGTGTGTGTGTGTGTGTGTGAGAGAGAGAGAGAGAGAGAGAGGGTGTGTGTGTGTGTGAGGAAGGGTGTGTGTGTGTGTGTGATAGAGAGAGAGAGAGGGAGTGTCTGTGTGTGTGTGTGTGTGTGTGTGTGTGTGAGAGAGAGAGAGAGAGCGTGTATGTGTGTGTACTTGTTCAGCTGTATTTGTGAGAACCAGTCTCAGTTTTGTGAGGACATTTTGTCCAGTCCTCACTTTTGGACAGGCCTTTAAAGGGCTGTTTGAGGGTTAACACTAGGTTTTAAGGACAGGCCTTTAAAGGGCTGTTTGAGGGTTAACACTAGGTTTTAAGGACAGGCCTTTAAAGGGCTGTTTGAGGGTTAACACTAGGTTTTAAGGACAGGCCTTTAAAGGGCTGTTTGAGGGTTAACACTAGGTTTTAAGGACAGGCCTTTAAAGGGCTGTTTGAGGGTCAACACTAGGTTTTAAGGTTCAGGTATAAATTAGGTTTATGTTAGGGTTAGTGTAAGGGTTGGGGTTAGGCATTTAGTTTTGATGGTTAGGGTAAGGGGCTAGGGAATGCATTATGTCAATGAAATTAATGTCCTCACAAGTATAGCGGTACAAACGTGTGTGTGTGTGTGTGTGTGTGTGTGTGTGTGTGTGTTGTCATCAGCGCACCACAAGAGTCACTTCCCTTTTATGCGTCTTTGAAACTTTATAACAGGAAAATAAAAGAGGAAATACTTTGGCTTTCACTATGGCAACTGTTGGAATAATATTGAATAAATTATATTGGATAACATTTACAATATCCTATTTCAACACACACACGCACACACTCGCTCTCTCTCACACACACACACACACACACACACACACACACACACACACACACACACACACACACACACACACACACACACACACACACACACACACACACAGTTATTATTATTGTTGTATACAGTATTCTATTTAGTCTCCATTTTATTTATCCTTTCACAAATTATCACATGGATTCAGACATATTTTCTTAAATCTATTTTCTTTATCTTTAATTATTATACTTTTTTTTCTCTCTATCTTCTCTTAAACCTGCAGTGTGTAGAATTTTGGGTTTTATTTCCTAGCAGACTTTGTAGAAAATAATTATAATATCCATAAGTACATTTAATTTAGTGCATAATAGCTGAACATTTTTTTTAGAATTAATATTTTCTTCCTTAGAAAGGGTCTAGTGCCGCCATGTTGGAAGCGTCATAGTTGGAATGTCATCAGGTGCATTGTTTAAAATGTAGAATTGTTCTTGTCCGTGAAGGCCACTGTAGCTTCTGTTATTATTCTAAAGGGTTGGGGTTACCCAGGGAGCGTTGCATTCTAGAACTTTTGTAGAACTTTCTTGATGATGTCATATTACACACTGCACCTTTAACTGTGAATTGTGGTGAGGTACAGTTGCCTATGTCATGCATTTGTTCTGTTGTTTGTCTGTTGTGTGTGCGGAATGTAAGAATTTGTGTGTAATAACAACATTGAAATTAAATTAGAAAATATAAATCAGTCCAAGATGCTGGAAAGGAAGGATCGGCAGATAGGGAGCTGTTATATATATTTTTTTTAGATAATTTTTTGGCATTTTCAAGCTTTATTAGACAGTACAGAGTTGAAATGGGGAGACAGAGAGAGAGAGGGGGGGTGTGACCTGCAGTAAAGGTCCACGGGTCGGATTTAAACCCGCGACCACTGCAACGAAGGCCGGAGCCAATATGGTACACGCTCTATCCACTACACCACCGGAGCGCCTGCAAGCTTTTATTTTAAACTGACTCACAATCAGTAAACGGTCAAATTTGAAGAAATCTCGCAAGTGAAGAGTTTCCCCCTCCAAACTGTTTCTCAATCTTCTAGACACACACACACGCACACACACACACACGCAAAACACACACACACACACACACACACACACACACACACACACACACACACACACACACACACACTCACACTTGTGATTTCCAAAACTTTTGCAACTGGCAAAGAGGAACAAAAACACCATTAAAACAAAACACAAATGAATCCACAATGTTTCAAACTTCCTCCTTTATAACCGCAAGGAAAGAAAAAGTCAACAAGGGAACGTTATTTTAAACCTGCAGTGTGTAGAATTTTGGGTTTTATTTCCTAGCAGATTTTGCAGAAAGTAATTATAATATCCATAAGTACATTTAATTTAGTGCATAATAGCTGAAAAAAAAACGTTTGAATATTTTTTTCCCCCTTAGAAAGGGTCTCATATATGTCCATATTTCTGCATATTTTGGACCAAGGCCTAGTGCCGCCATCTTGAAAGTGTCATAGTTGGAATGTCATCAGGTGCATTGTTTAAAATTCAGAATTGTTCTTGTCCTTGAAGGCCACTGTAGCTTCTGTTGTTATTCGAAAGGGTTGGGGTTACCCAGGGAGCGTTGCATTCTAGAACTTTTGTAGAACTTTCTTGATGATGTCATATTACACACTGCACCTTTAAGATCACACCTACATAACTAGAGACTAACAGCAACACTTTTTAACAGAGAACTAACAGAGGCCTACTTCACCGCTGGCAATATGAAGGTGTATTGAATTCTGAGATCCTCTGTAGTATAAATGTGCAATTTTTTTAAAAAATTGGTTCATCCTAGCCTGAGAAAAGGCAGAAAGAGTGTTTTATGGTCTCACTGTCTAACCCCTACATTTCTCTTTCTGTGACATCACTTTAAACAACGGCTCAAATCAAATCAACAGTGCTCACACAAATAATTTACAACTGGTTTATTGTTTGATCATGCTGCCTTTGTTTTACTCTATGTAGCCTATATATATATAATATATATATATATATATATATATATATGTATGACTCATTATATTGCTACTCTGTACTCCATTGTTTACTGCATTTTTAGAACATTAAATGAAAAAGTTATTTTAAGAGAAAAGTATGAGACTTGTTTTCCCATGTGTTGAGACATCCAGGGGTCACACACACACACACACACCCGCACACACACACACACACACACACACACACACACACACACACACACACACACACACACACACACACACACACACACACACCACACACACACGCATGAAGACGTCAGCCAACAATTAATAATAACTTCCCAGTAAGTGACCTTGAAATGAACTCTGTCATTTTGAAGGTGTAGTCAGTGATTCTGGAGAACGCTTGTTGTCAAAATCACTTCTTCAAAATCAGTGAATATCTCCTCATGATCCGCTACCTGCCTGTACTATGTGTGCACTGAAGAAAAAAAATCCAGTTTTGCAATATCAGTACAGTCGGAGCTGAAGATTTAAATATAAATTTAAATAAATATATAGTCAGAGGTCATACATCAACAACAGTGCAGAAAGTGAAACACAAATGCCAGAAACAGCGCCCCTAAAAAAGTGATAACATCTCAAAGAAAGGGGTGAAAATTCACTCTATTATGATGCTGTAACTTCAAAAATCCCTAAAGTTACAATCCTTTACCTCTGTTAGACTCTTCAAACAGGCCCTAACAAAATGTATAAAGCACACCTGTAGCTGCTTCAGTCTAAGCTCACCGTGATCTAGTACATTTATCTATTGCTATGCTGTATGTTACTGCTGTTTGTCTAACTTCTGTTGCTATGTTGAATATGTTATTGTTGTCTATGTGTGATTTTACTGGCTATATTTCAGTGTTGTCTTGTTCTCTCCCTCTCCCCTTTCCCCCCAGGAGGTCATTCACCTCCTACCAGGCCATTGCTTAAATAAGACATTGTTTCTTAGCAATTTTTGCCTGTTTAAATAAAGGTTGATGATAATGATGATGTCACTCAAATTCAAACCAGCTTTATTGGCGTGACTATTGTGGTAAACAAACAGTGTTCAAACTAATTTATATACTATCTATGGTTCAAACCTCTAAACGGGGTCTCCTTACCGCTACCCAAGGGTGGGAAACAGCGCCCCCCTAAAACCCAGTTGTGGCCAAAAATATATTGCATCCGTAGTGGTAAGAACTACCATAGAGAATGAACAGGGAAAAGAGAGTTTAGCTTCATTCACAGCCTGAATTCTCCGATCAAAACGTTATTAAATAATCGGTAAAACTAAGAAAATATGATGTTATATACAACAGAGGTAGTCCTACTGTGTATTTTACTCCAGTACATTTGCGTTTAACTTTTATTTTGCGGTTATTTTGGCAGTTTGGCCAACAATGGACTCGTCTTTCCTTGATATGTAAAGTTTTTCGTGACTTCTTTCATTATACCTCTGTGTTTTTACCTCTATTTTAACATTTTATATCATATACTTTATCTATAAGCCCTTTTCAATCAATGTATGTTCTTTTTTCGCCTGTTCTTACTGCATTTAATATGTAAAATAGTGATTTTCAACCAGGTTTTCGCCGTTAATGTCTGATTTCATAAAGTCTGTGAATGCAACACGGTCAGCCAGTTTCCGTAGTGTAGTGGTTATCACGTTCGCCTCACACGCGAAAGGTCCCCGGTTCGAAACCGGGCGGAAACATCTATTTTCTTTTTTTTACATTTTAAATACAGCTTATTAGTATTCTGTTCGCTGTTTTTACCATATCTAATGTAAACTAACATGATATAATAGCCTGTACTTTATACAAAAAAGGTTTTCACAAATGCTGCGCCATCTGTCTGTCACTCAAACCTATCTACATGGTCACCTTACCTTTATTCAAGAAGGTAAACACCACCATCTTGTGGCCAAAATATATATTACATCCGTAGTGTTAATTCACTACCGTAGAGAATGAATGGGAAAAGTTAAGAGAATTTAGCTATACTGGCGCTAACCTAGCCTGGTGCTACCAGACCATCGTACTTCATTTCATTTGTACAGAAGGTCTGGAAGTGCTGTAATTGGCAAACGTTCACTCATTTGGAGGCGGGTGTCTGTCGAAGTTTAAAACTATTGGATCTGCCCAGTGCCACTCTGGATTAGCCAACCAATCGCATAACGTTTGGTCATCACGTGTGTCATGAGCCGGCTTTTGATGGTGCCTTCCAGTTGGACAGGGAACTCGGAAATTTCCGACTTCACTACAATATTGTAGTCTATGAATCTACCGGTAGGCTACCTGGCAACAGTAACTTGTTATAGCCTAACGTTTAGTTATTTGGACGAGAAAGGTTTTAGGCGTCCATACTTTCGCGAGCAGATGCACTGGAACACAGACAGGTTGGAACTCGGAACTACCAAGTCGGAAATATCCTTCTTCCGAGTATAAAGGAACGCAGCATTCAACTGAAACTGGAGCGGTCTCAGCCACTCTGTTCGCTGATTGGCACGATCGTAGATTCTCCGGAGAATCTGGGAAATGGGCTGTACACCCAGACTGACTACTGAAGGGAAAGTAGCCTCGTTCGACTTGCCCAGGTCTGAGCAAGACCTGCGCAACTATGACGCGCGTCTTGCTGAGCGCACAACAAAAATGCTGCAAAAACGCTGTGCGCTCAGCAAGCCGAGCGTCATAATTGCGCAGGTCTTAGCAAGACGGCGACATCTCGAACGAGGCTAGTGAAATTTGGCCGGAAGTAGGCGGGCGGGCGGAGCCAGGCTACCGCTAACCCATAACTGCTCATTCTCCTTGCGCTGCTCGGTAAAGCAATGTCTAACTTTGTCTATTGCCAGTATTTTATACATCTATTTTACTTTTTCACAAGTGTCCTTCAACACCAAACCCATTTATTTCAGTCAACACAGACACGGCAGCGTTTTTTTTGCTAGTTTTTGTTTTATTTTTATTTATATTTATTTATTAATTAATTAATTAATTAATTAATTAATTAATTAATTAATTAAACGCAATGGATGTTTACATTTGTCCCTGAACGTGACACTCGCAAACAGCATTGTATCCTGTGATTGTAGTAAACTGTTTAAAACTTTCCCCTCACACGTAATATCACAACACATAGGCCATCTAACAAATCAATATATGTGCCTCTGCATGTTTAAGCTTTAAAATATATCGATACTGTAAGACTGAAGTATGTTGTGACGCTGTAAAATCAATACAAAACATAACTTCAAGATCCAGTGCTGAGTTTTATAATAGTCTTTGAACGTAAACTGTGCACCCAGTTTCCGTAGTGTAGTGGTTATCACGTTCGCCTAACACGCGAAAGGTCCCCGGTTCGAGACCGGGCGGAAACAGTGCTTTTTTTTTTTTTTTAGAACTTGTAAACCTAAACTCTTTATTCCCTAAAAACTAACCCTACCCTTCCTTTATAAAAAACTATCTCACAACTAACTGAGCACCTAATAATACTTCCACGGCTAGTATAAGATTTGTTCTTGAGTAAGCCTAACACATTTCAGTAATTCGGCCTATTGTGGGAAATTTGTTTTGCATAAAAATCAATTGTTTGCAGAGTAGAAAATACACA
>CM047519.1:3970908-4030908 GCA_026122265.1 Ammodytes dubius | reverse complement strand
TTTATACTTTTAACCACTTTTCCCCGAGTACAGATTAGATGGAAGCGTAACTTGTTTCTTAACTTTCTTTTAACTTTGCAAATCCGACTCAGTTCATTTACAACAGTACCAAAGTCTAGTTCTAATCTGCTGGTGTCATCTCCTCTTTTTCTTTCAGACTAAACTGAACTGAACTGCTAGTCATGCCCAAGAGAATCAAAGGTAACGACATCCAGAATAATGAGTGCACACTTGTTAATGTGTCCACTCATCACTTGTATCATCATTTTCACCAGCATCCAATAAGGAAGCGACCAAAATTGTATTACCTTCCAGTGGCCACTGGGGGTGGAACCAAGACTGAGCAATTTTTCTTTGACTCACACAAAACCATTTTAGTCTGTATGTTTAGGTCATATCTCCATGACAACACTGAGGGGTTGAAATTCTTTTTCTAGCAGGCTAGTTTTTATTCTTTTGGAGGTTAAAATGTATTGGCGCGATCTCTTGAGTGACAGCTCTCCGCCCGTTGTCCCTCACTTTGCCTCAGAGGTATACGTCAGCTATCTCCCTCCCCCCGACGTGAGGCGGAGTAAAAATCTTACATTAACCGCGCATTAACCAGGATTATTGGATGCCGTGTGAATAACTGAGGTCAGCACGGATGATACATCCATATTATATACTATCTATGGTTGACGCAAAGAAATGTCCTACATTCAGTTTTCCACCGCTGCCTGAAAGTTCTTACCCCCCCTGGAACTATACCTGGCCTAGTAAAAACACTACCGCTTTTGTCCAAAGGGGGGCGCTAGAATTAAAAAAACTCTGAACAAAACTCTCTTTTTATTTGCAGGTCATGGCCCTGTGGGAGGTGGAGCCTCTGGTGGTTTCGACTCGAAGGGCTTGGAGGACATGGAGAAAAACCTCAACCGGTCTTTCAATGCTGACGGCGACGCTTTCTACGCAGAATCCAGGGATGAGGAATTTGAATATCGAACCAGAAAGCCCGTGGTGAAAGAATCCAAAGGAATCGGATGTGGTCGCGCTCGAGCTCAATTGAGCGTTGCTGAAGTTGAGGGCAGAGGGCCGAATGCCAACGCAGGAGTAAGAATCTCGTCTGACAGCTTTGAGGCGTTTGCCGGAGCAGAGGCGTATGGTGCTTCAGCCTCTGCCGGCCCGGTGAAAGTGTCCTACAGCCAGGGAGCGAATATCGGTGGCAAAGTTGGTCCAGATGGTGTAGAGGGAAAGGTCATGGGCACAGGTGTGGCTCTTGGTCGTAAAATGGGCGCTTCCTATGCTGGCATTGGCCTTGAAGTAGAGTTATGGTGAAAAAAAAAGTGACAAAATACAACTTTTTCTGTTTTTGTGTTTCTGTGCCTTCTAAACTTACAACACTGGAATTAATATGTATTAGTATTACATTCAAAACACACAATGAAACAGAAAGAGCATTTGAAATTTGCAGCATAACTGAATCTTGTTATTGTGACAAAGCGTATCTTCAGTACAAGTGAAACATTTAAACCTGATTAAAGGATTTCTTAATGTCTAATGCTTTTAGCTGATTGAATGAACATATAGCAGAACATGATTGTACTCCAACTTCCAGCACAGCAGACCCATGAGGTAGCATTTCCTGCCACCTGTTTATTTAGTCTAATTTTTTTTTAAATTTTCTTTACCCTAAGCCTTAATGAAATGTATTGTTGATTTGTTTTTCTTAAATTTTTCGGCTAAGCAAAGTGACGTTAAGTTCTCAGAAAATCACATATATACCATTATTACAACAACAGTGTAGAAATAATCTGCTAATTCTACACTTTATGTATTTTAATCTTGATGTATTTCATGCCCCTGTAAAGCACTTTGAATGGCCTTGTGTCTGAATTGTGCTATAGAAATAAACTTGCCTTGTCTAAGAAGTTACCAAATGTCAAAGTATATTCAATATGGACCATTTCAGAATTATGATGATTGATGCATTTATGTGTTTATCTCTTTAATGATGCAACAGTATTCAGGTCTGTGTACACTGTTGCCTAGCTTGTGAATTCCTTGTGATTGAATATAACTTACAGACCCTAAACTGTATCGCTTTGTGCCTTATTATACAAATGATTAAAAACCTCTGTTAAAGCTTGACTGGAATTTAATTGGTTTTGTTTTCCATTGCATTAGAAGTGTTGTTATTAAATATATTCACGCACAGATTTGACAGAAAGCTGAAATAATGTTTAAAAAAAACTAGGAAACAGACATTATAAAAATTTAGACACTTTAATTTGGAGTATAAATAATTGGTCCAAACGTGGTCAACATAGCGATTGCATTTTATAAAACCTCTTAGCCACTATATGAACATTCATCTTTCGTACAGGAACTTGCACTCTTTCTTTTACAATACAAACTTGAACATTTAAAAAAGTGCTACGAGGAGGAACCTTTAAAACATTTCTGCAACAGTCTCACGGCCGGTGTTGAAGTTAAATTGGCAAGAATTACATTCTGAATTTGTCAGTATTGGTTCAATAATCTTATTACCTAATACAGCTTTGGAAAAAATCAAGAGACCGCTCCAAATGTTCAGTGTCTCTTGCTTTACTATTTATAGGCATATGTTTGAGTAGAATGAACATTTTGGTTTTATTCTACAAACTACTGACAACATTTCTACCAAATTCCTATACATCTTTTCTCATTAAAGAGCATTCTCAATAAGTAATGTAGAGATAAAGATTTAAGAAAAATCCAGACTGGTCTCTTAATTTTTTCTAGAGCTGCATATCCTACTAACTATCAGATGTGCTGTTGGGTTGTGTACACACGCATACAGTGGATATTGTCCATAACATTTAACATAAACGAAAAGAAAATACGTCCGACCACGATTTGAAATTGACTTACAAAGCCATTTCGGAAGTAGAATATGGACTGATAATCAAATATTTACATTCAGAATCAGTTGTCTAAGTGTATTTTTATGTAGCCTTTCAATGAATTCTACCTCCATAACTGTGAACTGTATTAAAAGGTTTAGATTTAACTTGAAGGTAATGTTGTAGGCTTTAGCTTGAGCTCGAACAGGCAATAATAACTATTTTGATTAGCTTCTAAAATATTATCTGGTTTTCTTTGTTTTTTTTCTGATAGCAAACTTAACGTAAGTAGCATTGTTGACTCCTGGTTGGACAGAACAAGTGATTTGAAGACTTTGAAGTCACTTTGAATTTTAGGAAACTGTCATTGTAGCATTATATAGACCAAAATGATTCATTTGAGGAACTGCACTGATTTTCTAGAATAAAACGGTTGTTAAAAGTAAAGGTGCTACAAGGAACTTTATAAATATTTCTGAAACAGTCTAATTTTTCCTCTGATGATCATAAATTACATGTAACAGCAAACAAGACCATCAGCGCAAAGAATGCTAATTTTATATAGTTTTTCTTGATGGTAATGGTAAATGGACTTGTATAGCGCTATATCTCCGTTTATCACAGACTCAAAGCGCTTTACATTGTTTTTTGTACACATTCACCCAGTCACACACATATTCATACACCGATAGCAGCAGCTACCACGCAGGGTAGGCTTAGCACTAGGGTGCTAAGTTAACTAAGCTAACTATCGGGAGCAATTCGGGGTTCAGTGTCTTGCCCAGGGACACTTCGACATGTGGCGGGAGAGACGGGGGATCGAACCTCCGACCCTGCACACCAGAGACGAGATCCCTACCCACTTCGCCACTGCCGCCCAATGATGTCTTTGTCATGGGTATACGCTCACCCAGGAACAACAGCTGGGCGTGGTAAAAACACTACTGCTTTTGTCCATAGAGGGGTGCTAGAATCAACACAAACTAAAAGTCCCTCGGAGCTCCTTTTAAGACTCTAATCTACCACCACTTCTATGTCAACAGGCCTCAATTCTCGGACGAACGTGAGGTCAGATTTATCGTCCATGTCCATGTCCATCTCTCCGAAGCCGTCATCCGGTTCGTCTTTACAAACCACCTCAGACGACTTGCTTTCCTCGAAGGGCAACTCGACCGCTCTGTTCTTGTATTCTCCCTTTCTGCCACACTTCCCCGCTATGGTGAGCACTTGGGACGCGATCGACCACGCAAATTCAACCCTGCGATGGTTCTGGGAGCTCAAATCAAAGTTGTACTCCAGGATTTCGTAGAGAGCGGGCACGTATCGCTGGCAGTTCAGTTTGACGTACTGGTGGATCTCCAAGAGGACGGCCCTGGTCAGCGTTCGCAAATCCAGTTTGGTTTTGAATGCGGATTTAGACTTTAGATCCAGATCCAATCCTATTCCTTTGCAGATTTCATAGGCTGGTTTCACCTCTTCCATATGTCCATCGAAAGCATCCATCATTTCTTCTCCTCTTTCTTCTTCTTCTTCTGTTTTTATACCCGCTGTATCAAGATCCTGTACTTGTGGAGGGGGCGTGTGCTTAGGTGGTTGTAGAGTTTGAAGATTGCGAGTGCACTTGGCGTTAAAGCTTGAAAGGACGCGCCAGCTCAACCACCGCTTAATCTTCGGTGTCAAGTTTGGCGATTTCATCATTAATTTCTGAGTCAGGTAAAATCTCTTGACTGCCTTTGCGGCGTCCGTGAAAACCGTTTTGCAGATCCAGATCAAAGTTGTGCTCCAGGATTTCGTTGACTGTTTTGCGGGCGTCCCCACACAGCCGCCTGACGTGGGTTAATATCTCCAACAAAGCGCCTATGGTCAGGGTATTCAGGTTGAGTTTCTGGTCCGCGGGGAGGGGTTCCAACGACCACAGATCGACTCCTAACTTCCAGCAGAAAGGATATCTCTCTAAATCTGAATGCCATCTTGGTGGCAGCAAGGTTTGTGGATTTGAAGAAGTTGCCTGCTGCTCCGATTTCACTTCTTGTTCAGTTTGAAAGTCGTTCTTGTTTGTTACATCCGCCATGTTGTAAATCGCGGGGAATCGAACGGACTGGCAGAGATAGTCGGATCTCCCTCTCGTTGGGTTCTCCTGGATACACTTTTCCTTCGTGATCAGGTAAGAGATGAAGTTGCGCTGATGGTCTTCATCTCGGAAGACCAGGTTGAAGTTCCAGTCGAAAATGTCCAAGAGGAAGGCGCACGTACTCCTCGAAAGCCGGTTTGTAAATCTCCAGACCTCCCATATCACGCGGTTTGTGAACAGCTCCAAATCGACTTTCTTTCTGTTGCCGGAGACGACGTTGAAGTCCAAACCGATCGCTCTGCTGGTGACGAACGTGTCATTCACTCGGCATCCGTTCAGGATTTGTTTGCAGCGATCGGCGCGTCTTATCCAAAGCCTCTGTTTCTGTGTTTCTACGCGCACGTGCTCGTTTGTATTTTCAGAAAACAGATTCCAGCCATCCCAGCCAGGGTTTGGAAGTCCCATTTGTGGAGTTTCGCTATTTTCAGAAACGTCATGGGAGCTCAAGGGGCTTTGGCCGCTAGTGTCAGGCTGCATAGGGTGGATGAAAACCTCCTCCTCTTCCTCCTCTTCCTCCACAGTCACTTCAGACTTTGTTTCTGTTTCAGTGGTTTCTGACAACGAGCTTTCGATCGCTGCGTTGTCTGCTGCGGCCTCGGTACCCGGCTGCATTTCTGCCTCAAAGTCAACCGGACACATGTAGGACAGATCTTCCTCTTGCCAGATTTCAGCCGCATCGATGTCAACATGCCGCAGTGACTCTCTCCTCTTACTCGCCATTGTTAGTTCCTCCAGTTCTTGGGAATCTTCTTTGGGGATTTTCCTCTTATTACGTCCTCTGTAATCCTGTTTTTTCTCGGCCCGCCATTGAAAAAGCTCCTTTCGTAGAGCGTGCCTTTCTTCCACTGTGGGTAAGCCTACCTTTAGCTCGTTCAGCTTGTTCAACTGCGCACGCAACATCACTTTATCCACCGGTTCACCAAAGTTTAGCTTGATTAAATCTTCAACCATCCGAGGCTGTGATCCACAAAGCACCCTGGTAAAGTCGAGGAGTTCCAGCATCACACCGTTGGTTATGAGACTGGGGTCGAGCTTCTCTTTGAGAGGATTTTCAGGTCGAACAGTGAGCGTGACACCCAGCTCTCTACACAACGGGTAACCCTTTGGTTTCCACTGTCGTGCTCCTCGTTTCCTTATAGTAAAATCCCCGGTAACAAAAGAATTGCTATCCGTACTCTGAAGACCTTCTGAAGTCTGAAGGCCGTCAGTCTTTCCTCCGCGAGTGAGAACTGAAGTATCTGAGATCCGGTTGCGTTTAGGATAGCTCCTTGCTTTCTGCCCGGACTCCGTATACGACTGTAGAGTAGTCAGCTCGGGCAGCAGGAACTGTTCTTTCCATTTACTCGACTTGATTTTGAATCTTCTCTCCAAAACCTTGATTCTACTCTGGATGCGCACGCATTGGTCGAAGTACTGGTAGTCATCATCCATGTCCAGCCCGAGGTTGAAGTTGAATTCCAGCATTTCGAAGAGGAAATAGGCCTCGGACTGAGCCACCACTCGGGCAAACTCAGATATCTCCAGAATCACCTGGTTCGTCACGAGACTCGGATCTATCTTCTCCTCCCTCCCCAGCGCCACGTTGAACTCCACACCGATTTCAACCGACTCCGGGAAAGGAATCGCCCCTTTCTGGCGTCGAACCCCGTGGTGGATGCGGCGCTGCCAGATGTATTCGTCAATGGTTTCCAGGTTGAAATCCATTTCCTCCCCAAACGCTGGCAGCTGAAACACGTCAGAATACGCCCTCTCTTTGTGTCCTGAAGAACTCCTTAGGAACTGAAGCTCAAAATAGATTCCAAGTCGATTTATTTGCAGAGAAAATCCAGATTCTGTGTTTTGAAACGGATGTACGCCTCATCACTGCAACATCTTCTCAGTCTGTGAGCAAAGAAAAAAACACAGAGATAGAGTTAGATTAGTTTAACAAAGCTGTAGAGTTTATTATGTTACAATCTTTTTTTTTGGGCAATGTTTTTATGCTTTTTTTGACAGCAAAGAGAGGCAGAGTTGAAATGTGTCAGAGAGGGGAATGACATGCTGAGAACGACCCGGGCTGGATTCTAACCCGGGTCTGCTGTGAAGAGGACAGAGAGGGGAGGGGGGGGGGGGCTACTCAATGTTAAAAAAAGTGAATTGTACATCACTTGTAGTGCCATTAATGTAAAGATTTGCCTGCTGTTGATTTTGCGAAATTGAGCAATGAGCTTGTGACTCAGATAATGTTAAATATTTCAGACAAATCTTGGTGAAAAAAAATGTGTGTATATTAAAATAAGTATTTTTTGCTACAGACATTATTTTCTTTGTCCCTTTTTAGTGATGAAAACAGCATGCTATTTGGGCGATTCTGACCCACAATCCGGTGCGCACCGGAGCCTCCGTATGAAAACAACCGGGAATGAGACGGATATAAAAGCAAGAGGCAAGATCAAGGCGCAATGGTATTATGAAACTAGAAAATCCCGCGGAGATTTTGAAAGTACGGGCCGCCCGTGTAAATCGGGGAAGAAAAAAAATCACGGCTGACCCCTGTGGTCCGAGAGACTTTATCGTAGAGCAACATGAGCTGTACATGTCTGACAAGTAATAAGTCAATGAAAGTCAGGGGGAAAGGGGCGTGGCCTGGCAAACATTGCATTTTTGAATGATGGTTTTCGCATTTGTGGCGCCCCCTACGGGTTAACCTCGACAAGCTTAGAGGGACATGCTACCACATGTCTTCTGCACATATCCTGCAAGTTTCATGATGATAGGACCTATGGTCAATGAGTTATGGCCAATGTGTTATTAAGCCCCGCCCCTGCGTAAACATTTTAGTCAATAGGCTCGTTCGACCTCACTTTCAGCTCGTCTGGAAAGTAGACGAGAGTAGCCGAGTGCAGTCGGGGGACTGACGAAAAAGCCTGACTGAAGCCGGACAGCTCCGAGTCGGAAGTAGCGTCCTTGTTGCGGATGCAGTTCGTTTTCTAGTTTTATTTTGAAGGCTTATTAGAAACATATTCGTAGAAGAGCTACACATGCTACAACCGATTAGAAGCAGAACACAACACAAAGACGAGTAAATACTTTAAAAGCGAGGGGCATTTTCAAAACAAGAAACGAGATATATCCCCATTCCCCACACATCTTTATCTTTCTTGTTACTTTACTAGAAAACCTAATTTTAAGTGATAAAGAATAATTTACAAATCCAAATGAAGGAGGTTTAGTATTTCTCCCTTCACATAACGAAGATGATCGGCCTAAATAAAGTTAAAGAAGGTCTAAGAAAAGATCCCTTATTATTATTGTAGAGATGGCTATGATGAACTGTATTATGATGTGTGTAACAAACAAACTACTTGTTGTAGTTTTGGTCTGGCTTTGCGAAACTACATGTAAAATACAATTCCCAGACCATTTAGATCACTGGAAATAAGCCTATGGTTTAATCTTAATGGTATAAAGATATCACTTCACCAAGATCTTGTGACTCAAGTTTGTGTTCACTTTTAAATAAATCTATACAGGAGAGTTACACATCCAAATTATTTCTATGTCAAGGGTTCAGATCAGTGGAGGTTTAACATTTTTGCTTAAATGCATATTGTGGCGGCCTAATGATTAAACATAAATTAAAATCAAAAAGAATGGATCGTAATTTAATTTTGAGCGGTGATGTCAGACTTTTGCCTAACCAATTGGGGAAACGCATCAAAGGCACGGGGTTTAAACTCCCAATTAGCGCTCAGCTCCGCCTGTCAGCAAGACGTTTCCCATCAGACATTTCGCTCCCGCAGCCCGTGGGGAGCAACTGCAGCGACTTGCTCCAGTGTCTGTGTCCGTCTTGATACCGCGGGACTTCAAAGTCTCAAGCAGCCGAGCCGCAGCCAGCCGCGTGTGCAAGTTGGACAAAAAGTCTAACCATAATGCAGTGCGCTCAGCAAGACGAGCGTCATAATTGCGCAGGTCTTAGCAAGACGGCGACAGGTCGAACGAGCCTAATGTTTTTCAAGCTGTCTTACTAATATTTTTCGGAGACGTGCGTCATAGTCCCCCGGGGTTTCGTGAGACATTTGGTGTCGATAGAGTAAAACTTGACACAGTTGTTGATAAATCCCTGTTTTTCAGTTTATGCTAATTAGCCGAAAATAATTCCAGGTTGACTTTATGGTCCAAGAGGCTTTTTTGTAGAGCGCCCTAACATACACCTGTGTGAGAAATTTCAAGTCAATCGGACTTACGGTGTGAGGGGCGTGGCCTCTCAAACTTTCTTCAGTCGTTGCTTAATTACAGCGCACCCTAGCAGAAATTAAAAAAACTGTCCGAGAGGCTATATTGTAGAGCACCATGAGCTGTACAAGTGTAATCAATTTCAAGTCAATCGGAGTAAGGTGACATTTGTGGCGCCCCCTATGGGTTAATCTCGATAAGCTTCGAGGGACATGCTACCACATGACTTCTGCACATACCCAGCAAGTTTGATGATGATAGGACCTATGGTTAAAGGGGTAGTTCAGGATTTTAGACATAGGGCCTTATTCCCAAGTTAGCATTGGTGTTCTTTATCAGTGGAGACAGTTTTCAACACATTTAATTCAGTCCTTCTAGTTGCAGAGTGCGCTCGTGCTAAGCTAGCTCACGGCATCGGGGGGATACCTAGCCTGCTACTGAAACAGTCTTACCCACTCCACAGTACACCTGAGGCTAATCAATTATAACGCCAGACTATCGATGTAAATGTCTGTGTTGATAGAATAATTTTAGAAATAAAACCAACCTCGCATATTGCATTTTGAGGGACTTTATTCCTTGTAGGCTGCGGCAGCGGCGGACTAATACCTAGGTTACAGGCTCTATAATAGTTTGTTTACCTGCTGCTGTCTTACAGACGCAGAGTACAGTGCACAAAGGAGTTGTATTAGCCTATGCAATAAACAAGATATGGCCACGTTTGGAGGACTTAGCAATGCGTCTGCTTTTGAAGACGATTATGAGGAATTTGTTGTATCCAACGAACCGTACCTGTACGAGCCGGAATAAACTGATGAAGAACTGAGAGAGATGGATGCTCAAAGGGCAGAAAGAGAAAGAGCGTCTGTAGAGACAGCCCCCGCTGGAGCTGCAGCAGAGAACCGGGACAGAATGACGGTAGACTGGTGGCAGTGCAGTTTCAGTTTCTGTCCCACGCTGCTCTGTTTACTTTCTGCTGTAGTGATTCGGTTACACAGCAAAGTAAAAGTCCGCTGCTGCTAAGAAAGTAGTCCCTCAAAATGCGATAATTCATGCGATGCGAGGTTGGTTTTATTTCTAAAATTATTCTATCAACACAGACATTTACATCGATAGTCTGGCGTTATAATTGATTAGCCTCGGGTGTACTGTGGAGTGGGTAAGACTGTTTCAGTAGCAGGCTAGGTATCCCCCCGATGCCGTGAGCTAGCTTAGCACGAGCGCACTCTGCAACTAGAAGGACTGAATTAAATGTGTTGAAAACTGTCTCCACTGATAAAGAACACCAATGCTAACTTGGGAATAAGGCCCTATGTCTAAAATCCTGAACTACCCCTTTAAGGAGTTATGGCCAATTAGTTAATAAGCCCCGCCCCTGCGTAAATGTTTTGGGCAATGGCGGCGAAAAAAAAATCATGGCTGACCCCTATTGTCCGAGAGGCTATATTGTAGAGCACCATGAGCTGTACATGTGTAAGAAATTTGAAGTCAATCGGAGTAAGGTGACATTTGTGGCGCCCCCTATGGGTTAATCTCGATAAGCTTCGAGGGACATGCTACCACATGACTTCTGCACATACCCAGCAAGTTTCATGATGATAGGACCTATGGTTAAGGAGTTATGGCCAACGTGTTATTAAGCCCTGCCACTGCGTAAACTTTTTGGTCAATGGCGGCCATGTTTTTCAAGTTGTCCTACTAATCTTTTACAGGTATGTTTATTGTAGTCCCCAGGGGCTTCACGAGAAATTTGGTGTTGATACAGTCAAATTGCAGAAAGTTGTGGATAACACCCTGTTTTTCAGTTTATGCTAATTAGCGGGAAATATTCCCTGAAGACTTTTTATGGTCCCAGAGGCTTTTTTGTAGAGCACCCTAACATACACCTGTGTGAGAAATTTCAAGTCAATCGGAGTTACGGTGTGCGGGGCGTGGCCTCTCAAAGTTCGTTCAGTCGGGACTTCATAACAGCGCCCCCTAGCAGAAATTCAAAGAACTGTATAATAGCACACCCCGTGGGGTGGGGACGCAAATTTTGGCATGTCTGCGTGTAACGGTGTGGGAGGAGAAGCAGCTAGAAAATGTGAGGAAGAATAAGAAGTAAGAAGTCAGAAGAATAAGTATGGTGGAGAGTAATAATTACGGTATAGTAAGTATGTCCCAATTGTAGCATATACTGCATCCTAACTAGATTATTTTTATGGTCAGATCTAGTATGTAGAATAGAGAAAAGAAAAGATTTGGAACGAAGGGTATATTAGTCGTAAGCTGGTGAAATATAAAATTCCATTAAAATATCAAGACGGGAATAAATAACAACTTAAGACTTTTCTGTTTGCCTTCTCACCTAGAACTAATTATTTGCTAGTTTTTATTATCCATAAAATGCATTTTAATATTTTTCTTGTGGCCTATTTTAAATGTGTTCTTATGCCCCTTGAATGGCCTCATGTCTGAATTGTCCTGTAGAAACGAACTTGCCTTAGTTAAGTTTGTTTTTCTAATCACACAATAAAAAATGTTAACACTTTTAATTCACTTCATCTAAATACTCTAGTATTGGGTTTGACTGTTGGAAGATTATTAAATCATTGATAATCACCCCTTGCTCGTCCCTTTTCGAACGGGTATGGCCAGTCCCTGCGTTCCGAATCGCATACTCTTTATTTTTTTCAAGAATCGGGACATCCTAAATCTTTTTTCTTCCATACTAAATAGTAGAAAGTATCAAAAATTATGGGGGAGAACCAATCAAAACCTACGTCCTTCAAATTCAGGATAAGAAAAAAAGGCTTTAAGGATACTTTGGAAAACTCTTAAATGTTATTTGCTTTTATAGTTTGTTTTAATAGCTTAATTCTAATCAAATTATTTTAGATAAAAATTGGCTATTTTATCATGGTTATAGATTGCTAATTTTACCAGTAGCCTACTGCTTTGTCTGATAGCGCTGCACCTCGGCCAATTTACAGCACCCCCCCTAAGAAAGTAGTTCCAACGTCCCTGGTTTGTAGTGTAGTAAAAAGAAAAAGTATGTGATTTGGACCGCAGGGAAAGTTTTAGGGTATTGTATTCCCTTGTAACGTCAATATTGTTTTTTTTTTTTTTTTTACCAACGGGCCCTGAACGCAGCAGCATGGCCGATCGCTGCAAACACAACTTCTCTATCAAAGTATAAAAAGCACCAGTCAATAAAATAAGAGCGGGATTATGAGTGTAACCGCTTTAACAGTTATTGATGGTGCTATCAGCTGACAGTTGGACATCCTCACCCCGTTTATAAAGCAGCTACAATAACTGCTGTTAAATGCTACCGTTAGCCTATAAGCAGAAAGCTAGAGTGAGGATTTTGTGACACAAAAATTATCATAATTTCGCGCTTAAATTATATAAATGAACACTTACCGGTCCCCAAAGCACAGACTGATCCCCTCTGTGTCCGGACGGGTCCGTTAGCCGTTTGCTGGTGGATTTTTGGGAGAAAACAAGCTGCACGTGGGATGCTACACGCAGCTGGAAATCTCAAACAAACAGTAGACTGACTCCCACTGAAGGAGGCGTTCAGGAACGCGTCGGAAATTCAGCTGTCGGGTTGTTGTGAGTTCATGAGGGCAGTTTCAGTCATAGCTTTGCGAGGATAAAGGGAACATTTGGGTGACTTTAGACGTGTTTTATGAACGGAAGAGTAGGAATATTAAAAGATTAGAGCAATTTAAACAGATACAGCAGCCTTTTCTTGACTATATAGCAGCGCTGAAGTGACCTACATGACACCTTTTACATTTTTGCTTATTATTTATCTATAGCTTAAACCTGCAGTGTGTAGAATTTGGGTTTTTATTTCCTAGCACATTTTGTAGAAAGTAATTATAATATCCATAAGTAGGCTACATTTAATGTAGTGCATAATAGCTGAAAAAAAATTTTGAATTAAAAAAAATTCCCTTAGAAAGGGTCTCATATATGTCCATATTTCTGCATATCTTGGACCAAGGCCTAGTGCCGCCATCTTGAAAGTGTCATAGTTGGAATGTCATCAGGTGCATTGTTTAAAATTTAGAATTGTTCTTGTCCTTGAAGGCCACTGTAGCTTGTTATTATTCGAAAGGGTTGGGGTTACCCAGGGAGTGTTGCATTCTAGAACTTTGTAGAACTTTCTTGATGATGTCATGTCATATTACTGCACTGCACCTTTGAACAATGTCCTTAGAAACCTGTTAAGTAGAGTACGCCATGTTAGTGGTGTATTTTGTCTTTTGTTTCTGTGTTCACTTTTTCTGTTGTGTGTTTGTGTTCTTCAAAAATAAAAAATCCAAAAATAAATAAATTTAATTAGATGAGGACGTTTTTTAAATCTTTTCATTGTGCACTATTTCATTAGAAAGTAAAATTAAATGGTGAGATTAAAGTCGAAAAGACTAATTCGAACTTTCGGTATAATAACTCATAGGTAAACAGTTAGTAATACTATTTTAACAAATGGGCCACCGTAGCTAGCAACATGCCTGTCATCAAATTTGCCAAAAATGAACAAAATAGACCTGAAAACTTGAGTAAGCCTTAGACATTTCAGTTAGTGCAGGCCTATTATGGAAAAATTTCATTTCATAAAACAGTGAAATTGTAAGCAGACTAGAAATACATATACAATTGAGGGAACACATCTCGATGGTGCACATTTGACAAGCTTTCATAATAATAAAAATTCTGAAAATGTCAAGCTTTAAAAGAGTTTTTAATCATTGGTATAATAAGGCACAAAGCGATACAGTTTAGGGTCTGTAAGTTCCATTCAAGTAAAAAATGTGCTAGTAAACTATTGTGCTGGAGCGGAAAAGGACCGGAGAGGCAGCCGGTGGAATTAGGCCTTGAGCCTCCACCTGCTTTCACTTCTAGAAACGCCACTGCTCCCTGTACTGTGTCTGTTCACTTTTGCTTTCGGTTTTAACAGGATGGAGATGAGAAATAACAAACCATTCAATCAATATTTGGGGGGAGTTCCTAAGTGCTGGCTGGAGATATATTTATTTCTCTTTACATGACCGAGCATCTCACAGTGAGTCTTCCCATTAGACAGAGAACATCTCCTCACACAAGAAGCAACTCGTTCAGGTTAGTAATCCTTGTTGCAGACTTTAAATGTAAAATGACAATTTTACTATATAAATGGGGTCGTATCTATCAGCAATTTATACTTTTATTTATTTCAAATTATTTATATTATAAGTTTCCAAAAGAATACTGCAAAGTCTAGTTCTAATCTGCTGGTGACATCTCCTCTTTCTCTTTCAGACTAAACTGAATTTAACCGCTAGTCATGATCAGGAGACTCAGAGGTAAGGAAAACACCCAGAATAATGACTTTACATTATATTACATTACATTTAGCTGACGCTTTTATCCAAAGCCACTACACCACCACTCCTTCTCAAAGGTGTATTAAAAGGTGGACAGACTTAGACGGGGAGTGGAATTATTTATGTGTGTGTGTGTGTGTGTGTGTTTGTGAGGAAGGGTGTACCTTTGCTCTATGACTCTATTTTCGGTTCGCTCGTGCAGGCTCTATGGTCACATATCCGTATTGGTCGCAGATTTCAGTGTGGCGCAGTCTTAAGTTGTTATTTGTCGTCATAATGACTGATAACGGGGCTGAACCATCAAAGAAAAAAAAGAGAATGCAATGAAGAAAAGCTAAAACGGAGAGTGATATATATAGGCTACGGGCGGGACGAGGGCGTTGCCAAGCAACGTGTATACAATTTCACGAGAGCGAACTAGACTGCAGTGTTTACTCCTAAATGAATGAGCGGTTGGTACTAACACAAAGTTTGCTTTGCTTCACCATCATCAGATAACCATCATCTGAAATAGTCATTATTTACATCAACAACACAAACACATTACCTCATCGTGATCCATACTAACTGCCGTCTCTCGTTCATTCGCTTTCTGTGAGGACACAGCTCCGTGAGAGAGTAGTTAGGTGACGCTGCTGCATCAACTCATTGCAATCAGGTGTGTGTGGCAGTGACTGGCATTAGTTGATGCCGTGTCACTAACCACTCTCACGGAGCCGAAAAGAGTCCTCACACTTTCAACACACGGACATGCACTATATTGCGCCCTTCTCAGTTGACACTCGCACGCCTCGCACGAGCATTTGCGACAGCGGGCGTCGTAAAAATACTACCGCTTTTGTCCAAAGGGGACGCCAACGGATCTTGTTACTCGTAGTGGCTTTAAGTTTGGTTAAAGCTAGATATGCACTTTATTTGTTATAGTAAAAATAAGACTCAGATGGAACATGGCAGCTGGGTCTAGTCCTGTGTTCTGAGTCCCAGGCTGTTCTAGCTGGTTCTGATTGTTCTTTGCTCTGACCCCCAGACTCTAGCTGGCTCTAAGGGTCCTGTGTTCTGACCCCCAGACTGTGTTTTAATCTAACTAGTTCTATATGTCATTTGAATGTTAATTATTGAATATGAATTATATGTTGTATTTGATCAGTTACTGTTTATAATTTATTTTTGCTTAATTGACCAAACCCCATGATTCTGTTGCTAGTCCGACATTAGTTTTGGAATATTTGGTTTTCAAGCTAGCCGTCCGGATTCTAACTGTTATAACATGTGTTGTTATGGTAGTTTCAGAATGGAAAAATTAAGTGGTTCAGTTTACCCCCTTGATTTATCTAGTCTGTCTCAGTTTACCCCTAAGCTGGGGTAAAGTGAGACACAAGACAACTTTTTTTTTAAACAATCATATTTTTACTGTCCTTTGTCCTGAATACATACTGATGATGTCCATTGCTAGGAAACATCCTGAATTAATGGAAAATGTGAACATTGTACTGATAAATCATTTTAGCTCGCTTAGAGGGGAGCAAATGTAAAAAGTGTCTCACATTACCCCGTTCTCCCCTATATATAATATTGTAGTTGATGCTCCCCTACCCCCGTCTATCGTTTGGTGCCCTAAACCGTCACATGGAGCAAACGGACCAAGAGGAAGAGCAAACGCTGAAGTCATGATCCACAGCCTCAGAGCCTCAACCAATGCAGAGTTGGCAAGTTGTCACGCCAACGCCGGCCCAGCGGCAGGTACTATCCGCCTATCTCCGTGCTTTACAAAGCTTTGAGACTGCAGCTTTACATGAGACTGTAGCTTTACATGAGACTGCAGCTTTACATGAGACTGTAGCTTTACATGAGACTGTAGCTTTACAAAGCTTTGAGACTGTAGCTTTACATGAGACTGCAGCTTTACATGAGACTGTAGCTTTACATGAGACTGCAGCTTGACATGAGACTGTATCTTTACATGAGACTGTATCTTTACATGAGACTGTAGCTTTACATGAGACTGTAGCTTGACATGAGACTGTAGCTTGACATGAGACTGTAGCTTTACATGAGACTGTAGCTTTACAAAGCTTTGAGACTGTAGCTTTACATGAGACTGCAGCTTTACAAAGCTTTGAGACTGTAGCTTTACATGAGACTGTAGCTTTACATGAGACTGTAGCTTGACATGAGACTGTAGCTTTACATGAGACTGTAGCTTTACATGAGACTGTAGCTTTACAAAGCTTTGAGACTGTAGCTTTACATGAGACTGCAGCTTTACAAAGCTTTGAGACTGTAGCTTTACATGAGACTGCAGCTTTACAAAGCTTTGAGACTGTAGCTTTACATGAGACTGTAGCTTTACATGAGACTGCAGCTTTACAAAGCTTTGAGACTGTAGCTTTACATGAGACTGCAGCTTTACAAAGCTTTGAGACTGTAGCTTTACATGAGACTGTAGCTTTACATGAGACTGTAGCTTTACATGAGACTGTAGCTTTACATGAGACTGTAGCTTTACATGAGACTGTAGCTTTACATGAGACTGTAGCTTTACATGAGACTGTAGCTTTACATGAGACTGTAGCTTTACATGAGACTGCAGCTTTACATGAGACTGTAGCTTTACATGAGACTGTAGCTTTACATGAGACTGCAGCTTTACATGAGACTGTAGCTTCACAAAGCTTTGAGACTGAGACTGAGACTGCAGCTTTACAATGTTTACATGTGCACAATAAAGAACTGTCTCTCATTGTTTGCAGCTCACGCCAGTGTAGGTGCAAAAGCAAATATTTCT
The DNA here is from genome assembly GCA_026122265.1 of Ammodytes dubius. NCBI lineage: Eukaryota > Metazoa > Chordata > Actinopteri > Uranoscopiformes > Ammodytidae > Ammodytes > Ammodytes dubius. Next base: position 4,013,562 of record CM047519.1, on the reverse strand, counting down.
GCTGGTGCATCCGGGGTGATGGACATGATTGACACATTTGACCGGCCTGGTAACGCCTACACTGCTGAAACCTACGCGGGTGCCGGGACGTATGCACACGCATGTGAGGATAAACCTATGAAGCGAGTCCCCAGGGCAGGAGCACACGCTGGTGCAGGAGTGGGTCTCGCCCGAGCTGAGTTTAGCATCTTTGATGCCGAGGCCAGAGGGCCTAATGCCAGGGCAGGAGTTGAAGCCAATCCCCTCGGTGTTCAAGCCTTTGCCAGAGCAGAGTTGGCTGGTGCTTCAGCCTCCGCAGGTCCAGTGAAAGCTACTCTCGGCCTGTCAGCAGACACCGGCTTCAGTGCGGGGGCCGAAGGGGTAGAGATCAAGTTGCTGGGAACAGGCTTCACCATCGGTGAAAGACCGAGCCTTTCCCTCTTCGGCAGTAGCGTTGAATGTGTCATATTGTAAACTGCTGGCTTTGTGACAAACACATCTGGTTGTCATTGTAACTTGTGCCTTCTAACAATGAAACAGAAAGAGCATTTGAGATTTGCAGCGTAAGGGCCTGTGTCCACCAAACGTGCTTTTAGAAGGCAGAGCGCTGCTTCCTATCTTTTTGCTGCGCTCTGTGTGCACCAACAGCTGGTCGTTAGAAAAAAAGAGCCGTTGATGAGCAGCGCTTTGCTTCAGAAGATCAACTGTTTTTAACACAAAGCGCTCGGAGCGCTCCGCCAGAAATGCGAGGGGCAGGGAGCGTTTAAATGCTGCCAGCGCGTCCTACCATAGAGAATGCATTGCAGACAGGGTTCTACAATAGAGAATGCATTGCAGACAAGGTTCTACCATAGAGAATGCATTGCAGACAGGGTTCTACCATAGAGAATGCATTGCAGACAGGGTTCTACCATAGAGAATGCATTGCAGACAGGGTTCTACCATAGAGAATGCATTGCAGGCGCTCAGCCTTGAAAAAACGCATTTGTTGGACACGTCCCATAACTGAATCTTGTTATTGTGACAAAGCAAATCTTCACTACAAGTGAAACATTTAAACCTGATTAAAGGATTTCTTAATGTCTAATGCTTTTAGCTGATTGAATGAACATATAGCAGAACATGATTGTACTCCAACTTCCAGCACAGCAGACCCATGAGGTAACATTTCCTGCCACCTGTTTATTTAGTCTAATTTTTTTTAAATTTTCTTTACCCTAAGCCTTAATGAAATGTATTGTTGGTTTGTTTTTCTTAAATTTTTCGGCTACGCAAAGTGACGTTAAGTTCTCAGAAAATCACATATATACCATTATTACAACAACAGTGTAGAAATAATCTGCTAATTCTACACTTGATGTATTTTAATCTTGATGTATTTCATGCCCCTGTAAAGCACTTTGAATGGCCTTGTGTCTGAATTGTGCTATATACATAAACTTGCCTTGTCTAAGAAGTTACCAAATGTCAAAGTATATTCAATATGGACCATTTCAGAATATTGATGATTGATGCATTTATGTGTGTATTGCTTTAATGATGCAACAGTATTCATGTCTGTATAAACTGCTGCCTCTTGGGAATTCCTTGTGATTGAATATAACTTACAGACCCTAAACTGTATCGCTTTGTGCCTTATTATACAAATGATTAAAAACCTCTGTTAAAGCTTGACTGGAATTTAAATGGTTTTGTTTTCCATTGCATTAGAAGTGTTGTTATTAAATATATTCACACACAGATTTGACAGAAAGCTGAAATAATGTTTAAAAAAAACTATGAAACAGACATTATAAAAATGTAGACACTTTAATTTGGAGTATAAATAATTGGTCCAAAAGGTTGGTCAACATAGCGATTGCATTTTATAAAACCTCTTAGCCACTATATGAACATTCATCTTTCGTACAGGAACTTGCACTCTTTCTTTTATAATACAAACTTGAACATTTAAAAAAGTGCTACGAGGAGGAACCTTTAAAACAATTCTGAAACAGTCTCAGGGCCTGCGTTGAAGTTAAATTGGCAAGAACTACATTCTGAATTCGGCAGTATTGGTTCAATAATCTTAATACCTAATACAGCTCTGGAAAAAAATCAAGAGACCGCTGCAAATGTTCAGAGTCTCTTGCTTTACTATTTAGAGGCATATGTTTGAGTAGAATGAACATTTTGGTTTTATAATATAATTTACTGACAACATTTCTACTAAATTCCTATACATCTTTTGTCATTAAAGAGCATTCTCATTAAGTAATGTAGAGATAAAGATTTAAGAAAAATCCAGACTGGTCTCTTAATTTTTTCTAGAGCTGCATATCCTACTAACTATCAGATGTGCTGTTGGGTTGTGTACAAACGCATACAGTGGATATATTGTCCATAACATTTAACATAAACGAAAAGAAAATACGTCCGACCACGATTTGAAATTGACTTACAAAGCCATTTCGGAAGTAGAATATGGACTGATAATCAAATATTTACATTTAGAATCAGTTGTCAACGTGTATTTTTATGTAGCCATTCAATGAATCCTACCTCCATAACTGTGAACTGTATTAAAAGGTTTAGATTTAACTTGAAGGTCATGTTGTAGGCTTTAGCTTGAGCTCGAACAGGCAATAATAACTATTTTGATTAGCTTCTAAAATATTATCTACTTTTCTTTGTTTTTTTCTGATAGCAAACTTAACATAAGTAGCATTGTTGACTCCTGGTTGGACAGAACAAGTGATTTGAAGACTTTGAAGTCACTTTGAATTTTAGGAAAATGTCATTGTAGCATTATACAACCAAATGATTTATTTGAGGAAATGCACTGATTTTCTAGAATAAAATGGTTGTTAAAAGTTGCTACAAGGAACAGTCAAATTTTTCCTCTGATGATCATAAATTACATGTAACAGCAAACAAGACCATCAGCGCATAGAAAGCTATTTTTATATAGTTTATCTTGATGTCTTTGTCATGGGTATACGCTCACCCAGGAACAACAGCTGGCGTAGTAAAAACACTACCGCTTTTGTCCATAGAGGGGCGCTAGAATTAACACAAACTAAAAGTCCCTCGGAGCACCTTTTAAGACTCTAATCTACCACCACTTCTATGTCAACAGGCCTCAATTCTCGGACGAACGTGAGGTCAGATTTATCGTCCGTGTCCATGTCCATCTCTCCGAAGCCGTCATCCGGTTCGTCTTTACAAACCACCTCAGACGACTTGCTTTCCTCGAAGGGCAACTCGACCGCTCTGTTCTTGTATTCTCCCTTTCTGCCACACTTCCCCGCTACGGTGAGCACTTGGGACGCGATCGACCACGCGAATTCAACCCTGCGATGGTTCTGGGAGCTCAAGTCAAAGTTGTACTCCAGGATTTCGTAGAGAGCGGGCACGTATCGCTGGCAGTTCAGTTTGACGTACTGGTGGATCTCCAAGAGGACGGCCCTGGTCAGCGTTCGCAAATCCAGTTTGGTTTTGAATGCGGATTTAGACTTTAGATCCAGATCCAGTCCTATTCCTTTGCAGATTTCATAGGCTGGTTTCACCTCTTCCATATGTCCATCGAAAGCATCCATCATTTCTTCTCCTCTTTCTTCTTCTTCTTCTTCTGTTTTTATACCCGCTGTATCAAGATCCTGTAGTTGTGGAGGGGGCGTGTGCTTAGGTGGAGGGGGCGTGTGCTTAGGTGGTTGTAGGGTTTGAAGATTGCGAGTGCACTTGGCGTTAAAGCTTGAAAGGACGCGCCAGCTCAACCACCGCTTAATCTTCGGTGTCAAGTTTGGCGATTTCATCATTAATTTCTGAGTCAGGTAAAATCTCTTGACTGCCTTTGCGGCGTCCGTGAAACCGTTTTGCAGATCCAGATCAAAGTTGTGCTCCAGGATTTCGTTGACTGTTTTGCGGGCGTCCCCACACAGCCGCCTGACGTGGGTTAATATCTCCAACAAAGCGCCTATGGTCAGGGTATTCAGGTTGAGTTTCTGGTCCGCGGGGAGGGGTTCCAACGACCACAGATCGACTCCTAACTTCCAGCAGAAAGGGTATCTCTCTACATCTGAATGCCATCTTGGTGGCAGCAAGGTTTGTGGATTTGAAGAAGTTGCCTGTTGCTGCCGCTGCTCCTCCGATTTCACTTCTTGTCCAGTTTGAAAGTCGTTGTCGTTTGTCACATCCATGTTGTAAATGGCGGGGAATCGGACGGGCTGGCAGAGATAGTCGGATCTCCCTCTCGTTGGGTTCTCCTGGACGTACTTTTCCTTTGTGATCAGGTAGGAGATGAATTTGCGCTGATGGTCTTCATCTCGGAAGACCAGGTTGAAGTTCCATTCGAAAATGTCCAAGAGGAAGGCGCACGTACTCCTCGAAAGCCGGTTTGTAAATCTCCAGACCTCCCATATCACGCGGTTTGTGAACAGCTCCAAATCGACTTTCTTTCTGTTGCCGGAGACGACGTTGAAGTCCAAACCGATCGCTCTGCTGGTGACGAACGTGTCATTCACTCGGCATCCGTTCAGGATTTGTTTGCAGCGATCGGCGCGTCTTATCCAAAGCCTCTGTTTCTGTGTTTCTACGCGCACCTGCTCGTTTGTATTTTCAGAAAACAGATTCCAGCCGTCCCAGCCAGGGTTTGGAAGTCCCATTTGTGGAGTTTCGCTATTTTCAGAAACGTCATGGGAGCTCAAGGGGCTTTGGCCGTTAGTGTCAGGCTGCATAGGGTGGATGAAAACCTCCTCCTCTTCCTCCTCTTCCTCCACAGTCACTTCAGACTTTGTTTCTGTTTCAGTGGTTTCTGACAACAAGCTTTCGATCGCCGCGTTGTCTGCTGCGGCCTCGGTACCCGGCTGCATTTCTGCCTCAAAGTCGACCGGACACATGTAGGACAGATCTTCCTCTTGCCAGATTTCAGCCGCATCGATGTCAACATGCCGCAGTGACTCTCTCCTCTTACTCGCCATTGTTAGTTCCTCCAGTTCTTGGGAATCTTCTTTGGGGATTTTCCTCTTATTACGTCCTCTGTAATCCTGTTTTTTCTCGGCCTGCCATTGAAAAGGCTCCTTTCGTAGAGCGTGCCTTTCTTCCACTGTGGGTAAGCCCACCTTTAGCTCGTTCAGCTTGTTCAACTGCGCACGCAACATCACTTTATCCACCGGTTCACCAAAGTTTAGCTTGATTAAATCTTCAACCATCCGAGGCTGTGATCCACAAAGCACCCTGGTAAAGTCGAGGAGTTCCAGCATCACACCGTTGGTTATCAGTCTGGGGTCGAGCTTCTCTGTGAGAGGATTTTCTGGTCGAACGGTGAGCGTGACACCGAGCTCTCTACACAACGGGTAACCCTTTGGTTTTAACTTTCGTGCTCCTCGTTTCCTTATAGTAAAATCCTCGGTAGCAAAAGAATTGCTATCCGTACTCTGAAGACCTTCTGAAGTCTGAAGGGCGTCAGTCTTGCCTCCGCGAGTGAGAACTGAAGTATCTGAGATCCGGTTGCGTTTAGGATAGCTCCTTGCTTTCTGCCCGGACTCCGTATACGACTGTAGAGTAGTCAGCTCGGGCAGCAGGAACTGTTCTTTCCATTTACTCGACTTGATTTTGAATCTTCTCTCCAAAACCTTGATTCTACTCTGGATGCGCACGCATTGGTCGTAGTACTGTAAGTCATCATCCATATCCAGCCCGAGGTTGAAGTTGAATTCCAGCATTTCGAAGAGGAAATAGGCCTCGGACTGAGCCACCACTCGGGCAAACTCAGATATCTCCAGAATCGCACCGAGACTCGGATCTATCTTCTCCTCCCTCCCCAGCGCCACGTTGAACTCCACACCGATTTCAACCGACTCCGGGAAAGGAATCGCCCCTTTCTGGCGTCGAACCCCGTGGTGGATGCGGCGCTGCCAGATGTATTCGTCAATGGTTTCCAGGTTGAAATCCATTTCCACCCCAAACGCTGGCAGCTGAAACACGTCAGAATACGCCCTCTCTTTGTGTTCTGAAGAACTCCTTAGGAACTAGAGCTCAAAATAGATTCCAAGTCGATTTATTTGCAGAGAAAATCCAGATTCTGTGTTTTGAAACGGATGTACGCCTCATCACTGCAACATCTTCTCAGTCTGTGAGCAAAGAAAAAAACACAGAGATAGAGTTAGATTAGTTTAACAAAGCTGTAGAGTTTATTATGTTACAATCTTTTTTCTTTTTTTTTGGGCAATATTTTGCTTTTTTTGACAGCAAAGAGAGGCAGAGTTGAAATGTGTCAGAGAGGGGAATGACATGCTGAGAACGACCCGGGCTGGATTCTAACCCGGGTCTGCTGTGAAGAGGACAGAGAGGGGAGGGGGGGGGGCTACTCAATGTTAAAAAAAGTGAATTGTACATCACTTGTAGTGCCATTAATGTAAAGATTTGCCTGCTGTTGATTTTGCGAAATTGAGCAATGAGCTTGTGACTCAGATAATGTTAAATATTTCAGACAAATCTTGGTGAAAAAAAATGTGTGTATATTAAAATAAGTATTTTTTGCTACAGACATTATTTTCTTTGTCCCTTTTTAGTGATGAAAACAGCATGCTATTTGGGCGATTCTGACCCACAATCCGGTGCGCACCGGAGCCTCCGTATGAAAACAACCGGGAATGAGACGGATATAAAAGCAAGAGGCAAGATCAAGGCGCAATGGTATTATGAAACTAGAAAATCCCGCGGAGATTTTGAAAGTACGGGCCGCCCGTGTAAATCGGGGAAGAAAAAAAATCACGGCTGACCCCTGTGGTCCGAGAGACTTTATCGTAGAGCAACATGAGCTGTACATGTCTGACAAATAATAAGTCAATGAAAGTCAGGGGGAAAGGGGCGTGGCCTGGCAAACATTGCATTTTTGAATGATGGTTTTCGCATTTGTGGCGCCCCCTACGGGTTAACCTCGACAAGCTTAGAGGGACATGCTACCACATGTCTTCTGCACATATCCTGCAAGTTTCATGATGATAGGACCTATGGTCAATGAGTTATGGCCAATGTGTTATTAAGCCCCGCCCCTGCGTAAACATTTTAGTCAATGTTTTTCAAGCTGTCTTACTAATATTTTTCGGAGACGTGCGTCATAGTCCCCCGGGGTTTCGTGAGACATTTGGTGTCGATAGAGTAAAACTTGACACAGTTGTTGATAAATCCCTGTTTTTCAGTTTATGCTAATTAGCCGAAAATAATTCCAGGTTGACTCTCATGGTCCAAGAGGCTTTTCTGTAAAGCACCCTAAAAGACACCTGTGTGAGAAATTTCAAGTCAATCGGACTTACGGTGTGAGGGGCGTGGCCTCTCAAACTTTCTTCAGTCGTTGCTTAATTACAGCGCACCCTAGCAGAAATTAAAAAAACTGTCCGAGAGGCTATATTGTAGAGCACCATGAGCTGTACAAGTGTAATCAATTTCAAGTCAATCGGAGTAAGGTGACATTTGTGGCGCCCCCTATGGGTTAATCTCGATAAGCTTCGAGGGACATGCTACCACATGACTTCTGCACATACCCAGCAAGTTTGATGATGATAGGACCTATGGTTAAAGGGGTAGTTCAGGATTTTAGACATAGGGCCTTATTCCCAAGTTAGCCCTGGTGTTCTTTATCAGTGGAGACAGTTTTCAACACATTTAATTCAGTCCTTCTAGTTGCAGAGTGCGCTCGTGCTAAGCTAGCTCACGGCATCGGGGGGATACCTAGCCTGCTACTAAAACAGTCTTACCCACTCCACAGTACACCTGAGGCTAATCAATTATAACGCCAGACTATCGATGTAAATGTCTGTGTTGATAGAATAATTTTAGAAATAAAACCAACCTCGCATATTGCATTTTGAGGGACTTTATTCCTTGTAGGCTGCGGCAGCGGCGGACTAATACCTAGGTTACAGGCTCTATAATAGTTTGTTTACCTGCTGCTGTCTTACAGACGCAGAGTACAGTGCACAAAGGAGTTGTATTAGCCTATGCAATAAACAAGATATGGCCACGTTTGGAGGACTTAGCAATGCGTCTGCTTTTGAAGACGATTATGAGGAATTTGTTGTATCCAACGAACCGTACCTGTACGAGCCGGAATACACTGATGAAGAATTGAGAGAGAGGGATGCTCAAAGGGCAGAAAGAGAAAGAGCGTCTGTAGAGACAGCCCCCGCTGGAGCTGCAGCAGAGAACCGGGACAGAATGACGGTAGACTGGTGGCAGTGCAGTTTCAGTTTCTGTCCCACGCTGCTCTGTTTACTTTCTGCTGTAGTGATTCGGTTACACAGCAAAGTAAAAGTCCGCTGCTGCTAAGAAAGTAGTCCCTCAAAATGCGATAATTCATGCGATGCGAGGTTGGTTTTATTTCTAAAATTATTCTATCAACACAGACATTTACATCGATAGTCTGGCGTTATAATTGATTAGCCTCAGGTGTACTGTGGAGTGGGTAAGACTGTTTTAGTAGCAGGCTAGGTATCCCCCCGATGCCGTGAGCTAGCTTAGCACGAGCGCACTCTGCAACTAGAAGGACTGAATTAAATGTGTTGAAAACTGTCTCCACTGATAAAGAACACCAATGCTAACTTGGGAATAAGGCCCTATGTCTAAAATCCTGAACTACCCCTTTAAGGAGTTATGGCCAATTAGTTAATAAGCCCCGCCCCTGCGTAAACGTTTTGGGCAATGGCGGCGAAAAAAAAATCATGGCTGACCCCTATTGTCCGAGAGGCTATATTGTAGAGCACCATGAGCTGTACATGTGTAAGAAATTTGAAGTCAACCGGAGTAAGGTGACATTTGTGGCGCCCCCTATGGGTTAATCTCGATAAGCTTCGAGGGACATGCTACCACATGACTTCTGCACATACCCAGCAAGTTTCATGATGATAGGACCTATGGTTAAGGAGTTATGGCCAACGTGTTATTAAGCCCTGCCCCTGCGTAAACTTTTTGGTCAATGGCGGCCATGTTTTTCAAGTTGTCCTACTAATCTTTTACGGGTATGTTTATTGTAGTCCCCAGGGGCTTCACGAGAAATTTGGTGTTGATACAGTCAAATTTCAGAAAGTTGTGGATAACACCCTGTTTTTCAGTTTATGCTAATTAGCGGGAAATATTCCCCGAAGACTTTTTATGGTCCCAGAGGCTTTTTTGTAGAGCACCCTAACATACACCTGTGTGAGAAATTTCAAGTCAATCGGAGTTACGGTGTGCGGGGCGTGGCCTCTCAAAGTTCTTTCAGTCGGGACTTCATAACAGCGCCCCCTAGCAGAAATTCAAAGAACTGTATAATAGCACACCCCGTGGGGTGGGGACGCAAATTTTGGCATGTCTGCGTGTAACGGTGTGGGAGGAGAAGCAGCTAGAAAATGTGAGGAAGAATAAGAAGTAAGAAGTCAGAAGAATAAGTATGGTGGAGAGTAATAATTACGGTATAGTAAGTATGTCCCAATTGTAGCATATACTGCATCCTAACTAGATTATTTTTATGGTCAGATCTAGTATGTAGAATAGAGAAAAGAAAAGATTTGGAACGAAGGGTATATTAGTCGTGAGCTGGTGAAATATAAAATTCCATTAAAATATCAATACAAGGGAATAAATAACAACTTAAGACTTTTCTGTTTGCCTTCTCACCTAGAACTAATTATTTGCTAGTTTTTATTATCCATAAAATGCATTTTAATATTTTTCTTGTGGCCTATTTTAAATGTGTTCTTATGCCCCTTGAATGGCCTCATGTCTGAATTGTCCTGTAGAAACGAACTTGCCTTAGTTAAGTTTGTTTTTCTAATCACACAATAAAAAATGTTAACACTTTTAATTCACTTCATCTAAATACTCTAGTATTGGGTTTGACTGTTGGAAGATTATTAAATCATTGATAATCACCCCTTGCTCGTCCCTTTTCGAACGGGTATGGCCAGTCCCTGCGTTCCGAATCGCATACTCTTTATTTTTTTCAAGAATCGGGACATCCTAAATCTTTTTTCTTCCATACTAAATAGTAGAAAGCATGCGATTCGGAACGCAGGGAGTGTTTCTTTATTGTAACTGTGTCGACCTTTTTCATCATTTTATTTTATTGTTAAATATTGCTTATTTTTTCGTTTTTCTTTACTTGTTCGAAATAAAAACATTTTCAATATAATTCAATTCAATAAATTCACCCTGCGTTCCAATCCCCATACTTCCCTACTCTTTAGTATGCCAGAAAAATAACTAAGATGTCCCAATACATGCACATCAATTGCAGTATGCAAAACATACCTAGATGCCCCACTAACTCCAATAGCATTTTGGAGTATTTGTCTTTTTTCTTGACATTTCTCAAAACAATGAAAAAAAAATCTTCCTCGTCTGATTATTTCTCTCTCCTGTGGCCATAAAACTCTTCTGTACATTAGTTTGTAGCATGGACGTTGGAAGTAGGGGCGCACCCCCCTCCCCTCACCACCGCCTGCACCCCCTCTCCGCCCCCCTACACTTGCCCTGTGCTCCCGCGATTGCTCTGTAAACAATCTCATAGCCTAAAGGTGCGAACACACTGCACTCTGCGGCGCGGCGGTTGGCCGCAGGAATCGCAGGATCCGGCCGCCTGATAATTTTGGCTCATTTGGCTCATTTGTGTCCGCCGCCGGCCGCCGCCCGCCGCCCGATGACTCATTGAATGTGCACGTGGTCCCGAAGTGAGTGACGTCGGGAGGAGCTCAACGCTGATTGGCTATCGCGGCGCGGCCGGCGGCGAAAAGTTCAATATTTTCAACTTCTGCGGCGGCCGCGCCGCCGATTCGCGCCGCGCCGCCCCTGGCCGCCCCTGGCCGCCCCTGGCCGCGCCGCGTGAACCGCTCGCCGCCGGCCGCCGCCGCCGATTCGCGCGGCGGCGCTCGAAATACATTGACTTTCTCTGTAAACTCGCCGCGCGGCGATGTGCAGTGTGTTCGCACCTTAAGTCCTCTTTCCCATCTCCTGCTCCCTCACATCAACTTGACAGAGCATAACACTATAATATATATAGTTTATAGGCTATACAGTATACTATATAGGCTAGATTACATATGCCCGGCCGTCGCATCTCTTCACCGTGCCCAGGACGAGATTACGGTTGTGCCCCGCCTTCCCATGCGCACTTCGGTAGAGTCAGAGTGCTGAAGGGCGCGCACTAATGAGCATTAGGTTATCATTAAAAATCCAGTCTGCTAAGCGCCCTACCACAGGGGGAGAGAGAAAGAGAGAGAGAGAGACGCGCTGACAGGATGCAACGTTCACCTGCGCACCTGCTCCTCCAAGGTGTGTGCCGGTATCGTGCCAAGTTACCGCTGATAATAAGTGTGTCCCGGCCGGCCGGTGAGCGCACATGCATCAAGTAAAGGCGAACATATTAACACTTCATAAGGTCGTAAAAAAGTCGGGTCGTCTTATATTCGGGGTCTAGTATTCGGCGTCCAGTAATGGACTGCCCGTTACCAGAGCGGTCACTCAGCTTATGGGCCTGTGTCCAAGTTGTGTTTATTTTATTTTTTCGGGTGGAACCAACACTGGCTGTGCTCTCAGAAGCGGACAGGGCATGCGTGTGTGCAATGGGAGAGTGAAAGCTTTGTGTGGAGAGAAAAAAGAGACACGGGAAATCGCCAAAGCCAATGCAAAGCCTGAGGAGAGATTGCCAACTGCGCTGTCCTTTTACGCACCGCCAGGGCCGCCGTAATGTTTAGATATCATTTGCTTCAACGCCCTTATGATAATAAGAATGAGAGGCTTCATTAAAACGCTGTCTATGCGCTGTCTATGCGGTCGTTGTGATTGTAACTTTGTCGGCTGTAAACTGAAACTAACGGAGATCGCGGAAGCCTTCCCCTCGACAACGTGACGTGCACGAAAAAAAGGCTTTAAGGATACTTTGGAAAACTCTTAAATGTTATTTGCTTTTATAGTTTGTTTTAATAGCTTAATTCTAATCAAATTATTTTAGATAAAAATTGGCTATTTTATCATGGTTATAGATTGCTCATTTTACCAGTAGCCTACTGCTTTGTCTGATAGCGCTGCACCTTGGCCAATTTACAGCACCCCCCCTAAGAAAGTAGTTCCAACGTCCCTGGTTTGTAGTGTAGTAAAAAGAAAAAGTATGTGATTTGGACCGCAGGGAAAGTTTTAGGGTATTGTATTCCCTTGTAACGTCAATATTGTTTTTTGTTTTTTTTTACCAACGGGCCCTGAACGCAGCAGCATGGCCGATCGCTACAAACACAACTTCTCTATCAAACTATAAAAAGCTCCAGTTAATAAAACAAGAGCGGGATTATGAGTTTAACCGTTTTAACAGTTATTGATGGTGCTATCAGCTGACAGTTGGACATCCTCACCCCGTTTATAAAGCAGCTACAATAACTGCTGTTAAATGCTACCGTTAGCCTATAAGCAGAAAGCTAGAGTGAGGATTTTGTGACACAAAAATTATCATAATTTCGCGCTTAAATTATATAAATGAACACTTACCGGTCCCCAAAGCACAGACTGATCCCCTCTGTGTCCGGACGGGTCCGTTAGCCGTTTGCTGGTGGATTTTTGGGAGAAAACAAGCTGCACGTGGGATGCTACACGCAGCTGGAAATCTCAAACAAACAGTAGACTGACTCCCACTGAAGGAGGCGTTCAGGAACGCGTCGGAAATTCAGCTGTCGGGTTGTTGTGAGTTCATGAGGGCAGTTTTAGTCATAGCTTTGCGAGGATAAAGGGAACATTTGGGTGACTTTAGACGTGTTTTATGAACGGAAGAGTAGGAATATTAAAAGATTAGAGCAATTTAAACAGATACAGCAGCCTTTTCTTGACTATATAGCAGCGCTGAAGTGACCTACATGACACCTTTTACATTTTTGCTTATTATTTATCTATAGCTTAAACCTGCAGTGTGTAGAATTTGGGTTTTTATTTCCTAGCACATTTTGTAGAAAGTAATTATAATATCCATAAGTAGGCTACATTTAATGTAGTGCATAATAGCTGAAAAAAAAATTTTGAATTAAAAAAATTTCCCTTAGAAAGGGTCTCATATATGTCCATATTTCTGCATATCTTGGACCAAGGCCTAGTGCCGCCATCTTGAAAGTGTCATAGTTGGAATGTCATCAGGTGCATTGTTTAAAATTTAGAATTGTTCTTGTCCTTGAAGGCCACTGTAGCTTGTTATTATTCGAAAGGGTTGGGGTTACCCAGGGAGTGTTGCATTCTAGAACTTTGTAGAACTTTCTTGATGATGTCATGTCATATTACTGCACTGCACCTTTGAACAATGTCCTTAGAAACCGGTTAAGTAGAGTACGCCATGTTAGTGGTGTATTTTGTCTTTTGTTTCTGTGTTCACTTTTTCTGTTGTGTGTTTGTGTTCTTCAAAAATAAAAAATCCAAAAATAAATAAATTTAATTAGATGAGGACGTTTTTTAAATCTTTTCATTGTGCACTATTTCATTAGAAAGTAAAATTAAATGGTGAGATTAAAGTCGAAAAGACTAATTCGAACTTTCGGTATTGTAACTCATAGGTAAACAGTTAGTAATACTATTTTAACAAATGGGCCACCGTAGCTAGCAACATGCCTGTCATCAAATTTGCCAAAAATGAACAAAATAGACCTGAAAACTTGAGTAAGCCTTAGACATTTCAGTTAGTGCAGGCCTATTATGGAAAAATTTAATTTCATAAAACAGTGAAATTGTAAGCAGACTAGAAATACATATACAATTGAGGAAACACATCTCGATGGTGCACATTTGACAAGCTTTCATAATAATAAAAATTCTGAAAATGTCAAGCTTTAATAGAGTTTTTAATCATTGGTATAATAAGGCACAAAGCGATACAGTCGGTCTGTAAGTTCCATTCAAGTAAAAAATGTGCTAGTAAACTATTGTGCTGGAGCGGAGAAGGACCGGAGAGGCAGCCGGTGGAATTAGGCCTTGAGCCTCCACCTGCTTTCACTTCTAGAAACGCCACTGCTCCCTGTACTGTCTGTGTCTGTTCACTTTTGCTTTCGGTTTTAACAGGATGGAGATGAGAAATAACAAACCATTCAATCAATATTTGGGGGGAGTTCCTAAGTGCTGGCTGAAGATATTTATTTCTCTTTACATGACCGAGTCTTTCATAGTGAGTCTTCCCATTAGACAGAGAACATCTCCTCACACAAGAAGCAACTCGTTCAGGTTAGTAATCCTTGTTGCAGACTTTAATGTAAAATGACAATTTTACTATATAAATGGGGGTCGTATCCATCAGCAATTTATACTTTTATTTATTTCAAATTATTTATATTATAAGTTTCCAAAAGAATACTGCAAAGTCTAGTTCTAATCTGCTGGTGACATCTCCTCTTTTCCTTTCAGACTAAACTGAATTTAACCGCTAGTCATGATCAGGAGAATCAGAGGTAAGGAAAACACCCAGAATAATGACTTTACATTATATTACATTACATTTAGCTGACACTTTTATCCAAAGCCACTACACCACCACTCCTTCTCAAAGGTTTATTAAAAGCTGGACAGACTTAGACGGGGAGTGGAATTATTTATGTGTGTGTGTGTGTGTGTTTGTGAGGAAGGGTGTACCTTTGCTCTATGACTCTATTTTCGGTTCGCTCGTGCAGGCTCTATGGTCACATATCCGTATTGGTCGCAGATTTCAGTGTGGCGCAGTCTTAAGTTGTTATTTGTCGTCATAATGACTGATAACGGGGCTGAATCATCAAAGAAAAAAAAGAGAATGCAATGAAGAAAAGCTAAAAGGGAGAGTGATGCAGGCTACGGGCGGGACGAGGGCGTTGCCAAGCAATGTGTACACAATTTCACGAGAGCGAAACTAGACTGCAGTGTTTACTCCTAAATGAATGAGCGGTTGGTACTAACACAAAGTTTGCTTTGCTTCACCATCATCAGATGACTATTATTCATCTGAAATAGTCATTATTTACAACAACATAAACACATTACCTCATCGTGATCCATACTAACTGCCGTCTCTCGTTCATTCGCTTTCTGTGAGGACACAGCTCCGAGAGAGAGAGTAGTTAGGTGACACTGCTGCATCAACTCATTGCAAGCAGGTGTGTGTACTGACTGGCATTAGTTGATGCAGTGTCAAAACCACTCTCACGGAGCCGAAAAGAGTCCTCACACTTTCAACACACGGACATGCACTATATTGCGCCCTTCTCAGTTGACACTCGCACGCCTGGCACGAGCTAGAAAACAGCTTTGCGACAGCAAACAATACTACCGCTTTTGTCCAAAGGGGACGCCAACGGATCTTGTTACTCGTAGTGGCTTTAAGTTTGGTTAAAGCTTGATATGCACTTTATTTGTTATAGTAAAAATAAGACTCAGATGGAACATGGCAGCTGGGTCTAGTCCTGTGTTCTGAGTCCCAGGCTGTTCTAGCTGGTTCTGATTGTTCTTTGCTCTGACCCCCAGACACTAGCTGGCTCTAAGGGTCCTGTGTTCTGACCCCCAGACTGTGTTTTAATCTAACTAGTTCTATATGTCATTTGAATGTTAATTATTGAATATGAATTATATGTTGTATTTGATCAGAGTTACTGTTTATAATTTATTTTTGCTTAATTGACCAAACCCCATGATTCTGATAGTCCGACATTAGTTTTGGAATATTTGGTTTTCAAGCTAGCCGTCCGGATTCTAACTGTTATAACATGTGTTGTTATGGTAGTTTCAGAATGGAAAAATTAAGTGGTTCAGTTTACCCCCTTGATTTATCTAGTCTGTCTCAGTTTACCCCTAAGCTGGGGTAAAGTGAGACACAAGACAACTTTTTTTTAAACAATCATATTTTTACTGCCCTTTGTCCTGAATAAATTCTGATGATGTCCATTGCTAGGAAACATCCTGAATTAATGGAAAATGTGAACATTTTACTGATAAATCATTTTAGCTCGCTTAGAGGGGAGCAAATGTAAAAAGTGTCTCACATTACCCCATTCTCCCCTATAGATAATATTGTACTTGATGACCCCCTACCCCCGTCTATCGTTTGGTGCCCTAAACCGTCACATGGAGCAAAAGGACCAAGAGGAAGAGCAAACGCTGAAGTCATGATCCACAGCTTCAGAGCCTCAACCAAAGCAGAGTTGGCAAGTTGCCATGCCAACGCCGGCCCAGCGGCAGGTACTATCCGCCTATCTCCAAGCTTTACAAAGCTTTGAGACTGTAGCTTTACATGAGACTGTATCTTTACATGAGACTGTAGCTTTACATGAGACTGTATCTTTACATGAGACTGTAGCTTTACATGAGACTGTAGCTTTACATGAGACTGTATCTTTACATGAGACTGTATCTTTACATGAGACTGTATCTTTACATGAGACTGTAGCTTTACATGAGACTGTATCTTTACATGAGACTGTAGCTTTACATGAGACTGTATCTTTACATGAGACTGTAGCTTTACATGAGACTGTATCTTTACATGAGATTGTAGCTTTACATGAGACTGTAGCTTTACATGAGACTGTAGCTTTACAAAGCTTTGAGACTGCAGTGTATGTTGACAGTGTGCACAATAAAGAACTGTCTCTCCTTGTTTGCAGCTCACGCCAGTGTTGGTGCAAAAGCAGGTATTTCTGCCGGTGCATCCGGGGTGATGGACATGATTGACACAATTGACCGGCCTGGTAACGCCTACACTGCTGAAACCTACGCGGGTGCCGGGACGTATGCACACGGAGGTGAGGATAAACCTATGAAGCGAGTCCCCAGGGCAGGAGCACACGCTGGGGCAGGAGTGGGTCTCGCCCGAGCTGAGTTTAGCGTTTTTGATGCCGAGGCCCGAGGGCCAAATGCCAGGGCAGGAGTTGAAGCCAATCCCCTCGGTGTTCAAGCCTTTGCCAGAGCAGAGGTGGCTGGTGCTTCAGCCTCCGCCGGTCCACTGAAAGCTACTGTCGGCCTGTCAGCAGACACAGGCTTCAGTGCGGGTGCCGAAGGGTTAGAGGTCAAGGTGCTGGGAACAGGCTTCACCATCGGTGAAAGACCGAGTGTTTCCGTGCTCGGCAGTAGCGTTGAATGTGTCATATCGTAAACTGCTGGCTTTGTGACAAACACATCTGGTTGTCATTGTAATTTGTGCCTTCTAACAATGAAACAGAAAGAGCATTTGAAATTTGCAGCATAAGGGCCTGTGTCCACCAAACGTGCTTTTAGAAGGCAGAGCGCTGCTTCCTATCTTTTCTCCTTGCTCTGTGTGCACCAACGGCTGGTTGTTAGAAGAAATAAAAACGCGAGGCGCAGGGAGCGTTTAAATGCCGCCGGTGCTGTTTTAATAGGCGTGCTGCAAGCGCGTCCTACCAGATTATGCCTTAGTTTTCACCGAGTAGGTCGGGTCGGAGCGGTTCGGTCCGGGTATTTTGGCTTTTCATTTGCCAAAAGTTGGGTGGGGTACGAATATAAGCGCACCTAACCGCTCTAAGCCTCTGTGCGTTTACGCTCACAACAAACGGGGGGAATAAATAAAGAAGCGGCTGGTTTGACCAAGCAAAAACGAGAGACCGCTGGCTTGACCACAGTTGTTCCACAGCCCGATAGTTTGACCCATATTCTGGCGGCGGCTATTGCAGTCCAGCCTAAACCCTGCCCTACCAGTAAGGGTAGGGTCATAAACCCTGCCCGACCAGTAAGGGTAGGGTCATAAACCCCGCCGTACCAGTAAGGGTAGGGTCGGCGGTGGAAACACTGAGATTCTTAAAAGCGAGCTGTCCCGCTCTGAGCCGCTCCGACCCGACCCGCTCTACTCGGTGGAAACGAGGCATTAGAGAATGCATTGCAGACAGGGTTCTACCATAGAGAATGCATTGCAGACAGACAGGGTTCTACCATAGAGAATGCATTGCAGAGAGGGTTCTACCATAGAGAATGCATTGCAGACAGGGTTCTACCATAGAGAATGCATTGCAGACAGGGTTCTACAATAGAGAATGCATTGCAGACAGGGTTCTACCATAGAGAATGCATTGCAGACAGGGTTCTACCATAGAGAATGCATTGCAGATAGGGTTCTACCAGAGAGAATGCATTGCAGGCGCTCAGCCTTGAAAAAACGCATTTGTTGGACACGGCCCATAACTGAATCTTGTTATTGTGACAAAGCATATCTTCACTACAACATCTAAACCTGATTAAGGGATTTCTTAATGTCTAATGCTTTTAGCTGATTGAATGAACATATAGCAGAACATGATTGTACTCCAACTTCCAGCACAGCAGACCGATGAGGTAACATTTCCTGCCACCTGTTTATTTTGTCTAATTTTCTTTTCTTTATTTTTTTTTGTCTTTTTGGGCCACGCAAAGTGACTTTGAGTTCTCAGAAAAGCCGAAAATCTCATGTACCGTTATTACAACAACAGTGTAGAAATATTCTGCTAAAAGAAGTTAACATTCAAGAAAATGTCAAAGTATATTCAATATGGCCCATTTCAGAATTACAATTGTTGATGCATTTATGTGTTTATCTCTTTAATGATGCAGACAGTATTCATGTCTGTATACACTGCTGCCTATCTTGTGAATTCCTTGTGATTGAATGGAACTTACAGACCCTAAACTGTATCACTTTGTACCTTTTATACCAATGATTAACAACTCTGTAAAATAAATGGGGAGGTGTTGTTCCTTTATTAGACCGTGGCTCCATCTAGTGGACAATATAGAGAACTACTGCAGTTTATTTCATGAAAATCACATAAAAATGCAGCATCAAGTTTCTTGATCTAATGAATTTTCATCAGTTTCTTTAAGCATTTTTGGTCAACAGAACTCTCTAAAAACCTGTAAGGCTTTATGTATTGCCTCATGGAACTTATTTTTAAAACCAGTGAATATCTCCTCCCAATCTGCTGCCTGTCTTTACTGTGTGTGCTGAAAAAAGAAATCTGTGCGAATACACAGCCTAGGCTCTGTAAACTGGTAAAGAAAGCGGACCTACTTTGTTTACATTCTCTTTGTTTACATACCAGTTGACAGGCTGTGGGTTAATGGTGCGTTCCTTTGTACTCAGAACTCGGAAATTTCCGACTTCCGACATGGAAAAGTGCAATAAAACGGTTGTTCAACTGGGAATTCCGAGTCGGAACTCGGGCAACGTCTGCCTCTCCCGACTTCACTGAGATGACGCAGATTACGTCACAACAACAATCTGAACCGTTAAACTGGCTAAAAAGAGTGATTTTGAAGTCCATATGTTGAGTCACGGCTGAATTGTAGTCTATTGGATCTACCGGTACCTGGCAACGGTTACTTGATGTAGCCTAACGTTTAATTATTTGGATGATAAAGGAGGTCCATACTTTCCCGAGCAGATGCACTGGAACACCGACAGGTCGGAACTACCAAGTCGGAAATTTCCGAGTTCCGAGTACAAAGGAACGCAGCATAACACCAGATCATTTTTCAGCGCGCAAATAGTACGGACAGGTATCAGATCATGAGGAGATATTCACTCATTTAGACAAAAAGGGATTTGTCAACAACAATCTCCAGAATCAGTATGCCTTTAATTGTCTTACTTTATATGTGTTTTTATATTTTTGTAAATTTAAATTTTCGTAACATTTTAATACGTTTGTTTTTACTGTGTAAGGAACATCGGATTGCAACAGTGTTTAAATAGTGGTTTACAAAAAAATTGCCTAGACTGGAATTTAATTGGTTTTGTTTCCATTGCATTAGAAGTGTTGCTATTAAATATATTCACACACAGATTTGACAGAAAGCTGAAATAATGTTTAAAAAAACTAGGAAACAGACATTATAAAAATTTAAGAAACTTTAATTGGTCCAAGGTGGTCAACATAACAATTGCATTTTATAAAACCTCTTGGCCACTATATGAACATTCATCTTTCGTACAGGAACTTGCACTCTTTCTTTTATAATACAAATTTGAACATTTAAAAAAGTGCTACGAGGAGGAACCTTTAAAACATTTCTGAAACAGTCTCAGGGCCGGTGTTGAAGTTAAATTGGCAAGAACTACATTCTGAATTCGTCAGTATTGGTTCAATAATCTTATTACCTAATACAGCTCTGGAAAAAATCAAGAGACCGCTGCAAATGTTCAGAATCTCTTGCTTTACTATTTATAGGCATATGTTTGAGTAGAATGAACATTTTGGTTTTATTCTACAAACTACTGACAACATTTCTACCAAATTCCTATACATCTTTTGTCATTAAAGAGCATTCTCATTAAGTAATGTAGAGATAAAGATTTAAGAAAAATCCAGACTGGTCTCTTAATTTTTTCTAGAGCTGCATATCCTACTAACTATCAGATGTGCTGTTGGGTTGTGTACAAACGCATACAGTGGATATTGTCCATAACATTTAACATAAACGAAAAGAAAATACGTCCGACCACGATTTGAAATTGACTTACAAAGCCATTTCGGAAGTAGAATATGGACTGATAATCAAATATTTACATTTAGAATCAGTTGTCTAAGTTTATTTTTATGTAGCCATTCAATGAATCCTACCTCCATAACTGTGAACTGTATTAAAAAGTGTAGATTTAACTTGAAGGTAATGTTGTAGGCTTTAGCTTGAGCTCGAACAGGCAATAATAACTATTGTGATTAGCTTCTAAAATATTATCTACTTTTCTTTGTTTTTTTCTGATAGCAAACTTAACATAAGTAGCATTGTTGACTCCTGGTTGGACAGAACAAGTGATTTGAAGACTTTGAAGTCAATTTGAATTTTAGGAAACTGTCATTGTAGCATTATACAGACTAAATGATTTATTTGAGGAAATGCACTGATTTTCTAGAATAAAATGGTTGTTAAAAGTTGCTACAAGGAACAGTCAAATTTTTCCTCTGATGATCATAAATTACATGTAACAGCAAACAAGACCATCTGTGCAAAGAATGCTATTTTTATATAGTTTTTCTTGATGTCTTTGTCATGGGTATACGCTCACCCAGGAACAACAGCTGGGCGTGGTAAAAACACTACCGCTTTAGTCCAAAGGGGGGCGCTAGAATCAACACAAACTAAAAGTCCCTCGGAGCACCTTTTAAGGCTCTCTAATCTACCACCACTTCTATGTCAACAGGCCTCAATTCTCGGACGAACGTGAGGTCAGATTTATCGTCAATGTCCATGTCCATGTCTCCGAAGCCGTCATCCGGTTCGTCTTTACAAACCACCTCAGACGACTTGCTTTCCTCGAAGGGCAACTCGACCGCTCTGTTCTTGTATTCTCCCTTTCTGCCACACTTCCCCGCTATGGTCAGCACTTGGGACGCGATCGACCACGCGAATTCAACCCTGCGATGGTTCTGGGAGCTCAAATCAAAGTTGTACTCCAGGATTTCGTAGAGAGCGGGCACGTATCGCTGGCAGTTCTGTTTGACGTACTGGTGGATCTCCAAGAGGACGGCCCTGGTCAGCGTTCGCAAATCCAGTTTGGTTTTGAATGCGGATTTAGACTTTAGATCCAGATCCAGTCCTATTCCTTTGCAGATTTCATAGGCTGGTTTCACCTCTTCCGTATGTCCATCGAGAGCCTTCATTTCTTCTCCTCTTTCTTCTTCTTCTGTTTTTATACCCGCTGTATCAAGATCCTGTAGTTGTGGAGGGGGCGTGTGCTTAGGTGGAGGGGGCGTGTGCTTAGGTGGTTGTAGGGTTTGAAGATTGCGAGTGCGCTTGGAACGACTTTGCTTGGTGACTTTGGAACGACTTTGCTTGGTGACTTTGCTTGAAAGGATGCGCAAGTAAAACCAGCGATTAATCTTCGCCGATCTTGCCGATTTCATCATTATTTTCTGAGTCGGGTAAAATCTCTTGACTGCCTTTGCGGCCTCACTTGAAGCAATCCGCAGATCCAGATCAAAGTTGTGCTCCAGGATGTCGTTGACTGTTTTGCGGGGGATCGAACACAGCTGCCTGACGTGGGTTAATATCTCCAACAAAGCGCCTATGGTCAGGGTATTCAGGTTGAGTTTCTGGTCCGCGGGGAGGGGTTCCAACGACCACAGATCGACTCCTAACTTCCAGCAGAAAGGATATCTCTCTAAATCTGAATGCCGTCTTGGTGGCAGCAAGGTTTGTGGATTTGAAGAAGTTGCCTGCTGCTCCGATTTCACTTCTTGTTCAGTTTGAAAGTCGTTCTTGTTTGTTACATCCGCCATGTTGTAAATCGCGGGGAATCGGACGGGCTGGCAGAGATAGTCGGATCTCCCTCTCGTTGGGTTCTCCTGGATATACTTTTCTTTCATGATCAGGTAAGAGATGAATTTGCGCTGATGGTCTTCATCTCGGAAGACCAGGTTGAAGTTCCAGTCGAAAATGTCCAAGAGGAAGGCTCTCGTACTCCTCGAAAGCCGGTTTGTAAATCTCCAGACCTCCCATATCACGCGGTTTGTGAACAGCTCCAAATCAACTTTCTTTCTGTTGCCGGAGCCGACGTTGAAGTCCAAACCGATCGCTCTGCTGGTGACGAACGTGTCATTCACTCGGCATCCGTTCAGGATTTGTTTGCAGCGATCGGCGCGTCTTATCCAAAGCCTCTGTTTCTGTGTTTCTACGCGCACCTGCTCGTTTGTATCTTCAGAAAACAGATTCCAGCCGTCCCAGCCAGGGTTTGGAAGTCCCATTTGTGGAGTTTCGCTATTTTCAGAAACGTCATGGGAGCTCAAGGGGCTTTGGCCGTTAGTGTCAGGCTGCATAGGGTGGATGAAAACCTCCTCCTCTTCCTCCTCTTCACCCACAGTCACTTCAGACTTTGTTTCTGTTTCAGTGGTTTCTGACAACGAGCTTTCGATCGCCGCGTTGTCTGCTGCGGCCTCGGTACCCGGCTGCATTTCTGCCTCAAAGTCGACCGGACACATGTAGGACAGATCTTCCTCTTGCCAGATTTCAGCCGCATCGATGTCAACGTGCCGCAGCGATTCTCTCCTCTTACTCGCCATTGTTAGTTCCTCCAGTTCTTGGGAATCTTCTTTGGGGATTTTCCTCTTATTACGTCCTCTGTAATCCTGTTTTTTCTCGGCCTGCCATTGAAAAGGCTCGTTTCGTAGAGCGTGCCTTTCTTCCACTGTGGGTAAGCCCACCTTTAGCTCGTTCAGCTTGTTCAACTGCGCACGCAACATCACTTTATCCACCGGTTCACCAAAGTTTAGCTTGATCAAATCTTCAACCATCCGAGGCTGCGATCCGCAAAGCACCCTGGTAAAGTCGAGCAGTTCCAGCATCACACCGTTGGTTATCAGACTGGGGTCGAGCTTCTCTTTGAGAGGATTTTCAGGTCGAACAGTGAGCGTGACACCGAGCTCTCTACACAACGGGTAACCCTTTGGTTTTAACTTTCGTGCTCCTCGTTTCCTTATAGTAAAATCCCCGGTAGCAAAAGAATTGCTATCCGTACTCTGAAGACCTTCTGAAGTCTGAAGGGCGTCAGTCTTTCCTCCGCGAGTGAGAACTGAAGTATCTGAGATCCGGTTGCGTTTAGGATAGCTCCTTGCTTTCTGCCCGGACTCCGTATACGACTGTAGAGTAGTCAGCTCGGGCAGCAGGAACTGTTCTTTCCATTTACTCGACTTGATTTTGAATCTTCTCTCCAAAACCTTGATTCTACTCTGGATGCGCACGCAGTGGTCGTAGTACTGTAAGTCATCATCCATGTCCAGCCCGAGGTTGAAGTTGAATTCCAGCATTTCGAAGAGGAAATAGGCCTCGGACTGAGCCACCACTCGGGCAAACTCAGATATCTCCAGAATCGCACCGAGACTCGGATCTATCTTCTCCTCCCTCCCCAGCGCCACGTTGAACTCCACACCGATTTCAACCGACTCCGGGAAAGGAATCGCCCCTTTCTGGCGTCGAACCCCGTGGTGGATTCGGCGCTGCCAGATGTATTCGTCAATGGTTTCCAGGTTGAAATCCATTTCCTCACAAAATTTTAGAGCTGAGAGATGTCAGAAAGTCGATTTATTTGCAGAGAAAATCCAGATTCTGTGTTTTGAAACGGATGTACGCCTCATCCGTTGTTACTGCATCACTGCGACATCTTCTCAGTCTGTGAGCAAAGAAAAAAAAACATGGAGTTAGAGTTAGATTAGTTTAACAAAGCTGTAGAGATTATTATGTTACAATTTTTTTTCATTTTTTTTGGGCAATATATCATGCTTTATTTGACAGCGTGTAGAGACATAGTTGAACTGGGTCAGAGAGGGGAATGACATGCAGAGAACGACCCGGGCTGGATTCTAACCCGGGTCTGCTGTGAAGAGGACTGAGACTCTATGGGGGAGGGGGCGGGGGGGAGGAGGGGGGGGGGGGGGCTCCATGTTAAAAAAAGTGAATTATACATCAGTTGTAGTGCCTTAAATGTAAAGATTTGCCTGCTGTTGTTTTTGCAAGATTGAGCAATGAGCTTGTGACTCAGATAATGTAAAATATTTCAGACAATTGGAGAATCTTGGTGAAAAAAAATCTGTGCATAATAAAATAAGTATTTTTTGCTACAGACATTATTTTCTTTGTCCCTTTTTAGCGTTGAAGACAGCATGCTATTTGGGCGATTCTGACCCACAATCCAGTTCGCACCGGAGCCTCCGTATGAAAACAACCGGGGATGAGACGGATATAAAAGCAAGAGGCAAGATCAAGGCGCAATGGTATTATGAAATAAATAAGTAAAAGTATGTCCCAATTGAAGCCATACTGCATCCTAACTAGATTATTTTATGGTCAGATGTAGTATGTAGAATAGAAAAGAGTATGAGATTTGGAACACAGGGAATGTTAGTCATGAGCAAGTGAAATCTAGAATTCCATTAAAATATCAGTATGAATAAATCACAACTTAAGACTTTTCTGTTTGCCTTCTCACCTAGAACTAATTATTTGCTAGTTTTTATTATCCATAAAATGCATTTTAATATTTTTCTCATGGCCTATTTTAAATGTGTTCTTATGCCCCTTGAATGGCCTCATGTCTGAATTGTCCTATAGAAACGAACTTGCCTTAGTTAAAGGAATACTTCACCCAAACAGAACAGGCCTTCTATCATTATAAAATCACTATTATAATATAATGAATTAAGTTTTTCTTCCCTCTGTCTTCCCTCAGTCTTCCCTTGGCCCAGCTGTCCTGTTAATCGTAGCCCTTACTGTGATGTCACAGTAAGGAAAATATAGGGTTAGACAGTGAGACCATAAAACACTCTTTCTGCCTTTTCTCAGGCTAGGATGAACCAATTTCATTTTTTTTTTGCACATTTATACTAAATAGGATGTCAGAGTTCAATGCACCTTCATATTCCCACCGGTGAAGTAGGTATTTAAGTTTGTTTGTCTAATCACACAATAAAACATTTTTAAGACACTTTTATTTCACTATCATAAATACTCTGGTATTGAGTTGACTGTTGGGTGACCCTGTGTTTCTTTATTGTGACTGTGTCCACTCGTTTCATCATTTTATTTTATTGTTTATTATTGCTTATTTTTTCTTTTTCTTTACTTGTTTGAAATAAACAAAACAATTCAATACAATTCAATTCAATAAATTCACCCTGCGTTCCAATCCCCATATTTCCCTACTATTTAGTATGCCAGAAAAAGATTTAGGATGTCCCAATACATGCATGTCAATTGTAGTATGCTGAAAATACATAAATGCCCCCACTAACTCCAATAGCATGTTGGAGTATTCATCTTTAATCTTGACATTTCTCAAAATAATGGAAAAAAACATCTTCCTCATCTGATTATTTCTCTCCCATGGCCCTAAAACTCTTCTGTACTTTAGTATGTAGTGTAGTAAAAAAGAAAAAAGTATGTGATTTGGACCGGAGGGTATTGTATTCCCTTGTAACGTCAACGTTGATATTGTGTTATTTTCCCCCACGGGCCCTGAACGCAGCAGCATGGCCGATCGCTACAAACACAACTTCTCTATCAAAGTATAAAAAAGCTCCAGTTAATAAAATAAGAGCGGGATTATGAGTTTAACAGGTTGAACAAGTATTTGATAGTCAGCTGTGTGCTGACGTAGGACATTTGGACCCCGTTTACAAAGCTACAATAACTTCTGTTAAATGCTAACGTTAGCCTATAAGCAGAAAGCTAGCGTGGGGGAGTTTGGGATGCAGACATGATTATAATTTCGCGCTTAAATGATATAAATGAACACTGACCGGCCACCAAAGCACAGACTGATCCCCTCTGTGTCCGGACGGGTCCCTTAGCCGTTTGCTTGTGGATTTCTGGGAGAAAACAAGCAGCACGTGGGATGCTACACGCAGCTGGAAATCTCAAACAAACAGTAGACTGACTCCCACTGACGGGAGGAGGCGTTCAGGGACGCGTCGGAAATTCAACTGTCGGGTTGTTGTGAGTTCATGAAGGCAGTTTCAGTCATAGCTTTGGATCAAGGGGACATTTGGGTGACTTTAGACGTGTTTTATGACCGGAAGAGTAGGCATATTAAAAAATCTGAGAAATTTAAACAGATATGGCAGCCTTTTCTTGACTATATAGCACCTTCATGATGACACCTTTTAGGTTTTTTGCTTATTATTTATCTATAGCTTAAACAATGTCCCTAGAAACCTGTTAAGTAGAGTACGCCATGTTAGTTGTTTATTTTGTCTTTTGATTGTGTGTTCACTTTTTCAGTTGTGCGTTTGTGTTCTCAGTCTAAACAATAAAAAAATCCAAAAATAAAGTATTTTTTTTTCAAATTAGACAAGGACGTTTTATAAAATCTATTCATTATGACCTTTTAATTATAAATTAAAATTAAATGGTGTGATTAAAGTCTAAAAGACTAATTCGAACTTTCGGTATTGTAACTCATAGGTAGACAGTTAGTAATACTATTTTAACAAATGGGCCACCGTAGCTAGTGACATGCTTGTTATCAAAATTTGCCAAACATTTTTTTTTTTTACCTTAAAACTTGAGTAAGCCTTAGACATTTCTGTAGGTATTAGGCCTATTGTGGAAAACTAGTGTTTCATAAAATCGAGAAATTGTAAGCAGAGTAGAAAATACAAAAATAGTTGGGGGAACAAATCTCGATGGTGCACATTTGACAAGCTTTCATAATAATAAAAATGCTGCAAATGTAAAGCTTTAAAAGAGTTTTAATCATTGGTATAAAAGGTACAAAGCGATACAGTCGGTCTGTAAGTTATATTCAATCACAAGGAATTCCGAAGATAGGAAGCAGTTTATACAGACATGAATACTGTTGCATCATTAAAGAGATAAACACATAAATGCATCAACAATTATAATTCTGAAATGGTCCATATTGAATATACTTTGACATTTGGTAACTTCTTAGGCAAGGCAAGTTTATTTCTATAGCACAATTCAGACACAAGGCCATTCAAAGAAGTGCTTTACAGGGGGCATGAAATACATCAAGATTAAAATACATACAAGTATAGAAAAAGACATTAGAAAAAGCCAATAGAAAATTAATAGAAATATTCTAGCAGATTATTTCTACACTGGTGTTGTAATAATGGTACACGAGAGAACTTAAAGTCACTTTGTGTGGCCCGTAAATGTAGGAAAAACAAACAATACATTTCATTAAGGCTTACGGTAAGATTTTTTTTTTTTTTTAAATGGGTAAATTAAAAAAAAATGGTGGCAGGAAATGTTACCTCATGGGTCTGCTGTGCTGGAAGTTGGAGTACAATCATGTTCTGCACACACACACGCACACAGACACACACACACACACACACACACACACACACACACACACACACACACACCACGCACACCACACACACACACACACACACACACACACACACACACACACACACACACACACACACACACACACACACACAAACAGCTAAGGAAACTATATGTTCATTCAATCAGCTAAAAGCATTAGACATTAAGAAATCCTTTAATCAGGTTTAAATGTTTCACTTGTACTGAAGATACGCTTTGTCACGATAACAAGATTCAGTTATGCTGCAAATTTCAAATGCTCTTTCTGTTTCATTGTGTGTTTTGAATGTAATACTAATACATATTAATTCCAGTGTTGTAAGTTTAGAAGGCACAGAAACACAAAAACAGAAAAAGCTGTATTTCTCATATTTCATTAAATTCTTTTTTTCACCATAACTGTACTTCAAAGCCAAAGCCAGCAATGGAAGCGCCCATTTTACGACCAAGAGCCACACCTGTGCCCATGACTTTCGCCTCAACGCCGTCCCGACCGATTCTGCCTCCGATATTCGCTCCCTGGCTGTAGGACACTTTCACCGGGCCGGCAGAGGCTGAAGCACCATACGCCTCTGCTCCGGCAAACGCCTCAAAGCTGTCAGACGAGATTCTTACTCCTGCGTTGGCATTCGGCCCCCTGCCCTCAACTTCAGCAACGCTCAATTGAGCTCGAGCGCGACCACATCCTATTCCTTTGGATTCTTTCACCACGGGCTTTCTGGTTCGATATTCAAATTCCTCATCCCTGGATTCTGCGTAGAAAGCGTCGCCGCCAGCATTGAAAGGCCGGTTGAGGTTTTTCTCCATGTCATCGAAGCCCCTTGAGTCGAAACCACCAGAGGCTCCACCTCCCAAAGGCGCTTTAGCTGCAAATAAAAAGAGAGTTTTGTTCAGAGTTTTGTTAATTCTAGCGCCCCCTTTGGACAAAAGCGGTAGTGTTCCAGGGGGGGTAAGAACTTTTAGGCAGCAGTGGAAAACTGAATGTAGGACATTTCTTGGCGTCAACAAATTGAGCAGTGCAGCTCGGTGTATGTGTGTGTGTGTGTGTGTGGTGTGTGTGTGTGTGTGTGTGTGTGTGTGTGTGTGTGTGTGTGTGTGTGTGTGTGTGTGTGTGTGTGTGTGTGTGTGTGTGTGTGTGTGTGTGTGTGTGTGTGTTGCTGATTAAAGTGCATGGAGATAATATCCTATCACAAGTGATGAGTGGACACATTAACAAGTCATTATTATTATTCATTATTCTGGGTGTTTTCCTTACCTCTGATTCTCTTGGCCATGACAAGCAGTTTAGTTCAGTTTAGTCTGAAAGGAAAAGAGGAGATTTCACAAGCAGATTAGAACTTTGGTACTGTTGTAAATGAAGTGAGTCGGATTTGCAAAGTTAAAACAAAACAAGTTAAAGACCTACTTCACCGGTTTGAATATGAAGGTGTATTGAATTCTGAGATCCTATGTAGTATAAATGTGTGAAAAAAATTGAAATCGGTTCATCCTAGCCTGAGAAAAGGCGGAAAGAGTGTTTTTTTTAACCCTATATTTCTTACTTACTTTGTAAATATTACTGTGATGTCTTTTACTGTGACATCACAGTAATATTTACAAAGTACGTTTTTTTTTAACCCTATATTTCTCTTTCTGTGATGTCATGAGAAAGAGAAATATAGGGTTAAAAGAACACTCTTTCTGCATTTTCTCAGGCTAGGATGAACCGATTTACATTTTTCTTGCACATTTATACTACATAGGATCTCAGAATTCAATACACCTTCATATTCAAACCGGTGAAGTAGGCCTTTAAGCTTCCATCTAATCTGTACTGGGGGGAAAAGTGATTAAAATGTTGAATTACTACTGTTTCTTGCTGACTGTTTTACTTAATTGTTAACATGCGTTGATTGTCCTTTGCATTATTCTATTGAGAACTTATAATACTATCATATATATGATTTGAAATAAATGTATAAACGTATAAATTACTGATACATACGGCCCCATTTGCTGTAGTTTGTAAAATAGCGATCTTACTTTTAGTTTGCATCATACACCTTAAATTGATTGATTGTCTTTATTTCGAACATGCGAGCAATAAAAAAATAGATGAATAAATAAAAAAACAAACAAAAGCAAAAAAAGAAATGGAATTAAAAAAAACAGACACACTTTCTACATGCTCGAAAGGGGGTAGGAGGAAGTAAAAAACTTATCTAGTCCTACCCCTTAACAGATCAATTTGGCTTGGATAGATTATGTTATTAGCATGTCAGTATAATAAAAAGCTATAATAATGCATATATACATGAGTACCGAATCATTTTGTGTATATATATATATATATATACAGTACAGGCCAAAAGTTTGGACACACCTTTTCATTCAATGCGTTTTCTTTATTTTCACGACTATTTACGTTGTAGATTCTCACTGAAGGCATCAAAACTTTGAAGGGACATATGGAATTATGTACTTAACAAAAAAGTGTGAAATGACTCTTAAATAGGTCTTATATTTTAGATTCCTCAAAGTAGACACCCTTTGCTTTTTTGACAGCGCTACAAACCCTTGGTGCTCTCTCAATGAACTTCATTAGGGAGTCACCTGAAATGGTTTTAGCAAAGAATTCCACATGTGTTCATTCAAAGTTTTGATGCCTTCAGTGAGAATCTACATTGTAACTAGTCATAAAAATAAAGGAAACGCATTGAGCGTGTCCAAACTTTTGGCCTGTACTGTATATATACATACATACACACACACATATACACATATATAATAAACAATCATATATATATATAGTATTACTAACCTGAAGGAAGTTGCTTCTTGTAAAGGAGATGTTCTTTGTCTTGTTGGAAGATTCAGTATGACTTCGCCACGACCTCGGAACTCCCCCGCATATAGTTTGAAAGTTTCGTTCTTACTAATCTCCATCCTGTTGACAGAAAGTCTGGGGGTAGTGTGTGTGTGTGTGTGTGTGTGTGTGTGTGTGTGTGTGTGTGTGTGTGTGTGTGTGTGTGTGTGTGGTGTGTGTGTGTGTGTGTGTGTTTGTGTGTTTGTGTGTGTGTGTGTGTGTGTGTGTGTGTGTGTGTGTGTGTGTGTGTGTGTGTGTGTGTGTGTGTGTGTGTGTGTGTGTGTGTGTGTGTGTGTGTGTGTGTGTGTGTGTGTGTGATCAATAAAATACCAAATGTCAATGTATATTCAAAATCATTTCAAACACAAACACACAACCGAAAAAGTGAACACAAAAAAAAAAGACAAAATAAACAACTAACATGGGGTAGGCTACTCTACTTAACAGGTTTCTAAGACATTGTTTAAACTATTATGTAAATAATAAGAAAAAAATTAAAAGGCAATAAGGTGCTATACAGTCAAGGAAAGGCTGCCATATCTGTTTACATTTTTCTGCTTTCCCTGAAATCTCATAACGATTTATTTTTTGTGATATGCCGACTCCTCCGTTCATAAAACACGTCTAAAGTCACTTAAATTATCCCTAGATCCTTCTAAAGCCATCACAAAAACTGCCCTCATGAACTCACAACAACCCGACATTTGAATTTCCGACGCGTCCCTGAACGCCTCCTCCCATCAGTGGGAGTCAGTCTACTGTTTGTTTGAGATTTCCAGCTGCGTGTAGCATCCCACGTGCAGCTTGTTTTCTCCCAAAAATCCACAAGCAAACGGCTAAGGGACCCGTCCGGACACAGAGGGGATCAGTCTGTGCTTTGTTAGCCGGTAAGTGTTCATTTATATCATTTAAACACTAAATTATAATCATTTCTGTGTCCCAAAATCCTCACGCTAGCTTTCTGCTTATAGGCTAACGGTAGCATTTAACAGTGGTTATTGTAGCTTTGTAAACGGGGTCCAAATGTCCTACGTCAGCACACAGCACTATCAAATAATTGTTCAAACTGTTAAGCTCATAATCCCGCTCTTATTTTATTAACTGGAGCATTTTTATACTTTGATAGAGAAGTTGTGTTTGTAGCGATCGGCCATGCTGCTGCGTTCAGGGCCCGTGGGGAAAATAACACAATATCAACGTTGACTTTACAAGGGAAAACAATACCCTACAACTTTCCCTGCGGTCCAAATCACATACTTTTTATTTTTACTACACTACAAACTAAAGTACAGAAGAGTTTTAGTCTTTTTTTACTACACTACATACTAAAGTACAGAAGAGTTTTAGTCTTTTTTACTACACTACATACTAAAGTACAGAAGAGTTTTAGTCTTTTTTACTACACTACATACTAAAGTACAGAAGAGTTTTAGTCTTTTTTACTACACTACATACTAAAGTACAGAAGAGTTTTAGGGCCACAGGAGAGAGAGAAACAAATCAGATGAGGATTTTTTTTTCATTGTGTGTGACAGTGAGAGAGAGAGTGAGTGAGTGTGAGAGAGAGAGAGTGAGTGAGTGTGGAGAGAGAGAGAGAGAGAGAGAGAGAGAGAGAGAGAGAGAGAGAGAGAGAGAGAGAGAGAGAGAGAGAGAGAGAGAGAGAGAGAGAGAGTGTTCCTATTGCACCGTGTGTGAGAGATAAACGTCATTTAGATTCTTATGTCTTGCATTTATCAGAATTGACAATAACGTTTGACTTGACTTTTGATTTGAAAAACAAACGTAACTAAAGCAAGTTCGTTTCTAAAGGACAATTCAGACATGAGGCCATTCAAGGGCATAAGAACACATTTAAAATAGGCCATGAGAAAAATATTAAAATGCATTTTATGGATAATAAAAACTAGCAAATAATTAGTTCTAGGTGAGAAGGCAAACAGAAAAGTCTTAAGTTGTGATTTATTCATACTGATATTTTAATGGAATTCTATATTTCACCAGTTTACGACTAACATTCCCTGTGTTCCAAATCTCATCCTTCTTTTTTTCTGTTCTCCATACTACATCTGACGATAAAAATAATCTAGTTAGGATGCTGTAGGCATACTATTGGGACATACTTTTTTTTTTTTTTTAAGATATTTTTTGGGCATTTTTATGCTTTATTTGATGCAGTGCAGAGAGACAGAGGTGAAATGGGGCAGAGAGGGGAGTGACATGCAGAGAATGACCGCGGGTGGGAATCAAACCCGAGTCTGCTGCTGGGCCCGGCCCGGGAGGGGGACGCCTTACCAACTGAGCTAAAGGCGCCCCCTATTGGGACATACTTTAACTTATTTATTCCATCATAACATGGCTCCTTGATCTTGCCTCTTGCTTTTATATCTGTTGCGTCCCTGTTTGTTTTCATACGGAGGCTCTGTCGATGTGACGGGGGGGGGGGGGGGGGGGGGCTACCAACTGAGCTAAGGGCGCCCCCTGACATCCGGGTATTTCTAACCATACTAAATCTGACCACAAAAATTGGGACATCCTAAATCTTTTTTTCTAGCATACTAAATAGCAGAAAGTATGGGGATTGGAACACAGCCATTCAGTCAATACATTACACGTTGTTTAATGGATATGTGTTCATTATTCTTTGTTTACATTTTTATATACAGTACAGGCCAAAAGTTTGGACACGCTCAATGCGTTTCCTTTATTTTTATGACTAGTTACGATGTAGATTCTCACTGAAGGCATCAAAACTTTGAATGAACACATGTGGAATTCTTTGCTAAACCATTTCAGGTGACTCCCTAATGAAGTTCATTGAGAGAGCACCAAGGGTTTGTAGCGCTGTCAAAAAAGCAAAGGGTGCCTACTTTGAGGAATCTAAAATATAAGACCCATTTAAGAGTCATTTCACACTTTTTTGTTAAGTACATAATTCCATATGTCCCTTCAAAGTTTTGATGCCTTCAGTGAGAATCTACAACGTAAATAGTTGTGAAAATAAAGAAAACGCATTGAATGAAAAGGTGTGTCCAAACTTTTGGCCTGTACTGTATATACTGACATAGTTGGTATTTTCGGTAAATTTTATATTCTACTTGGACCCAGATTGCTATCCTATATTTTTTTTAAACATTTTGCAATTGGTTGTGTAACACACACTGGTTGGGTTTTGTCTTGTATCATAGAACGTTTTAGTATCAGTCACCAAAACTCAAATATTGTGTATCAATATTAGGGCTGTGTCAAAAAATCGAAATATCGATATATCGCGATACTTAGTTGTGCGATATCAGTATCGATATTTATAACTAAAAATCGATATTAAAAAAAAAAATATATATGATTTTTTTATGATTTTTTTTTTTTTTTTTCTTTTCTTTTCAAGGCTTTGTTGACAGTGCAGAGACACAGATATGAAATGGGGCAGAGAGGGAATGAAATGCAGAGAACAACCACGGTCAGATTCAAACCCATGTCTGCTGTCAGGCCTGAGCCTATAGGATACTGACTATTGAAGTTAAATATGTTTAGTTTAGAACACTTAAGATTCACTGTGTCACAAAAGCACACTGATGTGTTTTCATTTTCATTGTGTCCTGTACAGTTAGTACGAGAGTGAATTGGATTTGTTATTTTGATGTTATGGCAGCTGCAGCAGTGTTTGATCATTTGCCAAAACCAAAAAAAAAAAAAATAGTAAAGGAAGTTGTGAATGAAATAGTTTTGACTTCATTTGTCTGTGCAATTATCAATATATTGTGCTGTTATGTTTGACAAGGCAACTTGTTTATGGAATATCGCAATATATCGTGATATATGAAGATACGCAATATATCGTGATATATCATATCGTGACCAGTGTATTGTGATACGTATCGTATCGCGAAGTCCTTGACGATACCCAGCCCTAATCAATATTGATAGTAGAATCTATTTAGAATATTTTAAGTAAAGGTGCTACAAGGAACTTTCAAATATTTCTGAAACAGTCAAATTTTTTCCTCTGATGATTTTTTTATATCGTTTTTCTTAATGCCTTTGTCATGGGTACGCTCACCAAGGAACAACAGATGGCGTTCCTTGTAGCACCTTTTAATGCATTCTCATAATTAATATAAAATTACCATTGTTAATTGATATAAAATTAATTCATTGTTTAAGTTTGTTTGATTTGATAGAATCAAAGGTAGATATGGGGTTAAAAAAATCTTCTAAAAAAAATATTGTGATATTGCCATTTACTGCAAAGTTTTTGCTAGGCTACTTTAAAATTGGTTTCTCGCACATTGCTAGAATTTAAGCATCAGAAATATAGCAAGGTGATCGCACGTCCTCAGTCTCAGTCCTCTTCACAGCAGACCCGGGTTAGAATCCAGCCCGGGTCGTTCTCTGCATGTCATTCCCCTCTCTGACCCATTTCATCTATGTCTCTCCACACTGTCTAATAAAGCATGAAATATTGCCCCAAAAATAAATTGCAACATAATAAACTACAGCTTTGTTAAACTTATCTAATCTAACTCCATGTTTTTTTTCTTTGCTCACAGACTGAGAAGATGTCGCAGTGATGCAGTAACAACTGATGAGGCGTACATCCGATTCAAAACAGAGAATCTGGATTTTTCTCTGCAAATAAATCGAATTGGAATCTATTTTGAGCTCTAGTTCCTACGAAGTTCTTCAGGACACAAAGAGAGGGCGTATTCTGACGTGTTTCAGCTGCCAGCGTTTGGGGTGGAAATGGATTTCAACATGGAAACCATTGACGAACACATCTGGCAGCGCCGCATCCACCACGGGGTTCGACGCCAGAAAGGGGCGATTCCTTTCCCGGAGTCGGTTGAACTCGGTGTGGAGTTCAACGTGGCGCTGGGGAGGGAGGAGAAGATAGATCCGAGTCTCGTGACGAACGGTGCGATTCTGGAGATATCTGAGTTTGCCCGAGTGGTGGCTCAGTCCGAGGCCTATTTCCTCTTCGAAATGCTGGAATTCAACTTCAACCTCGGGCTGGACATGGATGATGACTTACAGTACTACGACCAATGCGTGCGCATCCAGACTAAGATCAGGACTCAGGAGAGACAAATCAAAATCAAGTCGAGTAAATGGAAAGAACAGTTCCTGCTGCCCGAGCTGACTACTCTACAGTCGTGTACGGAGTCCGGGCAGAAAGCAAGGAGCTATCCTAAACGCAACCGGATCTCAGATACTTCAGTTCTCACTCGCGGAGGCAAGACTGACGCCCTTCAGACTTCAGAAGGTCTTCAGAGTACGGATAGCAATTCTTTTGCTACCGGGGATTTTACTATAAGGAAACGAGGAGCACGAAAGTTAAAACCAAAGGG
The DNA here is from genome assembly GCA_026122265.1 of Ammodytes dubius. NCBI lineage: Eukaryota > Metazoa > Chordata > Actinopteri > Uranoscopiformes > Ammodytidae > Ammodytes > Ammodytes dubius. Next base: position 3,977,616 of record CM047519.1, on the reverse strand, counting down.
TTACCCGTTGTGTAGAGAGCTCGGTGTCACGCTCACCGTTCGACCAGAAAATCCTCTCAAAGAGAAGCTCGACCCCAGTCTGATAACCAACGGTGTGATGCTGGAACTGCTCGACTTTACCAGGGTGCTTTGTGGAGCACAGCCTCGGATGGTTGAAGATTTAATCAAGCTAAACTTTGGTGAACCGGTGGATAAAGTGATGTTGCGTGCGCAGTTGACCAAGCTGAACGAGCTAAAGAAAGCCTTCCCCACAGCGGAAGGAAGGCACGCTCTACGAAAGGAGCTTTTTCAATGGCAGAACAAGAACAAGAAAAGTTATTTCAAACGGACGGATCGCGGACGTTTTAAGAGGAAAATCCCCGACGAGGATTCCCAAGAACTGGAGGAACTAACAATGGCGAGTAAGAGGAGAGAATCGCTGCGGCACGTTGACATCGATGCGGCTGAAATCTGGCAAGAAGAAGATCTGTCCTACATGTGTCCGGTTGACTTTGAGGCAGAAATGCAGCCGGGTACCGAGGCCGCAGCAGACAACGCAGCGATCGAAAGCTCGTTGTCAGAAACCACTGAAACAGAAACAAAGTCTGAAGTGACTGTGGAGGAAGAGGAGGAAGAGGAGGAAGAGGAGGAGGTTTTCATCCACCCTATGCAGCCTGACACTAGCGGCCAAAGCCCCTTGAGCTCCCATGACGTTTCTGAAAATAGCGAAACTCCACAAATGGGACTTCAAAACCCTGGCTGGGACGGCTGGAATCTGTTTTCTGAAAATACAAACGAGCACGTGCGCGTAGAAACACAGAAACAGAGGCTTTGGATAAGACGCGCCGATCGCTGCAAACAAATCCTGAACGGATGCCGAGTGAATGACACGTTCGTCACCAGCAGAGCGATCGGTTTGGACTTCAACGTCGGCTCCGGCAACAGAAAGAAAGTCGATTTGCAACTGTTCACAAACCGCGTGATATGGGAGGTCTGGAAATTTACAAACCGGCTTTCGAGGAGTACGTGCGCCTTCCTCTTGGACATTTTCGACTGGAACTTCAACCTGGTCTTCCGAGATGAAGACCATCAGCGCAAATTCATCTGTTACCTGCTCACCAAGGAAAAGTACGTCCAGGAGAACCAGGTGAAAAGGAAAACCGACTATCTCCCGCAACTCGTTCGATTCCCTGCGTTTTACAACATGGATGGGACAAATAACGACGTCTTTCAAACTGGACAAGAAGTGAATTCGGAGGAGCAGCGGCAGCAACAGGCAACTTCTACAAATCCACCAACCTTGCTGCCACAGAGCCACCATGCAGATTTAGAGAGTTACCCTTTCTGCTGGAAGTTAGGAGTCGATCTGTGGTCGTTGGAACCCCTCCCCGCGGACCAGAAACTTGACATAAATACCCTGACCACAGGTGCTGTGCTGGAGATGTTAAGCCACGCCAGGCTGCTTTGTGGGGACGTCCGCGAAACAGTCAACGAAATCCTGGAGCACAACTTTGATCTGGATCTGCAGAACGGTTTCACGGAAGCCGCAAAGGCAGTCAAGAGATTTTACCCGACTCAGAAAATAATGATGAAAACGCCGAACCTGAACCTGAAGATTAAGCGGTGGTTTAGCTTGCGCGTCCTTTCAAGCTTTAACACCAAGCAAAGTTACTCTCTTCACAAGCGACACACTCTACAACCACCTAAGCCCACGCCCCCTCCACATAAGCCCACGCCCCCTCCACATACGGCCACGCCCCCTCCACATACGGCCACGCCCCCTCCATCTAAGAACACGCCCCCTCCACCTAAGCCCACGCCCCCTCAATCTAAGCCCACGCCCCCTCCACATAAGCCCACGCCCCCTCCACATAAGCCCACGCCCCCTCCACCAGTACAGGATCTTGATACAGCGGGTATACAAACAGAAGAAGAAGAAGAAGAAGGAGGAGAAGAAATGATGGAGGCTTTCGATGGACATATGGAAGAGGTGAAACCAGCCTATGAAATCTGCAAAGAAATAGGACTGGATCTGGATCTAAAGTCTAAATCCGCATTCAAAACCAAACTGGATTTGCGAACGCTGACCAGGGCCGTCCTCTTGGAGATCCACCAGTACGTCAAACAGAACTGCCAGCGATACGTGCCCGCGCTCTACGAAATCCTGGAGTACAACTTTGACTTGAGCTCCCAGAACCATCGCAGGGTTGAATTCGCGTGGTCGATCGCGTCCCAAGTGCTCACCGTAGCGGGGAAGTGTGGCAGAAAGGGAGAATACAAGAACAGAGCGGTCGAGTTGCCCTTCGAGGAGAGCAAGTCGTCTGAGGTGGTTTGTAAAGACGAACCGGATGACGGCTTCGGAGAGATGGACATGGACATGGACGATAAATCTGACCTCACGTTCGTCCGAGAATTGAGGCCTGTTGACATAGAAGTGGTGGTAGATTAGAGTCTTAAAAGGTGCTCCGAGGGACTTTTAGTTTGTGTTGATTCTAGCGCCCCCCTTTGGACTAAAGCGGTAGTGTTTTTACCACGCCAGCTGTTGTTCCTGGGTGAGTGTATACCCATGACAAAGGCATTAAGAAAAACTATATAAAAATAGCTTTCTATGCGCTGATGGTCATGTTTGCTGTGACATGTAATTTATGATCATCAGAGGAAAAATTTGACTGTTTCAGAAATATTAAAAAGTTCCTTGTAGCACCTTTACTTTTAACAACCGTTTTATTCTAGAAAATCAGTGCATTTCCTCAAATGAATCATTTTAGTCTGTATAATGCTACAATGACAGTTTCCTAAAATTCAAAGTGACTTCAAGGTCTTCAAATCACTTGTTCTGTCCAACCAGAGGTCTGAAATGCTTCTTATGTTAAGTTTGCTATCAGAAAAAAACAAAGAAAACCAGATAATATTTTAGAAGCTAATCAAAATAGTTATTATTGCCTGTTCGAGCACAAGCTAAAGCCTACAACATTACCTTCAAGTTAAATCTACACTTTTTAATACAGTTCACAGTTATGGAGGTAGGGATTCATTTAAAGGTTAAAGACCTACTTCACCAGTGGGAATATGAAGGTGTATTGAACTCTGAGATTCTATGTAGTATAAACGTGCAAACTTTTTAGAAATCGGTTCATCCTAGCCTGAGAAAAGGCAGAAAGAGTGTTTTATGGTCTCACTGTCTAACCCTACAGTTTGCCCAGTTGTGATGTCACTGACGGCTAATTCTGAATGTAAATATTTGATTATCAATCCATATTTCTTCTTCCGAAATGGCTTTGTAAGTCAATTTTAATTTGTGGTCGGACCTGTTTTTTTACGTTAAATGTTATGGACAATATCAACTGTATGCGTTTGTACACAACCCAACAGCACATCTGATAGTTAGTAGGATATGCAGCTCTAGAAAAAATTAAGAGACCAGTCTGGATTTTTCTTAAATCTTTATCTCTACATTACTTATTGAGAATGCTCTTTAATGACAAAAGATGTATAGGAATTTGGTAGAAATGTTGTCAGTAGTTCATATTTTAAAACCAAAATGTTCATTCTACTCAAACATATGCCTCTAAATAGTAACGCAAGAGACTCTGAACATTTGCAGCGGTCTCTTGATGTTTTTCCAGAGCTGTATTAGGTAATAAGATTATTGAACCAATACTGCCGAATTCAGAATGTAATTCCTGCCAATTTAAACTTCAACACCGGCCCTGAGACTGTTTCAGAAATGTTTTAAAGGTTCCTCTTCTTCACACCTTTTTAAATGTTTAAGCTTTTATTATAAAAGAAAGAGTGTAAGTTACTGTACGACAGATGATTGTTCATATAGTGGCTAAGAGGTTTTATAAAATGCAATCGTTATGTTGATCACCTTTTGGACCAATTCTTTCTACTGCAAAATAAAGTGTCTTTCATTTTTATAATGTCTGTTTCATAGTTTTATTTATGCATTATTTAATTTTCTGTCGTATCTGTGTGTGAATGTTTAACACAACATTTTAATACAATGGAGCACAAAACCAATCAAATTCCAGGCAAGGCAGTTTATGTGTTTAACACTAATTCAATGTTCCTTACACAGTAAAAACAAATTTTGCTAAAAATAAAATGTATGGGGGCGCCCTTAGCTCAGTTGGTAGGGCGTCCCCCCCCCCCCCCCCCCCCCCCCCATGGGCCTCGGCCAGCAGCGGACCCGGGTTCGATTCCAGCCCGCGGTCGTACTCTGCATGTCACCTCCCCTCTCTGCCCCATTTCAACTCTGTCTCTACACTATCAATAAAGCATAAAAAAAATGCCAAAAAAATATCTTAATTTTTTTTTTACAAAACTATAAAAACATGCAAAAGTAGTCGATTAAAAGTGAATACATAAAAATAAGTTCCATGAGGCAATACATCCTTCGTGATTTTTCTCTACTTATGACATCTATTGCAGCATGTCCGTCCTGGGAGAGGGATCCCTTACTCTGTCGACTCTCCCTGAGATTTCTTCAATTTTTAAAAATCCCGTTAAAGGGTTTTTTACTGGGAGTTTTTTCTCAGCCGAGCTAAGGGTCTAAGGGCAGAGGGATAGATAGATAGATAGATAGATAGATAGATAAGGGCAGAGGGTGTCATACTGTATGTAATGTAAAGCCCACTGAGGCAAATGTCTATTTGTGATATTGGGCTATACAAATAAAACTGATTTGATTTGATTTGCATATAGCCATATAGATTTTGAGAAAGCTCTGTTTACCATAAATATAGTAAACTATTCAACATCAGAAAATATGAAGCTGTAGGTCTGATTTTTCATGAAATAAGCTGCTGTAGTTCTCTGTATTGCCCACTAGATGGAGCCACAGTCTAATAAAGGAACAACACCTCCCCATTGTATTGGCTTATCAATACAGTTTGATGATTTAAAACTAACCCAATGCAAAACCATATACTGTGTTTCATTGATTAGAAACACAACTCATTTTAACAAAGACTTACTTCTTTCTTTTCCTTTTTTATGTCAAATTGGTTAGTGATTTTGTTTGTTCAATTACTTTCTTAAACCTGCAGTGTGTAGAATTTTGGGTTTTATTTCCTAGCAGATTTTGTAGAAAGTAATTATAATATCCATAAGTACGTTTAATTTAGTGCATAATAGCTGATTTTTTTTTTCCCTTAGAAAGGGTCTCATATATGTCCATATTTATGCATATATTGGAACAAGGCCTAGTGCCGCCATCTTGAAAGTGTCATATTTGGAATGTCATCAGGTGCGTTGTTTAAAATTTAGAATTGTTCTTGTCCTTGAAGGCCACTGTAGCTTCTGTTATTATTCGAAAGGGTTGGGGTTACCCAGGGAGTGTTGCATTCTAGAACTTTGTAGAACTTTCTTGATGATGTCATATTACACACTGCACCTTTAACCTTTATTTATTCCGGAAAAACAACTATTTTCTTTAATCTCTTATTTTGTTTTTTTCTCTCTAAAAAAATAGACTATATTAATTAAAATATTTGTATTATTCTATCTTTGCCAAAGATTGACTAGTTAAAAAGTTAGCAGAATGACATGACCTGACTTCAACTGATGGAGGAGTTTGTGTGTGTGTGTGTGCGTGAGAGAGTGTGTGTGAGAGAGAGAGAGTGAGAGAGAGAGAGAGTGTGTGTGTGTGTGTGTGTGTGTGTGAGAGTGTGTGTTTTTTGTATCTGATGTAAATAACAAACTTACTGACACACGAACAAACAAACACAAATAAAGTCCCCTGGCACAGACACACACAGTCCCCAGGGTGCATCATCTGCACAGACATATGGACACACACATACTAACACACACTCACTCGCACACACACACACACACACTCACATACACTCTCACTCACTCTCACACTTTCACGTACTCGCTCACACTCCCGCACACACACACACACACACACACACACACACACACATACAAACACACTATCGAACACACACACACACACACACACGCACACACACACAGAAACACTCAATCTCACTCACACACAAACACTCACTCACACACTAACACACTCACTCACACACACACACACACACACACACACACACACACACACACACACACACACACACACACACACACACACACACACACACACACACACACACACACACACAGCTGCTCTCCCACTCGGTCTGATTCATAATCTCCTCAGAGACTCACTGACATAATCCAGTGGGAACAATGTCCGTCACTGCAGAACGTCCAACATATTTAAATAAATATTTCATTTTCAAACCGAAGATGGAGCTTAATTACCTGCGCACACACACACACACACACACACCACGACACACACACACACACACACAGATAGACACTCATACACACACGCACACACACACTTGCACACACACACACACACACACACACTCTCACTTACTCACACACACACTCTCTCGCTTACTCACACACGCACACTTTCACACACACACACACACACACACACACACACACACACACACACACACACACACACACACACACACACACACACACACACACACACACTCTCACTTACTCACACACGCATACATACACACACACATACACATCTCTATACCTGCACACACCGCTTATAGGATTTAAGACATTTCTTCCTCACCGTTTGCACAATTTTTTTCCAACTCAAATTCTCCGACGTAATAAAACCGAGAGATTTATCCTCCAGAGTTGAAGTTAAAACGACAACTCGCGTGTGATTAA
>CM047519.1:3948408-3953408 GCA_026122265.1 Ammodytes dubius | reverse complement strand
AATTTTCCCAAAATTTTACATGGGGGTCAATGGCAGCTATATGAAGGAAGTCAGCTAGAACTCCAAAACTTCGCACACATGTCTAGGGGGCCTGGGGCACCTCCCACACCAAAGGCGCTATTTTCTCAGCCTAGGAAGGGGATAGACACCAAATTTTTTCACATTCAGGGTCGGACTGAGCCCAGGTACTCACCCATAATGTTTGGTCATGATAGCGCCAACTAGTGGTGTAAAAAAAAAAAAACAACAAAAAAAAATCATATATACTCCAAATGGCCTGAAACGTGCTCCTAAATACTTTTTGGAAAAATTATTTTCTTAGGACTCAGCACTTAGAGACATTTTCCCAAAATTTTACATGGGGGTCAATGGCAGCTATATGAAGGAAGTCAGCTAGAACTCCAAAACTTCGCACACATGTCTAGGGGGCCTGGGGCACCTCCCACACCAAAGGCGCTATTTTCTCAGCCTAGGAAGGGGCTAGACACCTAATTGTTTCACATTCAGGGTCGGACTGAGCCCAGGTACTCACCCATAATGTTTGGTCATGATAGCGCCAACTAGTGGTGTAAAAAACAAAAAAAAACAAAAGAAAAAATCATATATACTCCAAATGGCCTGAAACGTGCTCCTAAATACTTTTTGGAAAAATTATTTTCTTAGGACTCAGCACTTAGAGAAATGTTCCCAAAATTTTACATGGGGGTCAATGGCAGCTATATGAAGGAAGTCAGCTAGAACTCCAAAACTTCGCACACATGTCTAGGGGGCCTGGGGCACCTCCCACACCAAAGGCGCTATTTTCTCAGCCTAGGAAGGGGCTAGACACCTAAGTTTTTCACATTCAGGGTCGGACTGAGCCCAGGTACTCACCCATAATGTTTGGTCATGATAGCCCCAACTAGTGGTGTAAAAAAAAAAAAACAACAAAAAAAAATCATATATACTCCAAATGGCCTGAAACGTGCTCCTAAATACTTTTTGGAAAAAATATTTTCTTAGGACTCAGCACTTAGAGAAATTTTCCCAAAATTTTACATGGGGGTCAATGGCAGCTATATGAAGGAAGTCAGCTAGAACTCCAAAACTTCGCACACATGTCTAGGGGGCCTGGGGCACCTCCCACACCAAAGGCGCTATTTTCTCAGCCTAGGAAGGGGCTAGACACCTAAGTTTTTCACATTCAGGGTCGGACTGAGCCCAGGTACTCACCCATAATGTTTGGTCATGATAGCCCCAACTAGTGGTGTAAAAAAAAAAAAACAACAAAAAAAATCATATATACTCCAAATGGCCTGAAACGTGCTCCTAAATACTTTTTGGAAAAAATATTTTCTTAGGACTCAGCACTTAGAGAAATTTTCCCAAAATTTTACATGGGGGTCAATGGCAGCTATATGAAGGAAGTCAGCTAGAACTCCAAAACTTCGCACACATGTCTAGGGGGCCTGGGGCACCTCCCACACCAAAGGCGCTATTTTCTCAGCCTAGGAAGGGGATAGACACCTAATTTTTTCACATTCAGGGTCGGACTGAGCCCAGGTACTCACCCATAATGTTTGGTCATGATAGCGCCAACTAGTGGTGTAAAAAAAAAAAACAACAAAAAAAAATCATATATACTCCAAATGGCCTGAAACGTGCTCCTTAATACTTTTTGGAAAAATTATTTTCTTAGGACTCAGCACTTAGAGACATTTTCCCAAAATTTTACATGGGGGTCAATGGCAGCTATATGAAGGAAGTCAGCTAGAACTCCAAAACTTCGCACACATGTCTAGGGGGCCTGGGGCACCTCCCACACCAAAGGCGCTATTTTCTCAGCCTAGGAAGGGGCTAGACACCTCATTTTTTCACATTCAGGGTCGGACTGAGCCCAGGTACTCACCCATAATGTTTGGTCATGATAGCGCCAACTAGTGGTGTAAAAAAAAAAAAAAACAACAAAAAAAAATCATATATACTCCAAATGGCCTGAAACGTGCTCCTAAATACTTTTTGGAAAAATTATTTTCTTAGGATTCAGCACTTTGAGAATTTTTCCCAAAATTTTACATGGGGGTCAATGGCAGCTATATGAAGGAAGTCAGCTAGAACTCCAAAACTTCGCACACATGTCTAGGGGGCCTGGGGCACCTCCCACACCAAAGGCGCTATTTTCTCAGCCTAGGAAGGGGCTAGACACCTAATTTTTTCACATTCAGGGTCGGACTGAGCCCAGGTACTCACCCATAATGTTTGGTCATGATAGCGCCAACTAGTGGTGTAAAAAAAAAAAAAACAACAAAAAAAAATCATATATACTCCAAATGGCCTGAAACGTGCTCCTAAATACTTTTTGGAAAAATTATTTTCTTAGGACTCAGCACTTAGAGAAATTTTCCCAAAATTTTACATGGGGGTCAATGGCAGCTATATGAAGGAAGTCAGCTAGAACTCCAAAACTTCGCACACATGTCTAGGGGGCCTGGGGCACCTCCCACACCAAAGGCGCTATTTTCTCAGCCTAGGAAGGGGCTAGACACCCAATTTTTTCACATTCAGGGTCGGACTGAGCCCAGGTACTCACCCATAATGTTTGGTCATGATAGCGCCAACTAGTGGTGTAAAAAAAAAAAAAAACAACAAAAAAAAATCATATATACTCCAAATGGCCTGAAACGTGCTCCTAAATACTTTTTGGAAAAATTATTTTCTTAGGATTCAGCACTTAGAGAATTTTTCCCAAAGTTTTACATGGGGGTCAATGGCAGCTATATGAAGAAAGTCAGCTAGAACTCCAAAACTTCGCACACATGTCTAGGGGGCCTGGGGCACCTCCCACACCAAAGGCGCTATTTTCTCAGCCTAGGAAGGGGCTAGACACCTAATTTTTTCACATTCAGGGTCGGACTGAGCCAGGTACTCACCCATAATGTTTGGTCATGATAGCGCCAACTAGTGGTGTAAAAAAAAAAAACAACAAAAAAAAATCATATATACTCCAAATGGCCTGAAACGTGCTCCTAAATACTTTTTGGAAAAAATTATTTTCTTAGGACTCAGCACTTAGAGAAATTTTCCCAAAATTTTACATGGGGTCAATGGCAGCTATATGAAGGAAGTCAGCTAGAACTCCAAAACTTCGCACACATGTCTAGGGGGCCTGGGCCCTCCACACCAAAGGCGCTATTTTCTCAGCCTAGGAAGGGGCTAGACACCTAATTTTTTCACATTCAGGTCGGACTGACCAGGTACTCACCCATAATGTTTGGTATGATAGCGCCAACTATGGTGTAAAAAAAAAAAAACAAAAAAAAAAATCATATATCTCCAAATGCCTGAAACGTGCTCCTAAATACTTTTTGGAAAAATTATTTTCTTAGGATCAGCACTTAGAAAATTTTCCCAAAATTTTACATGGGTCAAGCACTATATAAGGAATCAGCTAGAATCCAAAACTTCGCAACATTCTAGGGAGACTGGGGCACCTCCACACCAAAGGCGCTATTTCTCAGCTAGGAGGGGCCTAGACACCTAATTTTTTCAATTCAGGGTCGGACTGAGCCCAGGTACTCACCCATAATGTTGGTCATGATTAGCCACTAGTGGTGTAAAAAAAAAACAACAAAAAAAAATAAATACTCCAAATGGCCTGAAACGTGCTCCTAAATACTTTTTGGAAAAATATTTTCTTAGGACTCAGCATTAGAGAAATTTTCCCAAAATTTTTACATGGGGTCAATGGCAGCTAATGAAGGAAGTCAGCTAGAACTCCAAAACTTCCACACATGTCTAGGGGGCCTGGGGCCCTCCCACACAAAGGCGCTATTTTCTCAGCCTAGGAAGGGGCTAGACACCTAATTTTTTCACATTCAGGGTCGGATGAGCCCAGGTATACACCATAATGTTTGGTCATGATAGCGCCAACTAGTGGTGTAAAAAAAAAAACAACAAAAAAAAAAATCATATATACTCCAAATGGCCTGAAACGTGTCCTAAATACTTTTTGGAAAAATTATTTTCTTAGGACTCAGCACTTAGAGAAATTTTCCCAAAATTTTACATGGGGGTCAATGGCAGCTATATGAAGGAAGTCAGCTAGACTCCAAAACTTCGCCACATGTCTAGGGGGCCTGGGGACCTCCCACACCAAAGGCGCTATTTTCTCAGCCTAGGAAGGGCTAGACACCTAATTTTTTCACATTCAGGTCGGACTGAGCCCAGGTACTCACCCATAATGTTTGGTCATGATGCGCCAACTAGGGTGTAAAAAAAAAAAACAACAAAAAAAAAATCAATATACTCCAAATGGCCTAAACTTCTCCTAAATACTTTGAAAAATTTATTTTCTTAGGACTCAGCATATGTTGTCAATAGCCCATAAAAATTTAACATGGGTCAAATGCAACAATATGAAGAATCAGCTGAAACTCCAAAACTTCACACATGTTCTAGGGTCTGGGGCACCTCCCACACAAGAAGGCGCAATTTTCGAGGAAGGGCTAACCACATTTTGAACATTCAGGGATCGAACTTGAGCCCATGTACTACCCCTAATCGTATTGGTCTGATGCGCCACTATGGGGGGTAAAAAAAAAATTTAACATAAGACGAAAAAAAGTATATAACTCAAATTGGCCTGAACGCCACTAAATACTTTTTAGAAAAAATAATTACTTAAGAAAATGCACTTATCAAGAAATTTCTCCAAATTTACATGGTGGGTAAATAGTCTATATGAAGGCAATCAGGAATTCCAAAATATCGCAACACATTGTCTAGGAGACTGGATCGCACTCCCAACCAAAGGCGTATTTTCTCAGCCTGGAAGGGGCCTAGACACCTAATTTTTTCACATTCAGGTGGGACTGAGCCCAGTATCACCATAATGGTTTGGTCTGATGCAGGATCCCAATATGGTTGAAAAAAAATACACAACAGAAAAAAAATACATATATACTCCAAATGGCCTGAAACGTGCTCCTAAATACTTTTTGGAAAAATTATTTTTCTTAGGA
>CM047519.1:3935908-3938408 GCA_026122265.1 Ammodytes dubius | reverse complement strand
GCATCCTTTGTTTAAAAATCCTATGAGTCAACATACAGAGTAATCACATCAGCATTTTACAGGATACACACACACACACTCACTCACTCACTCACTCACTCACTCACACATCACTCACTCACTCACTCACTCACTCACTCACCACTCACTCACTCACTCACTCACTCACTCACTCACTCACTCACTCACTCACTCACTCACTCACTCACTCACTCACTCACTCACTCACTCACTCACTCTCTCACACACACACACACACACACACACACACACACACACACACACACACACACACTGTAGCTTTAAGAATCCTTTAGGGGGAAGAGAAAAACATAGAAAACTTCAAAAGGGAATTTAAGAAACAGCAGATTTGAAGTAATGGACAGTCGAGCCGTCAGTACGTCCCTGGAAGCTAAATGTACACACACACACGCGCGTGCGTGCACGCACATGCACACAGACACACACACTTACACACTCATTGTCTCTCTCTCTCTCTCTCAAACACGCACACGCACACACACACACTTACACACTCATTGTCTCTCTCTCTCTCTCACACACACACAAGCACACACACACACACACACACACACACACACACAGACACACTCACACTTTCACACTCATTGTCTCTCTCTCTCACACACACTGACACACTCACACACACACACACACACACACACACACACACACACACACACACACACATACGCACACACACACACACACACACACACACACACACACACACACACACACACACACACACACAACCACACACACACACACACACACACACACACACCACACACACACACACACACACACACACACACACACACACACACACACACACACACACACACACACACACACACACACACACACACACACACACACACACACACACACACACACACACACACACACACACACACACACACACACACACACACAGAACGACAGGCGTAGAGAACATTGAAGAGAAGTCAGGCTGAAGTTGGAATGTGGGCGTTGAAGTTTCCACTGTGATTGTGTCAGAAAATTGAGCTCAAGTTCAAACTTTCTGTCAAAAGTTTTTCAAAGATTTTTTTTATTTTTGGCATTTTTTTTATGTTCCTTTTTCTAGAGAGAATTATTTTAGAGACAGAGATGAAATGTGTCAGAGAGGTCTATCTATCTATCTATCTATCTATCTATCTATCTATCTATCTATCTATCTATCTATCTATCTATCTATCTATCTATCTATCTATCTATCTATCTATCTATCTATCTATCTATCTATCTATCTATCTATCTATCTATCTATCTATCTATCTATCTATCTATCTATCTATCTATCTATCTATCTATCTATCTATCTATCTATCTATCTGTCTGTCTGTCTGTCTGTCTGTCTGTCTGTCTGTCTGTCTGTCTGTCTGTCTGTCTGTCTGTCTGTCTGTCTGTCTGTCTGTCTGTCTGTCTGTCTGTCTGTCTTCTATCTATCTATCTATCTATCTATCTATCTATCTATCTATCTATCTATCTATCTATCTCTATCTATCTATCTATCTATCTATCTATCTATCTATCTATCTATCTATCTATCTATCTATCTATCTATCTATCTATCTATCTATCTATCTATCTATCTATCTATCTATCTATCTATCTATCTATCTGTCTATCTGTCTATCTATCTATCTATCTATCTATCTATCTATCTGTCTGTCTGTCTGTCTATCTATCTATCTATCTGTCTGTCTGTCTGTCTGTCTGTCTGTCCGTCCGTCCGTCCGTCCGTCCATCCATCCCTCTCTCTCTCTCTCTCTCTCTCTCTCTCTCTCTCTCTCTCTTTCTTTATTTCTTTCTTTCTTTCTTTCTTTCTTTCAGTTTGGAGATGAAATGTGTCAGAGAGGGGAATGACATGCAGAGAACGACCCGGGCTGGATTCTAACCCGGGTCTGTTGTGAAGAGGACTGAGACTCTATGGGGGGGGGGGGGGGGGGGCACCACCATACCAAGAGGCAAGATCAAGGAGCCATGTTGGGATGAAATAAATAAGTTAAAGCAGGTCCCAATTGTAGCATACTGCATCCTGACTAGATTCCTTTTTATGGTCAGATGTAGTATGTAGAATAGTGAAAAGAAAGAGTATGAGATTTGGAATGCAGGTCGTGTCTGTTTCTGTTTGTGTGTGTCACACCAATGTAGGTTAACTTGATCTGTGTACGGGATTTTTAAAGTGAATATCTCCTCATGTTAATAGACAGCCTAGGCTCTGTAAACTGGCATCTAAACAAAAGTGGGCCCACAGTAGCTATAGCAACATACCTGTTTAACTTTAGCTTCTTGTCCTTGAAGGCCACCGTAGCTAGGGTTAGAAAGGGAGCGTTGACATCTACAATCTAACCACTATTATGCAACTCAATATTCCAATATTACACACCTGTACCTTTAATAAAATAAAAATTGTAACACAACCATTGTATATCATTGTCACTATGTATCC
>CM047519.1:3923408-3925908 GCA_026122265.1 Ammodytes dubius | reverse complement strand
AAAGGTGCTACGAGGAACTTTAAAATATTTCTGAAACAGTCTCATTTTTTCCTCTGATGATCATGAATAACATGTAACAGCAAACGAGACCATCAGTGCAAAATAATGCTTTTTTTTATATAGTTTTTCTTAATGCCTTTGTCATGGGTATATATACGCTCACCCAGGAACAACAGCTGGCGTGGTAAAAACACTACCGCTTTTTGTCCAAAGGGGGCGCTAGAATTAACACAACTAGAAGTTCCTCGGAGCAACTTTAAGAAAAAAAAAAATGTCCGACTCATTTAATTTCAGCGATTGTTGGTTGAAGCATTTGATCAAGTTTTCTCCTGAATATCTGAATATAATTAATCAGCGTTGTTCACTGTGTTTCTCTGTGTATAAATGTTTACATGCTCAAACTCTGACCCTCTCTCTCTCTTTCTGTTTCTGTGTCTTCCTCTCTGTCTTTCTTCCCTCTGTCTCTCTTCTCTCTCTTTTCGTCTGTCTGTCTTCCTCTCTGTCTTTCTAACCTCTCTCTCTCTCTCTTCCTCCTCTCTCTCTATCTCTGTCTTCTACTCCATCTGTCTCTTCTCTCTCTCTCTATCTCTGTCTTTCTCTCTCTCTTCCTCCTTCTCTCTCTCTCTATCTCTGTCTTTCTCTCCTCCTTCTCTCTCTCTCTTCCTCCTTCTCTCTCTCTCTTGTCTTTCTCTCCTCCTTCTCTCTCGCTCTCTCTCTCTGGCTGTGTTGTAAAGCCCTACTAACGTCCTCCCTCCTACATACTCAACATGTATATACTACATACTGTTACTTAACCATCCATTGTGTATGCGAGGTTCGTCGGACGTTTACACTGAAGTATACGGAAGCAATAATATAAAAAAAAAAACTTCCATATCGTTTGAAAAGACGCAATGCATTGTGGGGCTGGTTGAGTAGGAAAAGTAACCTATCGATCCATACAAAAATCTTCGGAAAGTAAGTACTCATCCGGGAATTTATCGCCTACACAAACACAACATACTCAAATTGACGTCAAAATGAGTATGAGTACGACGTAAGTATGAGTAGGACGTTAGTAGGGCTTTCAAATACAGCCTTTCTCTCTCTCTCTATCTCTCTCTCTCTCTCTCTCTCTCTCTCTCGTCTCTCTCTCTCTCTCTCTCTCTCTCTCTCTCTCTCTCTCTCTCTCTGTCCATTTTACCGTGAACGTGACAACACTTTTCCCGTGGAAGAAATACTCAAAAGTGTGTAGGTCAGAATGAGGACAAAGTATATTAACCATAATCATAACAGCAGATGCATAATTTTAAGAAGTTCTTTTAAAAAAGCAAATCCCTCCTTCCTTCCGTCTGTCGCCCTACGTTTCTGTTATTGCAGAAGAGTTGTAAGACATCGCCCGTAGAAAAAGAGTTCAATTTTATTTTTTTAAATAGTCCATTTAGTCCGTTTAATCCATTATCCATTTCATGAAGCTCAGATGTTGCGTTCAAGTGCGCCCCGTTTCTCTCGTTCATAGAGTTCTGTTGAATTTTTCGGTCCATTCACGTAAAAACAGTGGAAGCTCCATAGCCTGGCCTGTCTGCCAAAAAATATTTTCTTTCATCCATATATTCGTTTTTTTTATCTCCTAAATGCATTAAAAGGTGCTACGAGGAACTTTGAAATATTTCTGAAACAGTCTCATTTTCCTCTGATGATCATGAATTATATGTGACGCTAAATGAGACCATCAGTGCAAAGAATGCTATTTTATATCGTTTTTCTTAATGCCTTTGTCATGGGTATATACGCTCACCCAGGAACAACAGCTGGCGTGGTAAAAACACTCTTGCTTTTGTCCAAAGGGGGGCGCTAGAATTGAACACAAACTGAAAGTTCCTCGTAGCACCTTTAAGCATGATTTCACTACTCAATAATTCTCTCCACACAGATGTTGCAAGGGAAGGCAGCCCCTGATTGGTTCATGTAGTCATCAATCTAGCCTCCAGTCAGACCGGACCCTCCCCACTTTCTGTCTGTTAGTGGAAGGCAGCCCCTGATTGGTTCATGTAGTCATCAATCTAGCCTCCATAAAGAATGACCCTCCCACTTTCTTCTTTAGTGAAGCAGCACTGATGGTTCAGTAGTCATCAATCTAGCCTCAATCAGACGACCAACTTTTGGTCTCAGTTAGTGGAAGCACCCTAGTTGGTTCATGTACCATCATCACCTCACAGACCGACACCCTCCAATCTTTTGTCTGTTAGTGGAACAGCCCAACGAGACTTCAAGAGCCATAATTCTAAGCCTTCCCATCAGACCGTAGACCCACCACACACTTTACTTACTGTTAGGGAAGGCAGCCCACTGAAGTTCCTAGTTTTCATCCCTTCCAGTCAGATCGGCCCTCCCCCTTTCTGCTGTTAGTGGAAGGCAGCCCCTGATTGTTCATGTAGCATCAATCTAGCCTCCAGTCAGACCGGAACCCTCCCCACTTTCTGTCTGTTAGTGGAAGGCAGCCCCTGATTGGTTCATGTAG
>CM047519.1:3905908-3918408 GCA_026122265.1 Ammodytes dubius | reverse complement strand
TGTGTGTGTGTGTGTGTGTGTGTGTGTATGTGTGTGTCTCCCCCCCTATACTCACCTTCATTCTCTTTGATTCGATCCTTGACTTGTAGCAGAATTCGACCAGAGCCACTAACATGGCGAGCCCCAGCCCTCCAATCAGAATGTAGAACACCCCGGCCACATTACTGAGGCTGAGGGCACTGGTCTTGTCCTATTGGTGCAAAGGGGGCGGGATCAGTGACCAACCTATCAACCAATCACGGTGCAGATACTCAATGACATCACTAAAGGTTAATCTGGAGGAATACCAATAAAGCAAAAAAATAAAAATAAATAAAAAATAAAAAAAACATATCTTGATAATTATTATATTTGAGACATTTTTTGGGGGAGAATTTCAGAGGTTGTGATAGAGAGGCATTAGGTGTCTAAAAATTATTATATAAACCATTAAAAATTACTTGTTTGAAATAATTAAAGGGCCACTGCGATGATTTTAAATGTTAAAAGGTGCTACGAGGAACTTTCAGTGTGTATTAATTCTAGCGCCCCCCTTTAGGACAGAAGTGGTAGTGTTTTTACCACGCCAGCTGTTGTTCCTGGGTGAGCGTATATACCCATGACAAAGGCATTAAGAAAAACTATATAAAAATAGCATTCTTTGCACTGATGGTCTCGTTTTAGCCATCACATATAATTCATGATCATCAGAGGAAAAATGAGACTGTTTCAGAAATATTTTAAAGTTCCTCGTAGAACCTTTTAATGCATTTTCGGGAAGATTTTAAAAAACGAAAATATTTGATGTTACATGTAATTTATGATCATCAGAGGAAAAATTAGACTAGTTTCAGGAATATTTAAAAGTTCCTCGCAGCACCTTTTTAAAATTCAGTTTGATAGTCACCCTTTAAGTGAATCAATGACATAGTTTAGTAAGAGTTTGGGAAATGGTTGACCCTGGTTCCGGAATTAAAAGTCTAAGGTTATAAATAAGGAATAAATAAACCGTTTTCATTGCCTCAAATCACAGCCTTTGATTATCCATAGTAATATATCCGTCACATGCAACGTCATGCACAGAAACGCAAACAAAAATTAAGCAAAACTAAAAGAAAAAATTAAAATCTATTGACTGATTCATGTTAAAGGCGAAGTTAGCATGTTTGTTGTCAAAATCACTTTTTTTTGGCAAAATCAGTGAATATCTCCTCATGATCCGCTACCTGTCTGTACTGTGTGTGCTCTGAAAAAAAATCCAGTGTTAATACACAGCCTAGGCTCTGTGAACAGGCATGTTGCTATAGCTATTGTGAGCCCCCCTTGGTTGACATACCTGTTTACAGAGCCTAGGCTGTGTATTCAAACTGGATTTCAGCGCACACACAGTACGGACAGGTAGCAGATCATGAGGAGATATTCACTGATTTTTGACAAAAAGTGATTCGACTACAAGAATCACTGACTTCACCTTTAATTTACGAACATAGAAAAAAAAAATCTTAATCTACTTTGTTAAAATTTCAGTCTTGCTGTTTCACAATTTTTCTACACTACAGTCAAATTCTTCATAGCTCTGATATAACTTATATTTACTAACACATTCATCGAAAAGACATTTCTGTTAAAAAAACGGGATTTTTTAATTGGTTGTTGAGTGCTTGTAACTCGTGACATAGGCAGTTGCATCTTTTGTCACATGCATGAGTCATATTGTGGGCGGGACTTAGCTTTCTTCATCCAATCACATGCAGCCTGGTGCAAAGACAGTTTGGTTGTGTTTGTAAAAGCCCTACTAACGTCCTCCCTCCTACATACTACAACATGTGCATACTACATACTGTCTACTTAACCCTCCATTGTGTATGCGAGGTTCGTCGGACTGTTTACACTGAAGTATACATAAGCAATAGAGAATTAAAAAAATAATAATTCTGTGTCGTTTGAAAAGACGCAATGCATTGTGGGGCAGGTTGAGTAGAAAAAAGTATCCTATCGATCCATACACAAAATCTTCCCAGAAGTAAGTACTCATCCGGGCATTTCTCACCTTACAAAAAACTTGCATACACAACCGTCACATACTCAATTATTGACATTAATTGATGTCAAAATGAGTATGAGTTGGACGTTAGTATTGCTTATAGTACGAGTAGGACGTTAGTAGGGCTTTTCGAAAGGACGAAATGGCTCTCAAAGTGGGCGTGGCCTATCTCTTTATCAGGAAGTTGGAACGAGCCTATCAGAGGGCTTTCCGTTCCAAACTGTCATGTTTAGCTCAACCAATCAGCTTCTGTTAAATTATACCGAGAGATGCTTTGAAGTCAGACTGAAATCAAGGTTCAATGTGGATGTTGAATGTGGAAATCAGGCTGGTCTCATTTAAGCATTTTCTGATTATCATGTTAGATGATAAAAGAGAGAGAGAGAGAGAGAGAGAGAGAGAGAGAGAGAGAGAGAGAGAGAGAGAGAGAGAGAGAGATGAGAGAGAGAGAGAGGAGAGAGAGAGAGAGACAGACAGACAGAGACAGAGAGAGAGAGAGAGATTTTGTAGTTTAAAACCTCCCAATGGAGGTCACCTCGAATGTCAAACAAAGTAAATGGTCTAATATTTGAAGCCTCACAAAGAATAAATTCCTAGAAAGCTTTTGTTAAATTTAAAGTATTTTGACAGGTACTTTCAGTAAAGTTACCTTCCCTTTCACAATATCTTTAAAATATAAGATAATCTTTCATATTTGAATTCTTATTAAACATTAAATTCAAAAGGATTCCAGTCCTGAACAACTTTGACGTTTAACTATTTAACATTTGAAAGTAATTTTAATCAAATCGTTTTGAGAATAATAGACGTTATGTCACCTCCAGTGTCACAGCATAATAAACTAAAGACTCTTCCCTGATATCTGAACTAAAAGGTTGAACGCTGAGGTTTTTGAACACTGTTGTTTCTGACTGGAGGCTAGATTGATGACTACATGAACCAATCAAGGGCTGCCTTCCACTAACAGACAGAAAGTGGGGAGGGTCCGGTCTGACTGGAGGCTAGATTGATGACTACATGATTATTCGTAACCATAGTTGCCACATCTGAACAGCACAGTAATTTCAGTTTGACTTCAAATATATATATATATATTTTTTTTCCTTCGCTGCCTCAGCTTCCACCGTTTGTTAGTCACGGTTTGTTACACAGCGATTTCGGAGGACGCAGTGAGGTAACATGACAGATTGGAGACAAAAACATCAGTGTGTGTGTGTGTGTGTGTGTGTGTGAGAGAGGGGAGGGGAGGGGGGATGGTGGAAAAGCTGTGGTCAGAATGTCAATTTAATCACTGTTGGTCAGCAGCCATATACAGAGAGAGAGAGAGAGACAGAGAGAGGAGAGAGAGAGAGAGAGAGAGAGAGAGGAGAGAGAGAAAGAGAGAGAGAGGGAGAGAGAGAGAGAGAGAGAGATATTTTGTAGTTGAAAAAATCTGACTTTTTACATCTGACGTGTATATAAAAATGTATATGCAAAACAGCCCTTTCTAAATAGTCTTAATTTAAATTTTTACTTTTTATAAAATGTGCTTTAAAAAAAATGCCGTTATCAAATTTCCAGGACAATGTAGAACCACCAGGATGTTCTAAAAATATACATGTAAATGTAGCACCATAAGGCATTTAGGATTTGCGGTAAAAAAAAAAGATGTAAAAAGTCAGATTTTTCAGCCCTGTGTCTGTCTGTACATCCATCCATAATCGTCGCTGTCGTCTATCGTCTGTCTGTCGCTCTGTCTGTCTGTCTGCCTTCTCTTCTCTGCGTCTGCCTCTCTGTCTGTCTGCCTCTCTGTCTGTCTGTTGTCTGTCTGTATGCGGCTGCTGCAGTGAACTGTGCTGACCAAAGATATTCTAGAGAACAGAGGGAAAGCTGAGCAGAGAAAAGCCTTCTGAAGAAATCTAAAGATCTCGAGGCATAAAGAAGAAGAAAAAAACTCTTATCTGCCCCAAAAAAAAGCTGCTTTGTCAGAGTCAGGCTAGAGCTCGACTCATTTCAACTTCAATTTGCATAATTTTCTTCTGGCCGTACGTACGACCAACAGATTGGAGCGAGTTTTATCTGGGTCCATAAGTTCAAGAAATACAGCCCTGGAAGAAATTAAGAGACCACTTCAAATGTTCAGTATCTCTCGTTTTTCTATTTATAGGCATTTTGTTTGAGCAGAATGAAATTTTGGTTTTATTCTATAAACTACTAACCACATTTCTACCAAATTCACAATAAAAAATATTGTCATTAAAGAGCATTTCTAATTAAGTAATGAGAGATGAAGATTGAAGAAAAAAATCCAGACTGGTCTCTTAATGTTTTCCAGAGCTGTATGAATGCCGTCAGAATACTAAAATTCAATTGGGTTCGACCAGCACTGACCAAGAATATTCCAATACCGGAAAGACTTGGCACTGTTTTTTCATCTTTTGTGTGTTTTTTCTTGGGTTGATTTGTTGTTGTTAAGTGTCAATAATTACATAAAACATTAAAAATATATGTGGGGCGACTGTGGCTCAGTTGGTAGAGCGGGTCGGCCGATGATCAAAGGGTTGGAGGTTCGATCCCCGCCCTGCCACCTGTGTCATAGTTGTTTCCTTGGGCAAGACACTTCACCCACCTTGCCTCGTGTGAATGTCGATAGTTAGCCTGCTATCGGTGTATGGATGTGTGTGTGTGAATGGTAACGTGGGAAAGGGAAACAGGTCTCCCTTGTAAAAGAGTCTTCGGACTCAATGGGATTTACCTGTAAAATAAAGGTTAAAAAAAATACTAAAATTCATCTATACTTTTTATTGATTTTTTCCCTCTAGTTCTCCAGAATGGTCAGTGGAGCAGCAAGTGGTAAACTCTGAAAAATGAAAAAGCGTTTTTCAATAAACCAAAAATAACGTCTCTGTGTGTGATCATGAAGGAAGATTTTTATGCCAGACAGGTACTGAATTGAATTTGGTTTTGAATTTTAAATTTGTATTTCTAAACTTTCTGAACCTTGTTAGACAAGTTTTACATTAAAATAAATTAAATATAATGCTACCACTAATAGCCAGCTCTGTCCAAAGATAACACATCTACCTTTGAACACCTCTAAAGCTTACTAATAACATATACAATGGTACTGTTTTCCTCTCTCTAAGTTAAGCTATGACACCTTGTTGAAAGATATTTTGATGAAGACTTATATTCCCTGTCTGTACTGTAAATATAATGCTACCACAAGCAGCCATAAGCATACATACTAGAAACAGAGGGATACAGTTAGACTAGCTCAGTCCAAAGATAACAAAATCTAACTTTCAACACCTCTTAAACTGCAATGTTAAATTTTGGTTTATGTTTCCTAGCAGTTTTGTAGAAAGCTAATTATAATATCCTAAGTCATTTATTTTGCATAAAGCTGAAAAAAAAGCTACCATATTTCTGCCAAGTTTGGACACAACCTATGCACGCTCATCTTAAATGACATATTGAATGTCATCGTTGATTGTTTATAATTTAAGAATTCTTGTTGAAGGCCTGTAGCTTCTGATGTTATTAAAAGAATTGTTACCCAGGCGTGCTGCATTCTAGAACTTAGAACTTTACTTGATGAGCATTAACACACTGCACCTTAAGGTTACTAATTAACATGTTATAGTACTGTTTCCCCTGTCTGTTTCTAAACTAAGCTATGTAGCTTCTCCTAAATAATTTTTTTTGAAGAACGGTGCACGCACACACCCAGGGGTATACACCTACTCATTCACTTTTTAATGATTCTCAACTTGGTTTTATCTTGATGTATTTTATGCCCCATGTAAAGAAATTGAATGGCCTTGTGTCTGAATGTGCTATAGAAATAAACTTGCCTTGCTCAGCTTTACTAAAGTAAGAATCTAAACCACTTGGACTTCAACAGACTGAACCATATTACAATTCAAACACCTAGTGGCAAAAAATGTCTCTCTGCATAAAGTAGACGTTATGATGCATTTGATGATTTCTTTAAAAGTTGCAGAGTATATTTTTCTTTACAATGTTACCGTTTTAATGTTACCGATGGGTTACTAAACTGAAGCCACAGTTATAGAAATAGAGTTAGATCAAGGAAATACTTTATCTACAATAAAGTTGAACATTAATACAATGTTTCAATTAGCACAATTGAATGCTATGAGAAAAAAAACTAATTTCGACCATGTTGAAAAAGGGATATCATCTGCATAAGCCTTTTCTTTTCAGAGCGACTGCTGTATTTAGGGTGTGTAGGGGTGTTTTTGTTGTGTGTGATGTGGTGGGGGGGGGTGATTTGTGGGGTCTTATGTGGGTAGCTAGGTGGGTATTTGGGTATATGGGTAAGGGGGTTTGGGGGGGGGGGGGGGGGGGTAAACCAACACATGAGCCCGTGACCTCAAGAACTAACCTTTCGTCCGGAATCTCGATGTCCGCACTCCCCTTTGTCATACCACCACTTGTTTTTCAACTTGTCTAAGACCGCTTGTTCATTGAGCTTCAGCACTGCTAGGTTTACTGGGATTCTTCAGGGGTGGGGGGGTAAGGGGAGGGGGGGTTGGGGGGTAGGGAGGGAGGGGGGATTGGAAATAACATAAATAACATTATGCACCTCCATGTTATATTATGTTATTGCTTAGCTTAGACTGTAATGGCTAAAAAGCAGCAAGAATTGAGTTGATAATAAAAAAGGCAAATACTGGCATTTTTTTTTTTTTTTTTTTTTTCAGATGCGTTGGGTACGTACGCTACAAAGAACATCTCAACAACAACAACAACAACAACATTGACAACAAAACAGAAAGAACGAAATCTAATACAAAAACAAACGATAAACAAGCACAAACACATGAAAAACTGTGTTGGAAAGTGTCAGTGTCAAAGTGATATGCATTAATACTCCATCTAGCCTTGGTTTCTAACCTGACTCCCTGACGTTGCGAGATGTGTATTACTATATCACTTTGGGTAACCGGCAAGAGCTTAAAAAAACACTCCGAGATATTTTGGGTTTAGTTAGTTAATTAGTGAATTAGTTATTTACAGAAATAGTTTGCGGTCTAAAAACCAGAAAACATTAACTGAATTTTGGGTTAGGATTGGGGTTGTAAGGATTGCTGGCTGTAGTCTTAGGCAATGTCCACACATACAAGGAGTATTTTCGTAACCGTATATTTTTCCGTGCTTTTCGGCCTTTTATATAGGCTACACCTAAACAAAACAACCGGACACTAAAATTGTAGTGTTTTGAAAACTAAATCGAATGTTTTCCCAATATATAATCAAAGAATTAATGTTATAAAAAAGTTGATGAAAATTAATACTAAAAAAAAATTTACACAATTAAGTTTTGAAATAACTTGTATTACGATCAGTCAGTTTGCAACTATACCATAGATACAGTTTTAATTTCAATTACTTTGATTGCTCAGGATTTTATTTTTTCGCAAACATAGGATGTAAAGTGCGTTTTATTTAAATATCTGTGTATGTGTGGACAATGCCATGTCATTAGCTCTGGGGGGAAATTAAAATTACCATAAGGGCCGTATTTTCCTATGCAAGTAAAGTCAAGTTTATCTCTATAGCACAATTCAGACACAAGGCCGTTCAAAGTGCTTTACAGGGGGCCAAGATTAAAATACATCAAGATTAGCATTCGAAATTGCAAAATATGTAAGTTAACTTTGTAATAATCTTGATGCCATCCGGAGTGTTTTGTACTTATTTACTTATATACTATATACAACTCCGGAAAAAAAATTAAGAGACCACTCCGATTTTTCATTGTCTCTCGTTTTACTCTTTAGAGGCATATGTTTAGAGTAGAATTAACTTTTTGATTTTATAATACAGACAACTGACAAGATTTCTATAAAATTCACAATAAAAAATAATAATTGTCATTAAGAGCATTTCCATTAAAGCTGGGGTGGAGGATTTGAGGAGAAAATGGCAGTTTTAGGATAGAGATTCAAATCCAAATACTCAACCGCTCCACTTGTTCTCTTTGGCCGTCCCCTATGGTCCCTCCTGACACGCTCTACACCAACAAAGTCATGCCAAAGTGAATGGACAGTCCCAACAGCCAATAAGAACAGAGAATCGGAGCCTCGCTCTGATTGGTCAAAGTGTACAGCTCATGTTAACTTTAACCAATCAGAAATCACATACCCCAGCTTTAAGTAATGTAGACATAAAGATTTTAAGAAACAAAATCCAGACGGTCTCTTAATTTTTCTCCGGGCGCTATATATATATAAAAATAACTTATATAATATATTTAAGTTTTTTTTTTTTTAGCGAGTATTTTTGCCGGTTACCCCCTGTGTACCGTTGCCGGTGGTTACCCGTTGCCGGGGGTTACGGTTGGCTGACCTTGGAGTCCCCGCCGCCCGTGCCGCACTCTCCCTTGTCATACCACCATCTGTTTTTCAATTTGTCCAACAGGCCCTGCTCGTTCAGTTTTAACACTGCCAAATTCACTGGGTTTCTACGCATAGTGGGATAGGGATAGAATAGAATAGAATAGAATAGAATTATCTACCAGCTCCACAGTTATATAAATATCAAATATAAAAACAACAATATCAATAATTATACAAATAAAATGCTCCTAAAGTGTTGATAGTGCGATGTTTGATGAGATGGGGAGTATATGTTGAATATAGTTAAGATAGCAACAAAAAACATGTCTACAAAATATATCTACAGTATGTACGTATATGACAGGGCATGCTAGACATATACATTCGTATAGCTAAAGTGTCTAAGCAGACTGGTAGACCCATTCATTGCTCGTTCAGTTTTAACACTGCCAAATTCACTGGGTTTCTACGCATAGTGGGATAGGGGATAGAATAGAATAGAGTAGAATAATCTACCAGCTCCACAGTTATATAAATATCAAAATATAAAATAACAACAATATCAATATAATAAAAATAAAATGTCCTAAAGGCTATTATACCGTGCATATGAGGTGTATGTTAACTGGAATTTATTTCTTTAATCACGATAGGAAATGTAGGTTAGACATGAGACAAAAAAATTGACATTGTTCTCCTACTAAGGCTAGGATGACCATTTTATTTTTTTTTGCATATTTATCTACATAGACTCAGAATTCAATACACCTTCATATTCCCACCGGTGAATAGGCCTTAATGTGATAGCGATTGAGTATGAAGGATATATTGAATATAGTTAATAGAACAAACAGTATACGTATGTACGTATATGACAGGCATGCTATCATTGATGTAGACATATAACATTCTATAGCTAAAGTGTCTAACAGACTGGTAGAGCCATTCATTGCTCGTTCAGTTTTAACACTGCCAAGTTTACTGGGTTTCTACGCATAGTGGGATAGGGATAGAATAGAATAGAATAGAATAAAGTATAATTATCTACCAGCTCCACAGTTATATAAAATACAAATATAAATATCAAATATAAAAACAACAATATCAACAATATAATAACAATAAAATGTCCTAAAGTGTTGATAGTGCAATGATAGTGTGTATGAGATGGGGAGTATATGTTGAATATAGTTAAAGGCCTACTTCACCAGTGGGAATATGAAGGTGTATTGAATTCTGTAGTATAAATGTGCAAAAAAAAATGAAATTGGTCTCACTGTCTAACCCTACATTTCTCTTACTGTGACATCACAGTAAGATAAATGTAGGGTTAGACAGTGAGACCATAAAACACTCTATCTGCCTTTTCTCAGGCTAGGATGAACCAATTAATTTTTTTTTGCACATTTATACTACATAGGATCTCAGAATTCAATACACCTTCATATTCCCACCGGTGAAGTAGGCCTTTAAGATAGCAACAACAAACATGTATCTATAGTATGTACGTATATGACAGGCATGCTATCATTGGTGTAGACATATCTGATATATAATATAGAAATATCTTCCACCCAGACCTTGTTAAAATGTTGTTAACCATTGTTTAAAAGTTAGTAGTATTACGTATTAAATAGTATTAAATCCACATAGCTAAATAAAGTGTCAAAAAGACTGGTAGAGCCATTTACTCTGCGTATTTTAACACTGCCAAGTTTACTGGGTTTCTACGTATAGTGGATAGGGGATAGAATAGAATAGAATAGAGTAGAATTAACGTTATTATCATTTCATAGGACAACGACATTTTGTTATATAAATATAAAATATAAAAACAGCAAAACCAACAATATAAAAATAAAATGTTTTTTAAAAAGTTCAAGTATGTGTACAGTGTTGGTAGTGCGATGTGAGTATGAGATGGGGAGTACAGAGAATACATTAAATATAGGGAAGATAGGAACAACACAACATGTATCTGCAGTATGTACGTCTGACAGGCATGCTACCATTGATGTAGACATAGACATATCTTCAACACAGACCTTGTTAAAATGATGTTCACTTGTTTAAACATTGTATTTAAAGGAATACTTCACCCATATGGAACCAGCGTTCTATCATTATAAAATCACTATTATAATATAATGAATGAGGTTTTTCTTCCCTCAGTCTTCCCTTGGCCCAGCTGTCCTGTTAATCCTAACCCTTACTGTGATGTCACAAGAAGGAAACTGTAGGGTTAAGACAGTGAGAACATAAAACACTCTTTCTGCCTTTTCTCAGGCTAGGATGATCCGATTTAATTTTTTTTTGCACATTTATACTAAATAGGATCTCCGAGTTCAATACACCTTCATATTCCAACCGGTGAAGTAGGTCTTTAATATAAATTTGACTGTTTCAGAAATATTTAAAAGTTTCTCATAGCTCCTTTAATCTTGGTTCTGACAACATTGTAGAAGTTTTAAGACAAGTGGATACAAACTTTTAGAAAGAGTTGTCTAAGCATTATGGATTGTTACCACCCCATGTGAGTCAGGGAGGGCTCTGCAAATTCGGGAAGAAATCGAAATTGAACAACTGCTAAGAGTCAAGAGGAGTCTTTCTAGAATAAATTATTGAAAAAACCTCTCTAGATAGTTTTATTTTGGACATTTCCCAAAATCTACAGACATCTAAAGGTATATCGAATCGCCATGAAATCCTCAAGGACAATTTGAATGTGGGAAACTCTTTATTTGGCAACTAATTTTGGCCCTGATTTGTGTGAATTAATTGATTTGTTAAAATTTATTTGGGGCGCTAGTAGTGGATAGAGCGCGTACCATATTGGCTCCAGCCTTCGTTGCAGTGGTCGCGAGTTCTAATCCGACCCGTGCACCTTTACTGCAGGTTATCCCCCCTTCTCTCTCTCTCTCTCTTCTCTCTCTCTCTCTCTCTGTCTGTCTCCCCATTTCAACTCTGCACTGTCTAATAAAGCTTGAAAATTCCAAGAAAGAATCTTAAAAAAAAAAAAAAAAATTGATCGTGTGCCTTATCTTGAGCCAATTCTGTAGCATAAGGGTGAGTTTCTCATAACCTTAAAGGAATGCTTCACCCATACAGAACCGGCGTTCTATCATTATAACATCTCTATTATAATATAATGAATGAGGTTTTTCTTTTCTCAGTCTTCCCTCAGTCTTCCCTTGGCCCAGCTGTCCTGTTAATCCTAACCCTACATGTTCCCATGTATGATGTCACACATGGAAAAAAATTTGGGTTAGCCAGTGAGACCATAAAACACTCTTTCTGCCTTTTTCTCAGGCTAGGATGAACCGATTTATACTACATAGGATTCAGAGTTCAATACACCTTCATATTCCCACCGCTGAAGCAGGTCTTTAATCTGTGAGCTATGCTAGAAAAAGACAACATTTTAACATCGTCTGAGTTGAAGAAAAAAACAGCAAATGTATCCATACAGCTCCGGAAAAAAATAAGTGACCACTCGAAATTTTCAGTGTCTCTTGTTTTACTCTTTAGAGGCACATGTTTGAGTAGAATGAACATTTTGATTTTATAATATAAACTACTGACAACATTTCTACAAAATTCACAATAAAAATATTGTCATTAAAGAGATTTTTCAATGAGTAACGTAGAGATAAAGATTTAAGAAAAATCCAGACTGGTCTCTTACTTTTTTCCAGGGCTGAGACGAACAAAAGTCAAATGTTTTGATGAATATACAATGTGGAATATAAAACGACAAAATCGGGTGTTGTTAAAGGTGCTACGAGGAATTTTTTGATATCTCTGAAATAGTCTCATTTTCTGTTTCAGAAATATTTAAAAGTTCCTCGTAGCTACTTTAATGAAATGAAAAACAAACAGCAATAGTAGAAACAGCCGAAGTATGAGTACAAATAATATGCTGCTTAAAGGTGCAGTGTGTAACTTTGAGTGTGTGTCAGAGAAGTGAAAATGTTCTAAGGTATATTCTCCATAAAGGAATAAACAAACTTTCCTCACAGGAAAATGTGATCCCTGGAACACTGTTTGAAGTTAGAAAGCTTCCTGAAAAGTTACTGTTTCACTGTTGTTGTTGTTTACAGCAGCAGGGCCCACAGTTTGGTTTACAAACA
>CM047519.1:3900908-3903408 GCA_026122265.1 Ammodytes dubius | reverse complement strand
ATAGATAGATAGATAGATAGATAGATAGATAGATAGATAGATAGATAGATAGATAGATAGATAGATAGATAGATAGATAGATAGACAGATAGATAGATAGATAGTACTCTGGTGATTGTAGATGCAGACAGACAGGCATTGCCGATGATATAACTGCGTGTGAACAGGCCAACATACAGGCAGACAGACTGAGACAGACACACACACATATTTACAATTACAAACACACACACACACACACACACACACACACACACACACACACACACACATTGATAATGACACACACAAACACACATACACACAGGTATAGACACATACACACACATTGATAATGACACACACACAGACACACACACACACACATTGAGACAAACAAACACACAGACACACACAGAGACACACACACATATTGACAAAGACAGACAAGAGAGAGAGAGAGACAAGACACACAGAGAGACATATTAAGGGACTGACAGTCGGACAGACAGACAGACAGACAGACAGACAGACAGACAGACAGACAGACAGTAACATCTTATCTCGGGTTAGTTTACATGTATAAAAGTCTATGAGAGCACAGACAGGCATATACAGTACAGTGGTTATGTAAAAAAATATATATAATTTTTGTTCATTGTAACATCATGCAGTTGAAAGAAAACCATTAAAACAACATTCAAAGAGGATACGTCTCCTTCAATAGATAATTTGTTAATGCAATATTTTCAGTGTTAACTTACTAGCTACTTTTTATGGTCAGCTGTAGTATGTAGAATAGAAAAAGTAAAAAGTGTGAAGATATAATAATAATAATAATAATAATAATAATAATAATAATAATAATAATAATAATAATAATAATAATAATAATAATAATAATAATAATAATAAATGCATAATGTTTTTATTTTCTTTATTTTTATGACTTTAAAAAAAAAATATTTCGATTTCCGCCATTTTGGAAAAAGGGCAAAAAAAATAAAAATAAAATCATACTTTCTTATGCTACCTTAGCTTATTTTCGACATAAACATAAAAAAAAATAATAATTAAAAAACTTTTAAAAAAGAAATCGATTTTTCGGCCCCCATGCTTACCTTAGCGGGGATCCCTTGGGCGTGGCCACTCCGTAACCCTTTGAGTCCAAGTTACCTCCAACTTTCATAGTGTCGCAAGGCTTTCTCTGTTCGATATATTCGTTCATGGAGGACTCGAGCAGATAGGCGTATTTCCCTTTGGACTTCCGCACTCGGATGACTCCCTCTGGGGTGTTTTTAACAAACACCGTGGGGTCTGCACTCTTCATGTAGGACCACATCTTCTCAAAAACAGCTATCTTTGACCGCTAGAGAGAGGGAGGGGGGGCGGAGAAAAAATTAGTTAGTGCCAAAAAAATAAATAAATAAAAAAAATGCCAAAAAAATATCTTAAATAATTGTTGTTGACCGTTTCAGGAAAATTTAAAAGTTCCTCGTAGCTACTTTTAAAAAGGTAGAAATAGTTGGAAGGCAAGGTAAGTTTATTTCTATAGCACTTCAGACACAAGGCCATTCTAAGTGCTTTACAGGGGCATAAAACACATCAAGACAAGACATTAAAGTAGCCATGAGGAACTTCTGGGGTGTTTTTAACAAACACCGTGGGGTCTGCACTCTTCATGTAGGACCACATCTTCTCAAACACAGCTATCTTTGACCGCTAGAGAGAGGGGAGGGGGCGGAGAAAAAAATTATTCTGTATTAAATTCTGTATGTTAGTGCCAAAAAATAAATAATAAAAAAAAATGCCAAAAAAATATCTTAAATAATTGTTGTTGACTGTTTCAGAAAAATTTAAAAGTTCCTCGTAGCTACTTTTAAAAGGTAGAAATAGTTGGAAGGCAAGGTAAGTTTATTTCTATAGCAATTCAGACACAAGGCCATTCAAAAATGTATACAACACATACTCACCATAAAGAACTCTTTGGTGGAGCCTCCATCTCCAACTTTTTAGACAGACGGACGGACGGACGGACGGACAGACAGACAGACAGACGGACAGACAGACAGACAGAGAAACAGACAGACAGACAGACAGACAGAGAGACAGACAGACAGACAGACATACAGACAGACAGACATACAGACAGACATACAGACAGACAGACATACAGACAGACATACAGACAGACAGACAGACAGAGAGACAGACAGACAGACAGACAGACATACAGACAGACAGACAGACAGACAGACAGGCAGACAGACAGACAGACAGACAGACAGACAGACATCTCCTCACCCTAAAGAACTCTTTGGTTGATCCTCCGTCTAGCGTCCCGTATGCGATCTCAGTTTGCTTGGCCAGGTCCTCTGCTCCCTCTATGAAAGACAAGAACAAAATACTCTGATATTACACACTGTACCTTTAACGCAAGGCCAGTTTATCTCTATAGCACAATTCAGACACAAGGCCGTTCAAAGTGCTTTACAGGGGCATGAAATACATCAAGATTAAA
>CM047519.1:3878408-3880908 GCA_026122265.1 Ammodytes dubius | reverse complement strand
CGGTGATCCGCCATTGTTGTTGTTGTTTTCCAACTGGCGCACGTGGACCTACAAAGACGGCGCATGCCTATTTATATCCAAACGCAATGCGCATGTGTGAGGGTGGAGCCGTGACGTCAGCGTTATCAGGGGAAATGGTTTCGGTGTTTACAGGAAACCAAAACCGTTAAGTTTTCCAAAAAATCCTCCCTCGGAGGTGATCTCAAAAATCTGCGGTTCATGCCTGCGTTTGCGTTTGCGTTTGCTGTTTTCCTGTAAATGATATAGTGCAACCGCAGAAATTTTTCTGCGTATGCACCGTTTTGCGTGGCCGTGTAAAGTGCCCCTAAGTCTGCCTCATGATCTCACCCAACGGAACTGATGCAGGTAAAAATACAAAGTCTACAGAATGGAGAGATAGATAGATAGATAGATAGATAGATAGATAGATAGATAGATAGATAGATAGATAGATAGATAGATAGATAGATAGATAGATAGATAGATAGATAGATAGATAGATAGATAGATAGATAGATAGATAGATAGATAGATAGATAGATAGATAGATAGATAAATAGATAGATAATAGCCTATGTCTTTTTATATACGGTAGGGGAGAACGGGGTAAGTAGGCACACTTTTTACTCTAGTGAGAATTGCTTATCACCTAAACATCTTTCAATAGTCATTCCTACATTAAATTGAAGCTTAAGGTGTTGGCTTGAAATGTGTACCCCTCACTTTTTCTAACTTATTGCAATAAAGAAGAAATTAATCATCAAAGACACCCTTACACATTGTGACAACCAACCCCATTAAGGGGTCGGTTGCCAAACACTATGGGGTTGTTTGTCACAATGTTATCTTAATGGGAATAATCTTAAAAAGAAGGCAAGAAAGTAGAACTAAATTTGTAAGTTTAATTGCATTGTCAAGTTGACAAATAGGCCTACATAACTTAATGTAGCCTTGGCAGCTGGTCTAGTTTGGGATGCACTGGGTTGTTTTGATTTTGTTGCCCTTTTTTCTTTTGCATGCTAGCTGCCTTTTCCTGCTCTATTCTTTCCTTCTCTGGAGTGTCAGTAAGGATACAGCTTGACAATTTCTTTCGTTATTGGGTTCCTTTTCTGGCTGCAGCCTTGAGATAACATGTGACAACCAACCCCCCAAAAAATATGACGACCAACCCCAACTTGAATTTCTTGCTAGCATCAAGGCCAACAACCATCTGAAAACTAATTAGCTTGCTAAAAAACAATCTAAACTATAGCTTACCCTTCACACTTTGTATGGGTAACAAGTGTTTTGTTATAAACCCATTGTGTATAAGCCTAGAAGAAAAATACTGAGGAGCTAAATATTTTAAATTTGACATGAAAAACACAAACAGTCCTCTCACCTCAAATTCAGCAGTCTAACTCAAAGGAAGACTATGTAGGTGACCTCTGATCCCAATTCTGGATATTTACATACCAAAATTTCACAGACAGCGCCTTCTGGTTCCGAGATATAACGATTGTGACAACCAACCCGTCTGACAAATTACCCCGTTCTCCCCTATATGTACTTTACGCTGCAGGTCTATTTTTGCGAATATAATATTAATCTTTAGTTCTATGTTTTCTTATTCTCTCAGTAGCTTATATTGACGTACATCATTTTTCAGCGCAGCCCTAGTTGTAAGTGAAAGTGAACACTAAAATGTACTAAAAATACATTTTTGTTGACCAAAAAAATCTACTGTAGTTTGCAAAGTCTGTGTAAAATAACAATATCACCTTAAACACACATGTAAAGTCATTGAAACTGAATCCAAAACCGAACAAATGTCTCGTTATGTAAGAGCTTGTCATTCACAGGCTGTTTACAAGCTCTAGTCCATGTAGCCATAAGTTATTCAGTGGAAACTAAACTCCAAAACTTATAATTACTGGTGTGTGTGTGTGTGTATGTGTGTGTGTGTGTGTGTGTGTGTGTGTGTGTGTGTGTGTGTGTGTGTGTGTGTGTGTGTGTGTGTGTGTGTATATATGTGTGTGTGTGTGTGTGTGTGTGTGTGTGTCAGAGATTACATAAGATAACCGCTCATTAGTGTCCACGCAGTGACAGTGTTTACAGCTCTCCACAAGAACACACACACACACACACACACACACACACACACACACACACACACACACACACACACACACACACACACAGTTTGTACGGATATACTTGTGAGGACATTCATTGACATAATGCATTCCCTATAGCCCCTTACCCTAACCCTAACCATCAAAACTAAATGCCTAACCCCAACCCTTACACTAACCCTAACATAAACCTAATTCATACCTGAACCTTAAAACTTAGTGTTAACCCTCAAACAGCCCTTTAAAGGC
The DNA here is from genome assembly GCA_026122265.1 of Ammodytes dubius. NCBI lineage: Eukaryota > Metazoa > Chordata > Actinopteri > Uranoscopiformes > Ammodytidae > Ammodytes > Ammodytes dubius. The sequence goes on along the minus strand of CM047519.1, from coordinate 3,878,545 downwards.
CTGTCCTTAAAACCTAGTGTTAACCCTCAAACAGCCCTTTAAAGGCCTGTCCTTAAAACCTAGTGTTAACCCTCAAACAGCCCTTTAAAGGCCTGTCCTTAAAACCTAGTGTTAACCCTCAAACAGCCCTTTAAAGG
>CM047519.1:3843408-3848408 GCA_026122265.1 Ammodytes dubius | reverse complement strand
TAAAAGCAATTTTCAGCATGTTAATTAATTGAGGGCTTAGGACTTTCCCAACAGCTTTACAAGAGCTCACTAGTTGCCCTTTATGCACCCCTTTCCGTGAATTAGCATCTCTGCAGTCAGAATAGAATATTTATAAAGCATTTCTGAACAAATGGTAACACAAAAACGAATTGTTTTAATGCTAGTAATCAACTGGAAAAGTTTCAAGATGATATCTACAAATATAACATATCCTATTCCCCTGCAGTGTCTCACCTTCAATGACTAGCTCTTACTTTTGCTGTAAGAGGGGAAAACCACCATAAAGCTTAAAATATAAAAGGTATATCGCATCAATACATATTCGAGAGGTGCACATGAGCACCAAGATTGTACCGATTTCTGGTCTGGCCCATGGACAAAGTGAACTCACAGCAACACACTATGTGGCCATTCAAGGGATATCCATAATTTATTTCAGATTCACAAATGGGTCCATAGCGATGCATAAAAAGTAAAGAAACATGTCAAATAAACATACATCCTCAGGATACAGTGTTTGGATTCAGTTCAGATTATTTGCAGAATTTGGTTATCCATAGTCATTGTGTTTTAGCTGCAGTAGATTGTGGTCGACATCACAGTTTGTACAAGCAGGCAGGAGTGCCCGAGCATAGCAATGTAACGCCTGTGAACAGGGCAAGCAGCAAAAAACAATTACCCCCTAAAACAAATAAAATGTGTACAGTATAAATACAATATTTTCACCACTTAACCATTTTCAAACTAGCCGTATGTGTCTGTGTCAAGCATGCAGTTACTCAATTATCTCCGTTTCCAGTTCTTTGGTAATTGTTAGTACAGTCCTTTAGTCGTTTGCACTTCCACAAGCTTTAAAATGGTCAAATTCTGGATTGGCTGGGAGATTCCCAGGGCTGACATGAGTGGAAGCAAGTGGAACATCCCACTTCATCAACATGCAAAACATGAAACCATATGCTCAAATACATTCACTTGTTTATTTTATTTCTGTAATTTTCCAACTTGTATACAATGGACTAATGCAAAATGTACATGGGTAACCAAGTAATGAGCATTGGGTTAATGCACTGCCTTTAGTCCTTGAGTGTGATATCTATAGGGTAATTTTAACCGGGATATGAGAGAGATGACCCTTCACATAACCAATGATTTGCATGTGGGATCTGAAGTTGGTTTGGTCCGTAACAGTATAAACTGGAGATGGTCTAGGTCCACAGGTGCACCATGGTGACAGCTTTGCTGGTCCGTAGTGCAGTCAGTCAATGATTCAGCAGCATTTCCTAAAGGAGGAAAAATACCATATGTTACAAGAATGACAGTAACCTTATAGGTTACACAATCATGTGACACGAATATACATGTTTTAATAACAATCTCATTACACTTCTACTGGCTCTTGGTATTCTTAGCATTATTTTATTTTAAATCAGGTCTAGCTGAAAGCACCATAACAGTCAGGGGGAGGCTTGTAGTACCTTTCTTTGACAGCATGTGTTACGTTGTAAACTATGGATAATATAAAAATAAACAAGGTGATGCTAATCATGTTTTACCATGCTAAATTCTTATAATGGCAATCTCCCCTGAAGTGCATAATTATGAAACTCATCTGATCACAATACTTTGGCAATGTTACTGCAATTCTTTAACTACACCAAGCTCACAATACTATCACTTTAACCCTGTAACACCATTTACTAGATACACAGGAGGTGACCAACACACATATTACTAAGAGTAAAACGTTAATTTTTTTTAGAGGTATGCCCCACACATGTATAGCCTGCATTTAAATGACCATCTAATTAGTTGGCATATTGTTGTATTACAATTGAAATATTATATGAAAGGGAGAAGCTTTGCCTGTCGCGGGTCGCGGCATGTCTGTGTGCTAAAAATGATGGCGACAAACTCAAATAATCATGCTTAGTGTGTAACATGTCAGCTAGCTCGCTAAATAGCCTAGCAAGAAATGCTGATTACCCTCGCAGGTGACCAGCGCACAAACTACTGTATGATAGTATAATGGTGGGTCAGCATAACAACATACCTCTCTTATCATCGATACTCAGCTCCGCTAGTCTGCAGCCAGCTGCTTTCCTGCTCACTCACGAGGAATAATGTCCGACGAACTCGAGAATGAGCTTGAGCTGTGGACAGCTTTTTTTCCCTCCTCTGTTCGTGTGACAGGCCTCCAAATGAACCAATGAGGTGGCCGCCCCTAAACAAGCTCCTTTGATTGGTCAAGGGGACCATGTGGTTCGCCGATAGATAAAGGCTGCGCCGCGAGTGCGCCATCTGCTGGTGGACCTGTCTAACTGCACCTAAAGTACAGAATTCAAAATACAGGTCTCATTTTACAGGTGTCGTTCTGCAGATCCCTGCGGCACGAATTGGACAATATTCCGTGAGCGCACAGGAAGCGATCCACAAATGCGCAGAGCCAGTTTCACATGTAGAAATGGTTCTGTAAATGTGTAAATAAGAGTTGACATGTCTTTTTTTGTGGTGAAACTATTTGCATTAAAAAAAAATTAAAAAATTATGCAAAATTAAAATACACATTTACAGACTAAATTCTACATATTTGCAAATCACTTTTTCTTTGTGTGGATATAACTTTACAAAACACAATTACACACATACAAATTATTGCACTTCACATTTGTAACGCTTGTTCTACAGATCTCGGTGGTAGAAGTTGGACAAAATTATGTAAAAATGTAATGTGGCTCACAAACTCACAGGAGGCAATCCACAAATATGCAAACCCCTTTTCACAAGCAGAAACAGATCCGTAAATGCGTAAATATGACTTTGTATTTTCAGAGTAAGTTCTACATATTTGCAAGTCAAAAATTACAGGTTTGTGGATAGTGAAATACGTGTGAATCATGATACACACTTGTCAATTGTCTTCTGTGCTTTTACAAAACTGTTTTGCTTTCACAGACATTAAAGTCCAATAAACTCTTCCATATAAAACCATCTTTAAACCTGCAGTGTGTAGAATTTTGGGTTTTATTTCCTAGCAGATTTTGTAGAAAGTAATTATAATATCCATAAGTACATTTAATTTAGTGCATAATAGCTGAAAAAAATGTTTTGAATTATAATTTTTCCCCTTAGAAAGGGTCTCAAATATGTCCATATTTCTGCATATTTTGGACCAAGGCCTAGTGCCGCCATCTTGAAAGTGTCATAGTTGGAATGTCATCAGGTGCATTGTTTAAAAATGTAGAATTGCTCTTGTCCTTGAAGGCCACTGTAGCTTCTGTTATTATTCAAAAGGGTTGGGGTTACCCAGGGAGCGTTGCATTCTAGAACTTTGTAGAACTTTCTTGATGATGTCATATTACACACTGCACCTTTAAAGTTGCCAACACAACAGTATAGAAAAACTTAGAGTAATGTTATTGCAATATTGTATAATGTATTCAGTAAGGTATGAGCGCTTGGAGCAACCCATCTGTCAACACAGAAGGTCTCACTGGCTATCTACACAAACAGGAGGAAACTTACACACACACACACACACACACACACACACACACACACACACACACACACACACACAACACACACACACACACACACACACACACACAGACACACACACACACACACACACACACACACACACACACACACACACACACACACACAACACACACACACACACACAAACAGGAGGAAACTTACACAACGGATTTCTGATGCTAATTTATATAACTATATAAATATACATTCAAGAATTTATGTTTGGGTCAAAACATCCAGATGGAATAGGTCAACTGCTCGTTAATATTATGTTCTTAAAGTCAATCTTAATCTTAATTACACACACACACACACACACACACACACACACACACACACACACACACACACACATACACACAAACACACACACATTCACAGACACAAACATACAGGAAGACACACAGACACACACACACACATACATACACACACACTTACACACAGACACAGGAAGACACACACACACATACACACACACACACACAGGAAGACACACACACACATACACATACACACACACAGGAAGACACACACACACTCACATACACACATACACACAGGAAGACACACACACACACACATACACACACACTTACACACACACACATGCACACGCGCACACAGAGACGCGTGTCTCCACAAAAACTGCTAGGAAATAAAACCCAAAATTCTACACACTGCAGGTTTAAAGCTGGGGTGGAGGATTTGGGGAGAAAATGGCAGTTGGGAAAAGAGATTCGAATCCAAATACCTCAACCGCTCCACTTGTTCTCTTTGGTCCCTCCCCTATGGTCCCTCCCTGACACGCTCTACACCAACAAAGTCGTGCCAAAGTGAATGGACAGTCCCAACAGCCAATAAGAACAGAGAATCGGAGCCTCGCTCTGATTGGTCAAAGTGTACAGCTCATGTTAACTTTGACCAATCAGAAATCATATACCCCAGATTTAAGTTAGGCTACTAGTTAATTTATGAATGAATAGTTTAGATAAATAGTTTTTGTTAATGAAACACAGTGTAAGCTATATACCAAACACTGACACAATGGGCGACTGTAGCTCAGGTGGTAGAGCGGGTCGGCTGATGATCAAAGGGTTGGAGGTTCGATCCCCGCCCTGCCACCTGTGTCATGGTTGTTGTGTCCTTGGGCAAGACACTTCACCCACCTTGCCTCGTGTGAATGTCGATAGTTAGCTGCTGCTATCGGTGTGTGAATGTGTGTATGAATGGTAACGTGGGAAAGGAAAACAGGTCTCCCTTGTAAAAGAGTCTTCGGTCTCAATGGGATTTACCTGTTTAAGTAAAGGTTAAGAATTGACTATTGACTATGTTTGTGCGTGGTAAAAAAAAACAGAGTTTATACACAGCCTAGGCTCTGTAAACGGACATGTTGCTATAGCTACTACGGGTCCCCCCCTCTTTTTAAACATCCCCTT
>CM047519.1:3810908-3815908 GCA_026122265.1 Ammodytes dubius | reverse complement strand
TCTGTTTGATGGTCAGTTATAAGCCCCACAATAATCCACTCTGTGTGTGTGTGTGTGTGGTGTGTGTGTGTGTGTGTGTGTGTGTGTGTGTGTGTGTGTGTGTGTGTGTGTGTGTGTGTGTGTGTGTGTGGTGTGTGGTGTGTGTGTGTGTGTGTGTGTGTGTGTGTGTGTGTGTGTGTGTGTGTGTGTGTGTGTGTGTGTGTGTGTGTGTGTGTGTGTGTGTGGTGCGTGCGTGCGTGCGTGCGTGCGGTGCGTGCGTGCGTGTGTGTGTGTGTGTGTGTGTGTGTGTGTGTGTGTGACAGCTACTTTTCTTCTTATCTGACACGTCTCAACAGATGTTCTTCTATAATTCACAAATCTCTTCAATCAAGTCGTTATGGAACTTGTCATGTGACTTTTTCTAATTCCCTGTGTGTGTGTGTGTGTGTGTGTGTGTGTGTGTGTGTGTGTGTGTGTGTGTGTGTGTGTGTGTGTGTGTGTGTGTGTGTGTGTGTGTGTGTGTGTGTGTGTGTGTGTGTGTGTGTGTGTGTTTGTGTGTCAGTTTCAGAAAGTGAGGGCATTTTGTCCGGTTCTCACTTTGGGACAGGCCTTTAAAGGGCTGTTTGAGGGTTAACACTAGGTTTTAAGGACAGGCCTTTAAAGGGCTGTTTGAGGGTTAACACTAGGTTTTAAGGACAGGCCTTTAAAGGGCTGTTTGAGGGTTAACACTAGGTTTGAAGGACAGGCCTTTAAAGGGCTGTTTGAGGGTTAACACTAGGTTTGAAGGACAGGCCTTTAAAGGGCTGTTTGAGGGTTAACACTAGGTTTTAAGGTTCAGGCATGAATTAGGTTGATGTTAGGGTTAGTGTAAGGGTTTGGGTAAGGCATTTAGTTTTGAAGGTTAGGGTTAGGGTAAGGGGCTAGGGAATGCATTATGTCAATGAATGTCCTCACAAGTATAGCCGTACAAATATGTGTTAGTGTGTGTGTGTGTGTGTGTGTGTGTCATATTTTAAACATGGTTAATGGTCTTGTGCATTGAAAGCTACGGTGTCACAGTGACACCAAGTGGACATGTAGAGAACTGACTGAACACAACTTAATCCACAACAGGAGACATTTTAACATTTCACAGTAAGAAACACACAAAAGTTAGAATCCAGCCCGGGTCGTTCTCTGCATGTCATTCCCCTCTCTGACACATTTCAACTCTGTCTTTAGACACTGTCTATAAAGAAAATAATGCCCCAAAAAAAAAAAAAACAGTAGAACAATAAAAGATTAAAACAGAGGCATGGTCCTTTAAACAATGTCAGAGTCTTTATTGTTCTTTTGAGCTTCATAAACAACAGAGATTTCAGCTGCAAACACACATTCAACATTAAAGGTGCAGTGTGTAATATGACATCATCAAGAAAGTTCTACAAAGTTCTAGAATGCAACACTCCGTGGGTAACCCCACCTTTTTCGAATAATAACAGAAGCTACAGTGGCCTTCAAGGACAAGAACAATTCTACATTTTAAACAATGCACCTGATGACATTCCAACTATGACACTTCCAAAATGGCGGCACTAGGCCTTGGTCCAAAATATGCAGAAATATGGACATATATGAGATCCTTTATAAGGGAAAAAATAATAATTCAAAAACAAATTTCAGCCATTATGCACTAAATGAAATGTACTTATGGATATCATAATTACTTTCTACAAAATCTGCTAAGAAATAAAACCCAAAATTCTACACACTGCAGGTTTAAGTTCACTACTGACCATCATTCTGTGTCACATAATGTCACTATTTAAAAGTGCTACGAGGAACTTTTAAATATTTCTGAAACAGTCTAAAGCAGCGTCCCCTTTAGGAAACATGTTTTTACTACGCCAGCTGTTGTTCCTGGGTGAGCGTATACCCCATGATAAAGGCATTAAGAAAAACTATATAAAAATAGCATTCTGTCTTTGCACTGATGGTCTCGTTTGCTGTTACATGTCATTTATGATCATCAGAGGAAAAAATTAGACTGTTTCAGAAATATTTAAAAAGTTCCTCGTAGCACCTTTAATGTGCAAATATGTTAAAGTTATTGTTACAGTGAGTGATTGTCAATATGAATTATAGAAACAGTTTTAAGTTGAGTGGCAGCCTCATAACCTCTTAGTCTTCAGCACAGAATAGAACAAATAACATTCAATACATCAGTGCGTTTAAAATAACACAGAAAGGGGGCGTAGTGGATAGAGCGTGTACCATATTGGCTCCGGCCTTCGTTGCAGTGGTCGCGGGTTCAAATCCGACCCGTGGACCTTTACTGCAGGTCATCCCCTCTCTCCCTCTCTCTCTCTCTCTCTCTCTCTCTCTCTCTCTCTCTCTCTCTCTGTATGTCTCTTTCTCCCCATTTCAACTCTGTAATATCTAATAAAGCTTGAAAATGCCCCAAAAATTATCTAAAAAAAAAAAACAGAAAAGTCCAACGACATGAAACAAGAATTAATAATAATTAAATCGTTAATATAAAGTATTTTAATTATTAATCAAATCGATTTGTTCACATGTTTTAATATCTTGGAATGATACGGTAAAAGTGAATAAAGTGCAATAGGAAAGAGAGCTTGAAACAAATTTTTTATTTTTTTTTAAAAGATGCTCCGAGGAACTTTCAGTTTGTGTTCATTCTAGCGCCCCCCTTTGGGCAAAAGCGGAAGTGTTTTTTTTACTACGCCAGCTGTTGTTCCTGGGTGAGCGTATTATATACCCATGACAAAGGCATTAAGATAAAACTATATAAAAATAGCATTCTTTGCACTGATGATCTCGTTTGCTGTTACATGTAATTCATGATCATCAGAGGAAAAATTAGACTGTTTCAGAAATATTTAAAAGTTCCGTACCGTACAGAACTGACCCTTGACTTCAAAACCGAACTGTGACTTTTGTGTACCGTTAGTCACACCCCAATGGACCATACAGTCGGTTTTAGCAGATACACAGACAGCCAGACACACAGACAGCCAGACACACAGACAGCCAGACACACAGACAGCCAGACAGACAGACAGACAGACAGACAGACAGACAGACAGACAGACACACACACACACAAACACACACACACACACACACACACACACACACACACACACACACACACACTGTCCATTTCAGCTGATGATAAAGACTCTGGGGCCTTCGTCTCTCATCGGAGGCAAACTCTCCAAAACCATATTGTCCATCAGTCCAAATTTATCAGGTTTCTTCTTCCTGCTAAACATTCCCTCTCCTCTGATTGGCTCGTTGGTCTCTGCTAGCCCCGCCCCTTCCACCGGCCGAGACAGCTGATTGGACAGATCTTTCATCGTCACCTGTGAAGAAATTTACAGCACGATTTATGAAATTTTAAATGTATGAAAGATGGAAAGATCCTGCTCCTCCTTCCCACTCACACTGGATTAGAGACATTATGTCATGTATGAATTTAGAGAAATACGTTACACTACCCAGGGATCCGAGAATACATTTGACAGAATTTGGCGCCCTTTCCTAAATTATTTTAAAAAACCAACAACAACTATAGAAGAGTAGCTACCTACCCCCCTCTTTTATTTGATTTAATTTTATTTCTTTATGTGTTTTTTTTTTTTTTTTTTTTCATATTGATTGTTTATTTCTGTTTCTTGTAGTGTATATTTCGAGTTGTTGGGTGTGAGGGTGGGATGTGGGTGGGGTATGTTCGGGGAAAAAAAGGGGAAAAAATGTGTATTCATTGTGCTATAATTTCGTTACTAACATTTAATAAAAAAAGCTTTGAAAGAGAAAAATTTCTGAAATAAGTACGTAACTTTCTGAAATTATAGCTTTTAAAAAGTGCTCTGAGGAACTTTCAGTGTGTGTTAATTCTAGCGCCCCCCTTTGGACAAAAGCGGTAGTGTTTTTACCACGCCAGCTGTTGTTCCTGGGTGAGCGTATACCCATGACAAAAGCATTAAGAAAAACTATATAAAAATAACATTATTTTGCACTGATGGTCTCGTTTGCTGTTAAATGTAATTCATGATCATCAGAGGAAAAAATGAGACTGTTTCAGAAATATTAAAAAGTTCCTCGTAGATACTTTTTAAATATGGACCGACACGACAGTATTATTCTTGGCTTAATTCACACACACACACACACACACACACACACACACACCCCCCCCCCCTACACACACACACACGCACACACACACACACACACTCACACGCACGCACGCACACACACACACATACACACGCACACACACACAAACAACTGAGTTAGCACCAACCTTTAGCTCTTTGAATAGATGTAGCATAGCCACGCCAATCACAATAACTAGGAAAGCGCCGAGTGTTGTCACCGCATCAATGGCCGACATTTGTAGCCACTCCTGAAAGAGAATGACTGAGGTGGACAGGACAACCGTGGTGAAAAGAACGTAATATATCGGATAGACGAGGAGAGTGTTGAAGGTATCTAGGGATTTGTTTAGGTAGTTAACCTGTGGAGAGAGGGATGGAGGGAGGGAGAGAGAGAGAGAGGGAAGGAGGGGAGAGGGAGAGGGGAGGGAGAGAGAGGGGGAAGGGGAGGGAGAGGGAGGGGGGGAGAGGGAGAGGGAGAGGGAGAGGGAGGGGGGTAGGGAGGGAGAGAGGGAGGGAGAGGGAGGAGTGGGAGGGAGAGAGAGAGGAGGGAGGGGGGAGAGAGGGGGGGAGGGAGGGGGGAGAGGAAGGGAGGGAGGGGGAGAGAGGGAGGGAGGGAGGGGGAGGGAGAGAGAGTGAGGAGAGGGAGGGAGGGAGGGAGGAAGGAGAGAGAGAGGGAGGGAGAGGGAGAGCGAGAGCGAGAGAGTGAAGGGAGAGACAGACAGACAAACAGTCAAGTTATCTTGCACAATACACCATTAAAGGTGGAGTCAGTGATTCTGGAGAACGCTTGTTGTCAAAATCACTTTTGGTCAAAATCAGTGAATATCTCCTCATGATCCACTACCTGTCTGTACTGTG
>CM047519.1:3803408-3805908 GCA_026122265.1 Ammodytes dubius | reverse complement strand
CTGTAGATCTGTAAAGACAAGCGTTTAGTGAAGAAATCAGTCTTCCCTTGGCCCAGCTGTCCTGTTAATCCTAACCCCACATTTTTACTAGTGTGATGATGTCACACTAGTAAAATGTAGGGTTAGACAGTGAGACCATAAAACACTCTGCCTTTTCTGCAGGCTAGGATGAAAGATACACCCTCATATTCCATATGTGGTGAAGTAGGTTTTTTAAAGGCCTACTTCACCGGTTTGAATATGAAGGTGTATTGAATTCTGAGATCCTATGTAGTATAAATGTGCAAAAAAAAAAAAAAACTTACTTTGTAAATATTACTGTGATGTCACAGTAAAAGACATCACAGTAATATTTACAAAGTAAGTTTTTTTTAACCCTATATTTCTCTTTCTGTGATGTCACGAGAAGGAGAAATATAGGGTTAAAATAAAAACCTCTTTCTGCCTTTTCTCAGGCTAGGATGAACCGATTTAAATTTAGTTTGCACATTTATACTACATAGGATCTCAGAATTCAATACACCTTCAAACCGGTGAAGTAGGCCTTTAAGATTTTAGGTCCAGCTAAACTCTGTTGAGCTTCATGTTAACTGCAGCTATATTAATAGGTTGACCTGAGAGTCACCCTCACATTTGCATTCCATCTTTGCATAATATCTCCAAGGGATTGTTATCACTTTGCTACTGTATAATAACAACATACAGAGGCCAGGGAAGGCCAGAGACAAACACTTCTTTGTTTAACTTTTTCATATAAATAGATAGATAGATAGATAGATAGATAGATAGATAGATAGATAGATAGATAGATAGATAGATAGATAGATAGATAGATAGATAGATAGATAGATAGATAGATAGATAGATAGATAGATAGATAGATAGATAGATAGATAGATAGATAGATAGATAGATAGATAGATAGATAGATAGATAGATAGATAGATAGATAGACAGACAGACAGACAGACAGACAGACAGACAGACAGAGAGAGGGAGAGGGAGAGAGAGAAGAGAGAGAGGGGCGAGAGATTTTTCATATAAATGACTGTCGGTTACATTCAAGCCATTGCCAGTTGATTATTGTGACTGTTTCAGAGCACCTTTCAAACATGTAACTAAATATTTCTAATTTTTTTATTTTTATCTTAATTTTTTTCCAGGTGAGTGCATGGATGACACAATCGCCCATTGTATATATAAAGTGGTGTGACTGTGGTGAGATATTTAGGTCATAGATGAATGTAGACACACACACACGCACACACGCACACACGCACACACACACAAAACACACACACACGCACACACACTCGCTAATTAAACTGAAGCACTCGTGAACCTTTGTTAATCTTAATAAATAAACACTGTGGAATTCTGCCGCCTAGTAAGTAAACACAGAGTTAAATACAAGGATGTTTTCACTGCAGCAGTGAACGCCCCTGTGTGTGTGTGTGTGTGTGTGTGTGTGTGTGTGTGTGTGTGTGTGTGTGTGTGTGTGTGTGTGTGCGTGCGTGTGTGCGTGCGTTGTGCGTGTGTGTGTGTGCGTGTGTGTGTGTGTGTGTGTGTGTTTTGAGGGTTAACACTAGGTTTTAAGGTTCAGGTATGAATTAGGTTTAGTGAAGGGTTGGGGTTAGGCATTTAGTTTGGATGGTTAGGGTTAGGGTAAGGGGCTAGGGAATGCATTATGTCAATGAATGTCCTCACAAGTATAGCCGTGCAAACGTGTATATGTGTGTGTGAGTGAGTGAGTGAGTGAGTGAGTGAGTGAGTGAGTGATGAGTGAGTGAGTGATGATGAGTGAGTGAGTGGTGAGTGAGTGAGTGAGTGAGTGAGTGAGTGATTGAGTGAGTGAGTGAGTGAGTGAGTGAGTGAGTGAGTGAGTGAGTGATGAGTGAGTGAGTGAGTGAGTGAGTGAGTGAGTGAGTGAGTGAGTGAGTGAGTGAGTGAGTGAGTGAGTGAGTGAGTGAGTGAGTGAGTGAGTGAGTGGTGAGTGAGTGAGTGAGGTGAGTGAGTGAGTGAGTGAGTGAGTGAGTGAGTGTAGGTGTGTCTGTGAGTGTGTCTGGGTGTGTGTGTGTGTGTGTGTGTGTGTGTGTGTGTGTGTGTGTGTGTGTGTGTGTGTGTGTGTGTGTTTATGTGTGTGTGTGTACCTGTTGTGTGGTTGCTGTTGGAGATGAATTGTGTTTGATGTTCCTTGACCAAACAAAGAGTCGACTGAGATCCACACCATAACCGGACCACCGACCCTAGACAGACAGACAGACAGACAGTAATGGTAAATGGACTTATATAGCGCTTTATCTCCGTTGTTCACAGACCCAAAGCGCTTTACATTGTTTTGTACACATTCACCCAGTCACACACACATTCATACACCGATAGCAGCAGCTACCACGCAGGGTAGGCTTAGCACTAGGGTGCTAAGTTAACTAAGCTAACTATCGGCAGCAATTCGGGGTTCAGTGTCTTGCCCAGGGACACTTCGACATGTGGCGGGGAG
>CM047519.1:3720908-3798408 GCA_026122265.1 Ammodytes dubius | reverse complement strand
TACCACTCGATTTTTTGTGAGACATTTAGAGATAATAAATAAATTCCAAATAAATAAATATAAGTAAAATAGCGGAAGGCCAAAGATAGTTACAATTCAGACACAAGGCCATTCAAAGTGCTTTACAGGGGCAAGATTAAAATACACAATACACATTAGAAAAGCGAATGAATAGAAATAAAACATTTAAATAAAATATAAATTACAGGTTAAAATGGAAACAGAAAAGTCTTCAGATTTGATTTAAAAGAGCTGAGAGTTGCAGCAGACCTCAAGTTCTCTGGGAGTTTGTTCCAGAGATTTGGAGCATAAAAACTAAAAAGCTGCTTCTCACAGACTCATTATTGTAGGAGTAATTTAGAGCTGCCATTAAACGAAGATATTATATCATTCCAAATAAATAAATATAAGTAGAATAGCGGAAGGCCAAAGAAATTTAGAATAATAACTCACGTTTTAGGGTCGTCTGACGAGGGAGATGAGATGAAGAGATGAGAGGAGCTGGATGGTTTGAGACTGAACTGAAGAATTGGCCTTTATTTATACGCCTTCGCCAAGACTGTGTGTGTGTGTGTGTGTGTTGTGTGTGTGTGTGTGTGTGTGTGTGTGTGTGTGTGTGTGTGTGTGTGTGTGTGTGTGTGTGTGTGTGTGTGTGTGTGTGTGTGTGTGCGTGAGAGAGAGAGAGAGAGAGAGAGAGAGAGAGAGAGAGAGAGAGAGAGTTGCCAGTCAGCAAACATTTAAGTGGCCGGGTTTACTTCTGACTGATTTGTTCCAACACTTAGTTAACCAAACAAATCTAATGATCCGACATAATCTGATTACTCCTACTGGCAAATATACATCATCTATCTGCCTATTCTGTGTGTGTGTGTGTGTGTGTGTGTGTGTGTGTGTGTGTGTGTGTGTGTGTGTGTGTGTGTGTGTGTGTGTGTGTGTGTGTGTGTGTGTGTGTGTGTGTGTGTGTGTGTGGTGAGAGAGAGAGAGAGAGAGAGAGCAGTCCAAATGTTCAGTGTCTCTCGTTTTACTATTTTTAGGCATATGTTTGAGTAGAATGAACATTTTGGTTTTATTCTACAAACTACTAACAACATTTCTACCAAATTCACCCTCCAAAAATATTGTCATTAAAGAGCATTTCCATTAAGTGACATAGAGATAAAGATTTTGTGTATAACTTTGGATGTGCACATTTTAAACAAATTACATTTTGGCCAGGGATATTTTTTTCAATATTTTGTGAATTTCTACTCAGCATCTTTTTACTGAAACTCATATTATTAGAATATCATGGGAAATGTATTGGAATTGAGGCAAGAATTCATTCAAAAGGGGCCCAAACCAAGTACTGAGAACATATGGATGATTATACTTTATAGAGGGCCGACATTTCTGTATTTAAAATCCCTTTTTTTATTGATTTCATGTAATATTAAAATGTTCTGAGATTCTGAATTTGGGGTTTTCATAAAATGTAAGCCTAATTAATCAAAATTAAAACAAATAAAGGCTTGAAATATCTCACTTTGCATGACATGAGTCTATATGATATATTATTTTCACCTTTTAAGTTGAATTAATGAAATAAATCAACTTTTACGTGATATTCTTATTTTTCGAGTTTGACCTGTTTAATAAAGCCAGGGCACTTTTTTGTCCCTAAGGACGTTTTTGTCCCCTATTGACTTCTATTCGCACTTTACTTTAGTATTACCATGTAAACATCTGGTCAATGATCAAATTCCTTCGTGATTTTTCTCTACTTATGACATCTATTGCAGTATGTCCGTCCTGGGAGAGGGATCCCTTACTCTGTCGACTCTCCCTGAGATTTCTTAATTTTTTTTTATTTTCCCGGTAAAGGGTTTTTACTGGGAGTTTTTTCTCAGCCGAGCTAAGGGTGTAAGGGCAGGGTGTCATATTGTATCATATTGTATGAAATGTAAAGCCCACTGAGACAAATGTATTTGTGATTTTGGGCTATACAAATAAAACTAATTTGATTTGATTTATTCAAAACAGCCTTTTTTTTCCAATTTGATCCTGCTCTCTTTACAGCATAACATACTTTTTTTTCTATGATGTTATGCTTTTATCCGTCGAGAAGCAGCTTTCAGTTTTTATTCTTCAAATCTCTGGAACAAACTCCCAGAAAACTTGAGGTCTGCTGCAACTCTCAGCTCCTTTAAATCAAGTCTGAAGACTTTTCTCTTTTTCCCTTTTAACCTGTCATTTTTATTTTATTTAAATGTTCTATTTCTATTCATTCGCTTTTAAATGTTTGATTCATTCGCTTTTCTAGTGTGTATAGTGTATTTTAATCTTGCCCCTGTAAAGCACTTTGAATGGGGACACCAGTTTGTAAACGCTGGCATACTGAGAAATACAGAGAGAGTTTTGTAGGGAGCTGATAATAGGCTTAATCAACTTTGTGTCAATTCGTTTGGCGATGGCTTGAATGTAACATACTATTCATTTATATTAAAAGGTCACACCGTATAGATTTAAATAAAGACCCCCCCCCCCCCCAGTCAACACACACACACACACACACACAAATGCACGCACGCACGCACACACACACACACAGGTTAATGGGTGTCAGAGAGATGCTGACAGAGCAGCTTGTTTGTCACTGAACGGACAAACCAAACTAACCGTGAAACATTGTCTCCATGATGACGCTGGACAAAGTGATTCTGAGAACATTCACAAATCACCCAGAAACCAGCTAGGTGTGTGTGTGTGTGTGTGTGTGTGTGTGTGTGTGTGTGTGTGTGTGTGTGTGTGTGTGTGTGTGTGTGTGTGTGTGTGTGTGTGTGTGTGTGTGTGTGTGTGTGTAAAATTCCATCTTAAGTTGAGACACAGCAAATCAAATACAAATACTCAATAATCGCAACTTGTGCCCATATTCATTACATTCACCAAAGGTAAATTGGTAAAAACATAAGACTAGAATATGTTTGTAAACCAAACTGTGGGCCCTGCTGCTGTAAACAACAACAACAGTGAAACAGTAACTTTTCAGGAAGCTTTCTAACTTCAAACAGTGTTCCAGGGATCACATTTTACTGTGAGGAAAGTTTGTTTATTAAGTAATGAGAATATACCTTAGAAAATGTTTCACTTCTCTGACACACCCAAAGTTACACACTGCACCTTTAATATATACTTTTTTGTTTGTTGGAAAAACTGGATAAAATGAAGAGACCAGTCTGGATTTTTCTTCTATCTTCATCTCTACATTACCTAATGGAAATGGTCTTTAATG
The DNA here is from genome assembly GCA_026122265.1 of Ammodytes dubius. Lineage (NCBI taxonomy): Eukaryota > Metazoa > Chordata > Actinopteri > Uranoscopiformes > Ammodytidae > Ammodytes > Ammodytes dubius. The sequence continues at coordinate 3,795,140 of CM047519.1, read as the reverse complement.
ACAATATTTTTGGGAGGAATTTGGTTGAAATGTTGTCAGTAGTTTATATTATAAAACCAAAATGTTCATTCTACTCAAACATATGCCTACACCAGTCAAACGAGAGACATTTGGAGTGTTCAAACACACACACACACACACACACACACACACACACACACACACACACACACACACACACACACACACACACACACCCGACAAATACCTTTGAGTGTTTTTCAAAGAGAAAAATGGAAATGTCTTTTTTTAATCACCTTATAAAGATCCTATATTATGCTATTTTTCAGATTCAGATTAAAATCCCTTTTTATTTCTCATACTGGCATTTCTGTATATAAAACACAGACACACACACACACACAACACACACACACACACACACACACACACACACACACAGGAAGCGTGGGCAGATGTGAACAGACAGTGACGAGCCTGAGCGTGTAGCAGCATTACCATACATGGACAATCCGCTGTGGTCAACGTCACGCCACCCATGCTATACACACACACACACACACACACACACACACACACACACACACACACACACACACACACACACACACACACACACACACACACACACACACACACACACACACACACACACACACACACACACACACACACACACACACACACACACACACACACACAATAATAGTGTTGAATCTGTGCACAACCACCCCAGACAGTAAGAAGGGAATACGTCTAAATGCATGTACGTCATTATTTGACACTTTGGTATCATTTAGGTTGTATAACTGTGCAAATTTACTGTCGCCTCAAAATAACTCGATTGGGCCCAATTTGGACATTTTCACCTAGGGGTGTACTCACTTTTGTTGCCAGCACTTTAGACATTAATGGCTGTGTGTCGAGTTATTTTGAGGGGACAGTACATTTCCAATTTACAGTTATACAAGCTGTACACTGACTACTTTACATTGTATCAAAGTGTCATTGTGTCTGATCATTAAGCAATTGCCATGCAGCTCCTCTCTTTACACCTGACAGGAAAGGACGTTAGTTAGACAACAAACCCAAAAAAAAGTATCCCTGGCTAGAAAACAAAAAAGGATCTTTATAAAAAGTAAAGAGAAATGACCCGCCCTACCACCTGAGCCACAGTCACCCCAATACAGCAGCATACCTGCTGCCCCTTGATGAGGTCTCCAGGTGTGTCTCGTTTAGGTGAAGCAGAGGGGGTGGAGCCAAGGGTCTGGAGCAAGAGGCAGCATTAGACACATTAGAAACACCTGGCAATGTAACATGGCCACACCTATTTTCTCTGCTCTTTATAAACGTCAGACAGGTTTACTGATCACACAGTTCAGTTCCCAGTGTGAGAATGAAGACCACTGCTGTTTTTGCGTTGTTGTTGCTGCTGGTGTGCCATGTCTCAGCGGATAAGGAAAATTTGGTGAAAGGACTGGCCGCCTCACTGGCCGAACTGAAGGTGGACTTGGCCTTCTTAAGAAGTCGCACTCAAGGTACAGTATTATGTTGTAATGAATAATCTGTCGCAAGTTGATGTGCTGGAAAGGATGGTACAAAATCCAGTGAGCTTCTTACAATATAGCATTCAAGGTACAGTGTCAATCAGTAATGAATAAAAGGCCGGTTAGAGTATTCACTTTCTGCTTCTAAAGCTTAAAACAAACATTTCAAGAACAGACATTAGACGACCTTGAAACATTGATGCTTTAAAGCAATATTGCGTAACTTTAAAAATCTACACGCCATCACTGAAAGGATCTCAATTTCTTAAAAGAAACATTTAAAATGTTACAAATGAAAGAACACTAACCTTCCTGTAATACTTGACGCTTTAGTGATTAAAGCTATAGTGCGTAACTTCTGTCGACCCCATTAGGAATTCTGAAGATTTACAACGACACAGTTGGCACTTCTATATGAGGCAAGCCTTTCAGTGATGGCGTGTAGATTTTTAAAGTTACGCAATATAGCTTTAAAGCATCAAAATTATTTGTATTTGACAGATGGTTGGACAAACTAAGATTTAAATTTGATTTCTTCCACAAACACCTTGGGGCATTTTCCATACAAATTGAAATCTAACTCTATTTTTATTCCTTTTTTCAGAACAAGCAGCACACCAGCAGAATGCGATTGACCAGCTGAAGGAACAGCTGATAGGTATTGTGTGGTATTCATCATGGCTCTGATCATTTCTATAGAAAATAATTACTTTTTATCTTTAATTTTAATTTCATGAAACCTCAAGTGTGTGTGTGTGTGGTTCTATTTACCAGACAATTATTTCATCTAAAGTACATGACCATCTAGTAGTGAGCCCGAAACCTTCGGTTGCCATATTTTATCACCCCTATACCTGTAGCATGATTTGATTTAAACTATTTATTATTAGCAGATAAAAGGCATTTTCCAAATAAACTGATGGTCGTTGAAATCAAACTCTATTTTATTTTTTTGCCTTTTTTCAGAACAAGCAGCACACCTGGGGGCTCAACAGACTGAGATTGACAAGCTGAAGAACCAGCAGACAGGTATTGTGAGGAAACCATCTTGGCTCTGATCATTTCCAAAGAAAATTATTACTTGTCTTTAATTTTAATTTCATGAACCCTCAATTGTGTGACTGAATTTACCAGACAATTATCTAGTCTAAAATACATAATTATTAAGTAATGAGCCTAAAACCTGCAGTTGCCATATTTTCATCAACTGAAGTTCAAAACCTAAATAGTTAATTTATTATCCTGTAGAAAATGTGTGTTGACAGTTTCTTATGCTGCTGAGAGATTTGACAGCAAGACATTTCATTTTTACTAAATTCAAACATGGTGGCCTAACACCTCGGAACTTTACACATACTCAAAAATATCAATAGATCATTTATAATCAATTGTTAATTTTTTTTTTCAGTATTTGTACATAAGCTCCAATTACAGATGTTCCTCATGCTGTTAATGTTCACTCAACATTCAAGATAAATTACAGTGTTTATACCTGTAGCAGGAATTTGTATCTGTGACTCAAGCTAAAATAAATTTGCTGGGGGATTTTGTCCCTTTATTTGAAGATTTTTCATTCTGAAAATATCTTTTATGATAAAGGAATAACTATTACTTACTAATTTACATTGTCTCTCTCTCTCTCTCTCTCTCTCAGTTCCAAAGGTGGCTTTTTCAGCGTCTCTGGTGACTGGAGGCGAGAGAATTTTTGGGCCCTTTACGGTACACACTACTCTGATCTTCAAAAATGTCATCACAAACATGGGACATGCCTACGACCAAACTACAGGTATCCGGAGTTTTACCAAATCATTTAACTTTTTAGCCTTCTTTGATGGTCTGTTTGCCAAATGTTGCAAAGTATGATTTTTATTTTATTTCACATTTAAGATGACTTGAACAAATATCCAACAGGTATTTTCACTGCACCGGTGAAAGGGGCCTACCAGTTCCAGTGGAGCGCAGGAGGACGAGGAAGTCCTGAACCTATAGCTGTTGGGTTGGTCAAGAACTCCCAGACAACTTTTACGGCATACGAGAGAAATGCGGCCGGTTATATGAGTGCTTCTCAAGCCGTTACACTGCTCCTGGAGGCTAGAGATGTTGTGTTTCTGCGTCTGTGGCCAGGCTATAAAGTGTATGGTGATCGCGATCATGTCACCACCTTCAGTGGTCACCTGCTTTACACCATGTGAGACGGAAGCAGCAGAGAGCAATGCAACATGTATGCAAACTATAATGTAAGAAGTGTGACTATTTTCTTGTCATTAAACATAATTGCAGCATTATATCTGGATGTCTTTATTATTCATGTGTTAAATATCAACAGATTGAAAGCAGAACATCACATCTTTTGTTCCAGTTTGTGAATATGTAGTTACCAGACCATTTGTTATGCAAGGTGCATTTATTACTGAATAATGTACGACAGTTTGTATTTAACAAATTCAACAGGAGTACATTCACAATAATTGCTAATGTAATAAGTTAAACTTTGCCTTACTGGATGTCATATTCCATTGATTGTCAAGGGTCAAGAGGTACTTTATAATTTAACTCTACACATTTCAGAGAGAAATATTCTACTTTTTATTGCACTGAAGGCATTTGACAATTGTTACAGGTAATTTTTACATAAACATGATAAGTATTTAAAACTGGCTTTGCTCATGTATTTGTTAATGATGAATAGAGATGAATACAATATTCTATAATTGTTTAATACTGAAAGGAGCAATTCTGCATAACATGACTTTTTATACTTCATAACCACTTCATGAATGAATTATAACAAACTCAGTCAGATATTAAGAGTCTTTGAGCACCTGGTAAAGTGCCATATACATCTGATTTGTTATAGGCTCAGGTGGCCTAAATGCATAACTAATTATTTATTTCACCTCTAGGCCTATTTATAAAGGCAAGTCATAAAGAACAAATTCTTATTTACAATGGTTTCCTGATAAGTGACAAAAGCCAATTAAAAAAATACAACAGACCATTTAAAATGACATTATTAGATAATTAGAAAAACTAGTAAATGAACAAGTATTGGACGTAAATCCTGCTGAAACTTTATTGATAATCATAACTAAAAACAACTAAAACTCTTAAAGTTGCTGGAGCACTAAAAATCTAAAGTCTAAAATGTTTCTCTTTACCAGCTTGTGTATTTGATCTATTTGCATAGTATATTTTGTATGTATTGTTGTTTCTCGACATCATTGCAAATGAGGGTCAGCCCTCAATGATATCTCAACTATAAATAAAGGTTAAATAAAATAAATAAATAATTATAATCTAATTAGAAAGTAATTCTAAGATAGCATGCCAACAATATGAATGGTATTGCTTGATCATGCATAAATTCCAAGGATTGATATTGGAGTAAGTGAATCAGTTCATTGTAGGTCATGGTGTGTTTTAATGGTAGAAGAATAAAATAATTGACTAGACTAAATATTTATATACAAAAGACCCAATCTAATCTAATATGCACTGAATTCTGATATTTGGATACAAAATAGATTAAGCATATTTCAAAAGTAATAAAGTGATTTAGATATGTAAACTTTTTTAATCTTAACCCTTATGCCCCGTTGGTGGAGATTTGTGTATCTAGGGTTGCATTTTTGAGATAATTTTGGCTGTGATTGTTCCCTAGCCATACAATTTGGTAAGGAGGTGTGTTTTTCAATGAAGTTTGAATATTCTGAGTTTCATCCATATCTACTTCATTTTGACCGTGTGAGATGTTTTTGTTACACTGGGACCGTTAACTACACGATTTGTACCCTTGACCTCCATTATAATGACATTTTTTGACCTCCCCTACCCTTAAAATAAAAGTGAAAAATAATTTTGACTGTAATTTCCCATTTCTCTGTAGTAAACTTGATAAACTTATGTAAAAATAAGGTCAATAAAAAAAATGCCCCATTTAACTCTTGGAACTCTGGTCACACAGCATTGCGTTACTTGACGTGCCGATCACGTGATCACGTTCGAATCCGTTTTTAAATTTATCAGGTGGTTCTTGGTCCAATATGATCATTTATCATGTCAAAAGATAAATGACACTCTTAAAATAGAACATAATAGTATATATCTAATTTACAGCTTTGATTTCAGATCATAACATTAAAAATATAATTATATTGTTTGTCTAAATGATAAAAGCAAGTCACTCAAAGTGTCAATTTATTGTCATTTTTCAGATCAGACTTGGTAGAAAGAGAACATAATATCAATGAGTATGTTTTAAATGGTTTATAGTCATTCGAAATAAAATATGTTTCTTTGATTTCCTTAGAATTAGCCTTTCATATCTACATATTTAATTTATTTCAGGTTTATTGAACAGGAACAATACAATACAATATATATATATATTTAAATGTGCCAGATATTTTAGATACGCTGTCTCTTGACTGGTGGTAAGAGGTCACCCAAAAAGTTGAAAGATTAAAATAAAACGCACAGATTTAGCCAAAAACATACAGGTTGCGTTCCGAATCGCATACTTTCTACTATATAGTATGTAGAAAAAAGATTTAGGATGTCCCGATTCTTGTGGCCAGATTTAGGATGGTTAGAATACCCGGATGGTCTACTTCATGCGGCCAAGATTGTTAGTGTTGAAAAGTGCATCCTATTTGGGCGATTCTGACCCACAATCCAGTGCGCACGTGAAGTGACGTAACATCGACGAAGCCTATAGGTCCATGTTATGAAAACAAACGGGGATGCGACGGATATAAAAGCAAGAGGCAAGATCAAGGCGCAATGTTATGATGAAATAAGAGAGAAAAGTATGTCCCAATAGTATGTCTACTGCATCCTAACTAGATTCTTTTTATCGTCGGATGTAGTATGTAGAATAGAAAAAAGAAAGAGTATGCGATTCGGAACGCAACCTAAGAGTTGATTAAACTAATGCTAATGAACATATAAATTGCAGCTGCTGTATACCTGCTGCCCCCTTGATGAGGTCTCCAGGTGTGTCTCGTTTAGGTGAAGCAGAGGGGGTGAAGCCAAGGGTCTGGAGCAAGAGGCAGCATTAGACACATTAGAAACACCTGGCAATGTAACACGGCCACACCTATTTTCTCTGCTCTTTATAAACGTCAGACAGGTTTACTGATCACACAGTTCAGTTCCCAGTGTGAGAATGAAGACCACTGCTGCTTTTGCGTTGGTGCTGCTGGTGTGCCATGTCTCAGCGGATAAGGAAGATTTGGTGAAAGGACTGGCCGCCTCACTGGCCGAACTGAAGGTGGACTTGGCCTTCTTAAGAAGTCGCACTCAAGGTACAGTATTATGTTGTAATGAATAATCTGTTGCAAGTTGATGTGCTGGAAAGGATGGTCCAAAATCCAGTGAGCTTCTTACAATATAGCATTCAAGGTACAGTGTCGATCAGTAATGAATAAAAGGCCGGTTAGAGTATTCACTTTCTGCTTCTCAAGCTTAAAACAAAAATTTCAAGAACAGACATTAGACGACCTTGAAACATTGATGCTTTAAAGCAATATTGCGTAACTTTAAAAATCTACACGCCATCACTGAAAGGATCTCAATTTCTTAAAAGAAACATTTAAAATTTTACAAATGAATGAACACTAACCTTCCTGTAATACTTGACTCTTTAGCGATAAAAGCTATAGTGCATAACTTCTGTCGACCCCATGAGGAATTCTGAAGATTTACAACGACACAGTTGGCACTTCTATATGAGGCAAGCCTTTCAGTGATGGCGTGTAGATTTTTAAAGTTACGCAATATAGCTTTAAAGCATCAAAATTATTTGTATTTGACAGATGGTTGGACAAACTAAGATTTAAATTTGATTTCTTCCACAAACACCTTGGGGCATTTTCCATACAAATTGAAATCTAACTCTATTTTTATTCCTTTTTTCAGAACAAGCAGCACACCAGCAGAATGCGATTGACCAGCTGAAGGAACAGCTGATAGGTATTGTGTGGTATTCATCATGGCTCTGATCATTTCTATAGAAAATAATTACTTTTTATCTTTTAATTTTAATTTCATGAAACCTCAAGTGTGTGGTTCTATTTACCAGACAATTATTTCATCTAAAGTACATAAACATCTAGTAGTGAGCCCAAAACCTTCGGTTGCCATATTTTATCACCCCTATACCTGTAGCATGATTTGATTTAAACTATTTATTATTAGCAGATAATTGGACAGAAAGCAGATTTTAATTCTTGATTTCTTCCACAAATATCTTGGGGCATTTACCAAATAAACTGATGGTCGTTGAACTCAAACTCTATTTTATTTTTTTGCCTTTTTTCAGAACAAGCAGCACACCTGGGGGCTCAACAGACTGAGATTGACAAGCTGAAGAACCAGCAGACAGGTATTGTGAGGAAACCATCTTGGCTCTGATCATTTCCAAAGAAAATTATTACTCGTCTTTAATTTTAATTTCATGAACCCTCAATTGTGTGACTGAATTTACCAGACAATTATCTAGTCTAAAATACATAATTATTACGTAATGAGCCTAAAACCTGCAGTTGCCATATTTTCATCAACTGAAGTTCAAAACCTAAATAGTTAATTTATTATCCTGTAGAAAATGTGTGTTGACAGTTTCTTATGCTGCTGAGAGATTTGACAGCAAGACATTTCATTTTTACTAAATTCAAACATGGTGGCCTAACACCTCGGAACTTTACACATACTCAAAAATATCAATAGATCATTTATAATCAATCGTTAATTTTTTTTTTCAGTATTTCTACATAAGCTCCAATTACAGATGTTCCTCATGCTGTTAATGTTCAATCAACATTCAAGATAAATTACAGTGTTTATACCTGTAGAAGGAATTTGTATCTGTGACTCAAGCTAAGATAAATGTGCTGTGGGATTTTGGCCCTTTATTTCAGAGATGCTACAACTTTTAATATTTGAAGATCTTTCATTCTGAAAATATCTTTATGATAAAGGAATAACTATTACTTACTAATTTACATTGTCTCTCTCACTCTCAGGTCCAAAGGTGGCTTTTTCAGCGTCTCTGGTGACTGGAGGCGAGAGAATTTTTGGGCCCGTTACGGTACACACTACTCTGATCTTCAAAAATGTCCTCACAAACATGGGACATGCCTACGACCAAACTACAGGTATCCGGAGTTTGACCAAATCATTTCACTTTTTAGCCTTCTTTGATGGTCTGTTTGCCGAACGTTGCAAAGTATGATTTTTATTTTATTTCACATTTAAGATGACTTGAACAAATATCCAACAGGTATTTTCACTGCACCGGTGAAAGGGGCCTACCAGTTCCAGTGGAGCGCAGGAGGACGAGGAAGTCCTGAACCTATAGCTGTTGGGTTGGTCAAGAACTCCCAGACAACTTTTAAGGCATACGAGAGAAATGCGGCCGGTTATATGAGTGCTTCTCAAGCCGTTACACTGCTCCTGGAGGCTAGAGATGTTGTGTTTCTGCGTCTGTGGCCAGGCTATAAAGTGTATGGTGATCGCGATCATGTCACCACCTTCAGTGGTAACCTGCTTTACACCATGTGAGACGGAAGCAGCAGAGAGCAATGCAACATGTATGCAAACTATAATGTAAGAAGTGTGACTATTTTCTTGTCATTAAACATAATTGCAGCATTATATCTGGATGTCTTTATTATTCATGTGTTAAATATCAACAGATTGAAAGCAGAACATCACATCTTTTGTTCCAGTTTGTGAATATGTAGTTACCAGACCATTTGTTATGCAAGGTGCATTTATTACTGAATAATGTACGACAGTTTGTATTTAACAAATTCAACAGGAGTACATTCACAATAATTGCTAATGTAATAAGTTAAACTTTGCCTTACTGGATGTCATATTCCATTGATTGTCAAGGGTCAAGAGGTACTTTATAATTTAACTCTACACATTTCAGAGAGAAATATTCTACTTTTTATTGCACTGTAGGCATTTGACAATTGTTACAGGTAATTTTTACATAAACATGATAAGTATTTAAAACTGGCTTTGCTCATGTATTTGTTAATGATGAATAGAGATGAATACAATATTCTATAATTGTTTAATACTGAAAGGAGCAATTCTGCATAACATGACTTTTTATACTTCATAACCACTTCATGAATGAATTATAACAAACTCAGTCAGATATTAAGAGTCTTTGAGCACCTGGTAAAGCACCATATACATCTGATTTGTTATAGGCTCAGGTGGCCTAAATGCATAACTAATTATTTATTTCACCTCTAGGCCTATTTATAAAGGCAAGTCATAAAGAACAAATTCTTATTTACAATGGTTTCCTGATAAGTGACAAAAGCCAATTAAAAAAAATACAACAGACCATTTAAAATGACATTATTAGATAATTAGAAAAACTAGTAAATGAACAAGTATTGGACCCAAATCCTGCTGAAACTTTATTGATAATCATAACGACTAAAAACAACTAAAACTCTTAAAGTTGCTGGAGCACTAAAAATCTAAAGTCTAAAATGTTTCTCTTTACCAGCTTGTGTATTTGATCTATTTGCATAGTATATTTTGTATGGTTGTTTCTCGACATCATTGCAAATGAGGGTCAGCCCTCAATGATATCTCAACTATAAATAAAGGTTAAATAAAATAAATAAATAAATAATTATAATCTAATTAGAAAGTAATTTTAAGATAGCATGCCAACAATATGAATGGTATTGCTTGATCATGCATAAATTCCAAGGATTTATATTGGAGTAAGTGAATCAGTTAATTTTAGGTCATGGTGTGTTTTAATGGTAGAAGAATAAAATAATTGACTAGACTAAATATTTATATACAAAAGACCCAATCTAATCTAATATGCACTGAATTCTGATATTTGGATACAAAATAGATTAAACATATTTCAAAAGTAATAAGAGTGATTTAGATATGTATACTTTTTTAATCTTAAGCCTTATGCCCCGTTGGTGGAGATTTGTGTATCTAGGGTTGCATTTTTTAGATAATTTTGGCTGTGATTGTTCCCTAGCCATACAATTTGGTAAGGAGGTGTGTCTCTCAATGAAGTTTGGATATTCTGAGTTTCATCCATATCTACTTCATTTTGACTGTGTGAGATGTTTTTGTTACACTGGGACCGTTAACTACACGATTTGTACCATTGACTTCCATTATAACGACATTTTTTGACCTCCCCCACCCTTAAAATAAAAGTGAAAAATAATTTTGACTGTAATTTCCCATTTCTCTGTAGTAAACTTGATAAACTTATGTAAAAATAAGGTCAATAAAAAAAATGCCCCATATAACTCTTGGAACTCATGTCAAAAGATAAATGACACTCTTAAAATAGAACATAATAGTATATATCTAATTTACAGCTTTGATTTCAGATCATAACATTAAAAATATAATTATATTGTGTGTCTAAATGATAAAGGCAAGTCACTCAAAGTGTCAATTTATTGTCATTTTTCAGATCAGACTTGGTAGAAAGAGAACATAATATCAATGAGTATGTTTTAAATGGTTTATAGTCATTCGAAATAAAATATGTTTCTTTGATTTCCTTAGAATTAGCCTTTCATATCTACATATTTAATTTATTTCAGGTTTATTGAACAGGAACAATACAATATTATATATATTTAAATGTGCCAGATATTTTAGATTCGCTGTCTCTTGACTGGTGGTAAGAGGTCACCCAAAAAGTTAAAAAGATTAAAATAAAACGTACAGATTCAGCCAAATACATTAAGAGTTGATTAAACTAATGCTAATGAACATATAAACTGCAGCTGCTGTATACCTGCTGCCCCCTTGATGAGGTCTCCAGGTGTGTCTCGTTTAGGTGAAGCAGAGGGGGTGGAGCCAAGGGTCTGGAGCAAGAGGCAGCATTAGACACATTAGAAACACCTGGCAATGTAACACGGCCACACCTATTTTCTCTGCTCTTTATAAACGTCAGACAGGTTTACTGATCACACAGTTCAGTTCCCAGTGTGAGAATGAAGACCACTGCTGCTTTTGCGTTGTTGTTGCTGCTGGTGTGCCATGTCTCAGCGGATAAGGAAGATTTGGTGAAAGGACTGGCCGCCTCACTGGCCGAACTGAAGGTGGACTTGGCCTTCTTAAGAAGTCGCACTCAAGGTACAGTATTATGTTGTAATGAATAATCTGTTGCAAGTTGATGTGCTGGAAAGGATGGTCCAAAATCCAGTGAGCTTCTTACAATATAGCATTCAAGGTACAGTGTCGATCAGTAATGAATAAAAGGCCGGTTAGAGTATTCACTTTCTGCTTCTCAAGCTTAAAACAAAAATTTCAAGAACAGACATTAGACGACCTTGAAACATTGATGCTTTAAAGCAATATTGCGTAACTTTAAAAATCTACACGCCATCACTGAAAGAATCTCAATTTCTTAAAAGAAACATTTAAAATTTTACAAATGAATGAACACTAACCTTCCTGTAATACTTGACTCTTTAGCGATAAAAGCTATAGTGCATAACTTCTGTCGACCCCATGAGGAATTCTGAAGATTTACAACGACACAGTTGGCACTTCTATATGAGGCAAGCCTTTCAGTGACGGCGTGTAGATTTTTAAAGTTACGCAATATAGCTTTGAAGCATCAAAATTATTTGTATTTGACAGATGGTTGGACAAACTAAGATTTAAATTTGATTTCTTCCACAAATACCTTGGGGCATTTTCCATACAAATTGAAATCTAACTCTATTTTATTCCTTTTTTCAGCACAAGCAGCACACCAGCAGAATGCGATTGACCAGCTGAAGGAACAGCTGACAGGTATTGTGTGGTATTCATCATGGCTCTGATCATTTCTATAGAAAATAATTACTTTTTATCTTTAATTTTAATTTCATGAAACCTCAAGTGTGTGGTTCTATTTACCAGACAATTATTTCATCTAAAGTACATGACCATCTAGTAGTGAGCCCGAAACCTTCGGTTGCCATATTTTATCACCCCTATACCTGTAGCATGATTTGATTTAAACTATTTGTTATTAGCAGATAATTGGACAAAAAAAGCAGATTTTTTTTTTTTTTTTTTTTTTTTTTTTTTTTTTAATTCTTGATTTCTTCCACACGTATCTTGGGGCATTTTCCAAATAAACTGATGGTCGTTGAACTCAAACTCTATTTTTATTTTTTTTATCTTTTGCCTTTTTTTCAGAACAAGCAGCACACCTGGAGGCTCAACAGACTGAGATTGACGAACTGAAGAAACAGCAGACAGGTATTGTGTGGTATTCATCATGGCTCTGATCATTTCTATAGAAAATAATTACCTTTTAATTTCATGAAACCTCAAGTGTGTGGTTCTATTTTCCAGACAATTATTTCATCTAAAGTACATAATAATCAAGTAGTGAGCCCAAAACCTTCGGTTGCCTAATTTTATTTGTTATCACCCCTATACCTGTAGTATGATTTGATTTTAAACTATTTGCTCTTAGCAGATAATTGGACAAAAAAGCAGATTTTAATTCTTGATTTCTTCCACAAACACCTTGGGGCATTTTCCATACAAATTGAAATCTAACTATTTTTATTCCTTTTTTCAGAACAAGCAGCACACCAGCAGAATGCGATTGACCAGCTGAAGGAACAGCAGACGGGTATTGTGTGGTATTCATCATGGCTCTGATCATTTCTATAGAAAATAATTACTTTTTAACTTTAATTTTAATTTCATGAAACCTCAAGTGTGTGGTTCTATTTACCAGACAATTATTTCATCTAAAGTACATGAACATCAAGTAGTGAGCCCAAAACCTTCGGTTGCCATATTTTATCACCCCTATACCTGTAGCATGATTTGATTTAAACTATTTGTTATTAGCAGATAATTGGACAAAAAAAAGTAGATTTTAATTCTGGATTTCTTCCACAAATATCTTGGGGAATTTTCCAAATAAACTGATGGTCGTTGAAATCAAACTCTATTTTTATCTTTTGCCTTTTTTCAGAAAAAGCAGCAAAACTGGAGGCTCAACAGACTGAGATTGACGAACTGAAGAAACAGCAGACAGGTATTGTGTGGTATTCATCATGGCTCTGATCATTTCTATAGAAAATAATTACCTTTTAATTTCATGAAACCTCAAGTGTGTGTGGTTCTATTTTCCAGACAATTATTTCATCTAAAGTACATAATAATCTAGTAGTGAGCCCAAAACCTTCGGTTGCCTAATTTTATTTGTTATCACCCCTATACCTGTAGCATGATTTGATTTTAAACTATTTGCTGTTAGCAGATAATTGGACAAAAAAGCAGATTTTAATTCTTGATTTCTTCCACAAATATCTTGGGGCATTTTCCAAATAAACTGATGGTCGTTGAAATCTAACTCTATTTTATTGTTTTGCCTTTTTTCAGAACAAGCAGCACACCTGGGGGCTCAACAGACTGAGATTGACCAGCTGAAGGAACAGCAGACAGGTATTGTGTGGTATTCATCATGGCTCTGATCATTTCTATAGAAAATTATTACTTTTTATCTTTAATTTTAATTTCATGAAACCTCAAGTGTGTGGTTCTATTTACCAGACAATTATTTCATCTAAAGTACATGAACATCAAGTAGTGAGCCCAAAACCTTTGGTTGCCACATTTTTTTTTATCACCCCTATAAAGGATGGTCCAAAATCCAGTAAGCTTCTTACAATATAGCATTCAAGGTACAGTGTCAATCAGTAATGAATAAAAGGCCGGTTAGAGTATTCACATTTTGCTTCTCAAACTTAAAACATACATTTCAAGAACATAAATAAGAAAACCTTGACACATTGATGCTTTAAAGCATCTGCTTTATTGATTATTCTTACGAGCCGTAAGAATAATCAATAAAGCAGGATATTATGATCACACCAACCTCCTCTTTTTACATTCCCGTATCATAAAGTTCAATGACCTGGTTGAATATCAAGTTACACAAATCATGTTCAAAGCAAGAAACAAACTGCTACCAGGTAACATTCAAACACTTTTTTTGACAGAGAGGGGGGTTATATAATTTGAGGGAACAGTTAAACTTTAAGATGCTTGTTCACACGACTTTAAAATGTCATTGCATTTCAATTGGTGGTGTGAAACTGTGGAATGTTATGAGCACGGCGCTAAAGCAATGTGCAAACATGATTCAGTTAAAAAAAAAAATTAAGGCAATGATTTTCACAAGGTACAGGGATGAGGGCGAGATTTAAGAAGGAAAGTATACTAAAAAAAAATTAAAAATTAAAAATAGTAATAATAGAAAATTGTGTGTGTGTATATATATTTAAAGGGTAAATATGGTGCATCATATTGTATGAATATTTGAATTTATATATATATATATATATATATATATATATAGATATGTTGATTGTATAGATATGTGCATTGTACAAATATATAGATATATAGATTGTTTAAATTAATATAATGGACATAGATATGTATGTATGTATGTTGGCTATAAATATATTGAGTTGTATATTTGTATGGATTGTAAATATCATATATGAAATATAGTATAACAAATTGTATATAGATTTGTAAAAGAGATTATAAGGAACACAGGAAGCTAATATGAATTATTGAGCTGTGGAAAAGGGGTAGGATTAAATAAGTTGTACTTCTTCCTACTCCTTTTCAGGCATATCAATTCAATATATTATTTGTTTATGCTTTTCATTTTGATATGTCTGAAATAAATTGAATCAATCAAAAGCTATATTGCGTAACTTTACAAATCTATACGCCATCACTGAAAGGCTTGCCTCATGTAGTAGTGCCAACTGTGTCGTTGTAAATCCTCAGAATTCCTCATGGGGTCGACAGAAGTTACGCACTATAGCTTTAGTCACTAAAGAGTCAAGTATTACAAGAAGGTTAGTGTTCTTTCATTTGTAAAATTTTAAATGTTTCTTTTTAGAAATTGAGATCCAACTGTGTTAATATCTAAGCCAGCTCATTATCAGGCCTCACCAGTCACATCACAATTATTTGTTTTTGACAGATACTTGGACAAAAAATAAGATTTTAATTTGATTTCTTCCTTGGGGCATTTTCCATACAAATTGAAATCTAACTATTTTTATTCCTTTTTTCAGAACAAGCAGCACACCAGCAGAATGCGATTGACCAGCTGAAGGAACAGCTGACAGGTATTGTGTGGTATTCATCATGGCTCTGATCATTTCTATAGAAAATAATTACTTTTTAACTTTAATTTTAATTTCATGAAACCTCAAGTGTGTGGTTCTATTTACCAGACAATTATTTCATCTAAAGTACATGAACATCAAGTAGTGAGCCCAAAACCTTCGGTTGCCATATTTTATCACCCCTATACCTGTAGCATGATTTGATTTAAACTATTTGTTAAAAGCAGATAATTGGACAAAAAAAGTAGATTTTAATTCTGGATTTCTTCCACAAATATCTTGGGGAATTTTCCAAATAAACTGATGGTCGTTGAAATCAAACTCTATTTTTATTTTTTTTATCTTTTGCCTTTTTTCAGAAAAAGCAGCAAAACTGGGGGCTCAACAGACTGAGATTGACGAACTGAAGAAACAGCAGACAGGTATTGTGTGGTATTCATCATGGCTCTGATCATTTCTATAGAAAATAATTACCTTTTAATTTCATGAAACCTCAAGTGTGTGGTTCTATTTTCCAGACAATTATTTCATCTAAAGTACATAATAATCTAGTAGTGAGCCCAAAACCTTCAGTTGCCTAATTTTATTTGTTATCACCCCTATACCTGTAGCATGATTTGATTTTAAACTATTTGCTGTTAGCAGATAATTGGACAAAAAAGCAGCTTTTAATTCTTGATTTCTTCCACAAATATCTTGGGGCATTTTCCAAATAAACTGATGGTCGTTGAAATCTAACTCTATTTTATTGTTTTGCCTTTTTTCAGAACAAGCAGCACACCTGGGGGCTCAACAGACTGAGATTGACAAGCTGAAGAACCAGCAGACAGGTATTGTGTGGTATTCATCATGGCTCTGATCATTTCTATAGAAAATTATTATTTTATTTCTTTAATTTTAATTTCATGAAACCTCAAGTGTGTGGTTCTATTTACCAGACAATTATTTCATCTAAAGTACATGAACATCAAGTAGTGAGCCCAAAACCTTTGGTTGCCACATTTTTTTTTATCACCCCTATAAAGGATGGTCCAAAATCCAATAAGCTTCTTACAATATAGCATTCAAGGTACAGTGTCAATCAGTAATGAATAAAAGGCCGGTTAGAGTATTCACATTTTGCTTCTCAAACTTAAAACATACATTTCAAGAACATAAATAAGAAAACCTTGACACATTGATGCTTTAAAGCATCTGCTTTATTGATTATTCTTACGAGCCGTAAGAATAATCAATAAAGCAGGATATTATGATCACACCAACCTCCTCTTTTTACATTCCCGTATCATAAAGTTCAATGACCTGGTTGAATATCAAGTTACACAAATCATGTTCAAAGCAAGAAACAAACTGCTACCAGTTAACATTCAAACACTTTTTTTGACAGAGAGGGGGGTTATAATTTGAGGGAACAGTTAAACTTTAAGATGCTTGTTCACACGACTTTAAAATGTCATTGCATTTCAATTGGTGGTGTGAAACTGTGGAATGTTATGAGCACGGCGCTAAAGCAATGTGCAAACATGATTCAGTTAAAAAAAAAATTAAGGCAATGATTTTCACAAGGTACAGGGATGAGGGCGAGATTTAAGAAGGGAAGTATACTAAAAAAAATTAAAAATTAAAAATAGTAATAATAGAAAATTGTGTGTGTGTATATATATTTAAAGGGTAAATATGGTGCATCATATTGTATGAATATTTGTATATATATATATATATATATATATGTATATAGATAGATATGTTGATTGTATAGATATGTGCATTGTACAAATATATAGATTGTTTAAATTAATATAATGGACATAGATATGTTTGTATGTATGTTGGCTATAAATATATTGAGTTGTATATTTGTATGGATTGTAAATATCATATATGAAATATTGTATATAGATTTGTAAAAGAGATTATAAGGAACACAGGAAGCTAATATGAATTATTGAGCTGTGGAAAAGGGGTAGGATTAAATAAGTTGTACTTCTTCCTACTCCTTTTCAGGCATATCAATTCAATATATTATTTGTTTATGCTTTTCATTTTGATATGTCTGAAATAAATTGAATCAATCAAAAGCTATATTGCGTAACTTTACAAATCTATACGCCATCACTGAAAGGCTTGCCTCATGTAGTAGTGCCAACAGTGTCGTTGTAAATCCTCAGAATTCCTCATGGGGTCGACAGAAGTTACGCACTATAGCTTTAGTCACTAAAGAGTCAAGTATTACAGGAAGGTTAGTGTTCTTTCATTTGTAAAATTTTAAATGTTTCTTTTTAGAAATTGAGATCCAACTGTGTTAATATCTAAGCCAGCTCATTATCAGGCCTCACCAGTCACATCACAATTATTTGTTTTTGACAGATACTTGGACAAAAAATAAGATTTTAATTTGATTTCTTCCTTGGGGCATTTTCCAGACAAATTGAAATCTAACTCTATTTTTATTCCTTTTTTCAGCACAAGCAGCACACCAGCAGACTGAGATTGACCAGCTGAAGGAACAGCTGATAGGTATTGTGTGGTATTCATCATGGCTCTGATCATTTCTATAGAAAATAATTACTTTTTATCTTTAATTTTAATTTCATGAAACCTCAAGTGTGTGGTTCTATTTACCAGACAATTATTTAATCTATAATACAAAAACATCCAGTAATGAGCGCAAAACCTGCAGTTTCCATATTTTCATCACCTGAAGTTCAAAACCTAAATAGTTAATTTATTTTCTTGTAGAAAATGTGTGTTGACAGTTTCTTATGCTGCTGAGAGATTTGGAGAAAGTCAAGACATTTAATTTTTACTAAATTCAACCATAATAGCCTAACACCTCACAACTTTACACACTCATAAAAATATGAATAGACCATTCCAATCATTGAATGCTTTTTTGGTATTCATACTTTTGCTCCACCTACAGATGTTCCTCATGCTGTAAATGTTCAATCTAAAGTCAAGATGAATTACAATGTTCATACCTGTAGCAGGAAATTGTATCTGTGACTCAAGCTAAGATAATGTGTTGGGTGATTTTGTCCCGTTTTTTTCGGAGATGGTACAACTTTTAATTAGGGCTGTCAAGCGATTATAAAAATAATAATCTAATCAAATACAGGTTCTGTGATTAAGTAATCTAAATAAATCGCATATTTATATGACACTTTTATGCCCGTTTATTATATATCCAATTTGACAGCCCTACTTTCAATATTTGTAGATTTTTCTTTCTGAAATATTTCTCTCTCTCAGTTCAACAGGTGGCTTTCTCAGCGTCTCTGTGGACTGAAGGCAATAATACTCTCGGGCCCTTTACGGAACACACTACTCTGATCTTCAAGAATGTCCTCACAAACATCGGAGATGCCTACAACACAGAGACAGGTATCTGAAGTTTAACCAATTAATTTCACTTTTTAGCCTTCTTTAATGATCTGTTTGTAGTGTTTTATTTAATTTAATGACTGAAACAAATTTCCAACAGGTATTTTCACTGCACCGGTGAAAGGGGCCTACCACTTCGTGTGGACCGCAGGTGGACATGGAGGGGATGTGGCAACAGCTGTGATGTTGGTCAAGAACTCCGAGGTGACTTATATGGCATACGGGAGCTCGAATCAGGCAAACGGTTATGCGATATCTCCTCAAGGCATTACACTGCTCCTGGAGGCTAGAGATACTGTGTTTCTGCGTCTGTGGCCAGGCCATAAAGTGCATGATAATCACAATCATCACACCACCTTCAGTGGTCACCTGCTTTTCCCCATGTAAGACACAAGCAGTTCCTCTATGAAATTCATCCATGCTGTTTGTTTTCTTTATCACTACTGCACTTAACCTCACTCTGAATCACTGCAGCACTGTGAAGTTAACTAAGCTGAATGAGAGCGAGCAATGCAACATGTATGCAAACTATAATGTAAGAAATGTGACTATCAATTATCAAATCCTTTGTCCCAATATGTGAACGTGTCAGTACCGGACCAATTATGTGATGCAAGGTGTATTTATTTAATAATTTACGACAGTTTGTATTTAACAAATTAAACATGAGTAAAATGACAATAATTACTAATGTAATGAGTTACACTTCGCCATTACTGGATGTCATATTCAAGAGGTACTTTATACTTTAACTCTTTACATTTCAGAGAGAAATATTCTACTTTTCATTGCACTGAAGGTATTAGACATTTGTTGTTACTAGTAATTTTAACATAGAACACATAATAAGTGAACTGGCTTTGATCATGTATTATTGACAAATAGAGATTTAAACAATATTCTATAATTGTATTTGTATACAGTAAACCCTCCATGCATTATAACAAACTCAGTCAGATCATATTGTTAAACGTCTTTGGTAACCTGGTAAAGCGCCATATAAATCTGATGAATTATTGTTAAAGGCTCAGGTGGCAGCATATGCATAACTAATATTTATACATTTTATCAAATTTTATAATTTTGTAGGCCTATTTATACAGACAAGTCATAAAGAACAAATTCTTATTTACAATGACTTCCTGATAAATGACAAAAGCCACTTAAAAAAGATAAAGTACAACAGACAATTTAAAATGACATAATTAGATAATTAGAAAAAAAACTTGGAAATGAACAAGTATTGGACCTAAATCCTGCTGAAATTGTATTAATAATAACAACTAAAACTAAAAATGGTATTGCTTGATCATGCATAAATTCCAAGGATTATAAGTGAATCAGTTCATTGTAGGTCATGGTGTGTTTTAATGGTAGAAGAATAAAATAATTGACTAGACTAAATATTTATATACAAAAGACCCAATCTAATCTAATATGCACTGAATTCTGATAATTGGATACAAAATAAATTAAACATATTTAAAAAGTAATAAAAGTGATTTAGATACGTATACTTTTTTATTCTTAGTGTGTGTGTGTGTGTGTGTGTGTGTGTGTGTGTGTGTGCAGTGTTTGCTGATGAATCTCATGTTGTGATGTGCTGCCATCTTGTGATCACTGATGGAACAGAAGAGAGGTGGACTTCACTTCAGTGCAGCCTTCACTCACTCTCTCACACACACACACACACACACCACGCTTCATATACTTTGAAATACTACTTTTTTGATTTTTAATAATCTTGATGAAAAAATTATTGGTTTTAAATATTTCACATTTATGTAATGAATCCAGAATGAATGACTTTTTAAATGACACTCTTAAAATAGAACATAATAGTATATATCTTATTTACAGCTTTGATTTCAGATCATAAAATTAAAAATATAATTATATTGTGTGTCTAAATGATAAAAGCAAGTCACTCAAAGTGTCAATTTATTGTCATTTTTCAGATCAGACTTGGTAGAAAGAGAACGTAATATCAATGAGTATGTTTTAAATGGTTTATAGTAATTCGAAATAAAATAAGTTTCTTTGATTTCCTTAGAATTAGCCTTTCATATCTACATATTTAATTTATTTCAGGTTTATTGAACAGGAACAATACAATATATATATTTTTAAATGTGCCAGATATTTTAGATACGCTGTCTCTTGACTGGTGGTAAGAGGTCACCCAAAAAGTTGAAAGATTAAAATAAATGTACAGATTTAGCCAAATACATTAAGAGTTGATTAAACTAATGCTAATGAACATATAAACTGCAGCTGCTGTATACCTGCTGCCCCCTTGATGAGGTCTCCAGGTGTGTCTCGTTTAGGTGAAGCAGAGGGGGTGGAGCCAAGGGTCTGGAGCAAGAGGCAGCATTAGACACATTAGAAACACCTGGCAATGTAACACGGCCACACCTATTTTCTCTGCTCTTTATAAACGTCAGACAGGTTTACTGATCACACAGTTCAGTTCCCAGTGTGAGAATGAAGACCACTGCTGTTTTTGCGTTGTTGCTGCTGGTGTGCCATGTTTCAGCGGATAAGGAAAATTTGCTGAAAGATCTGGCCGCCTCACTGGCCGAACTGAAGGTGGACTTGGCCTTCTTAAGAAGTCGCACTCAAGGTACAGTATTATGTTGTAATGAATAATCTGTTGCAAGTTGATGTGCTGGAAAGGATGGTCCCAAACCCAGTGAGCTTCTTACAATATAGCATTCAAGGTACAGTGTCGATCAGTAATGAATAAAAGGCCGGTTAGAGTATTCAGATTCTGCTTCTCAAACTTAAAACAAACATTTCAAGAACAGACATTAGACGACCTTGAAACATTGATGCTTTAAAGCAATATTGCGTAACTTTAAAAATCTACACGCCATCACTGAAAGGATCTCAATTTCTTAAAAGAAACATTTAAAATTTTACAAATGAATGAACACTAACCTTCCTGTAATACTTGACTCTTTAGCGATAAAAGCTATAGTGCATAACTTCTGTCGACCCCATGAGGAATTCTGAAGATTTACAACGACACAGTTGGCACTTCTATATGAGGCAAGCCTTTCAGTGATGGCGTGTAGATTTTTAAAGTTACGCAATATAGCTTTAAAGCATCAAAATTATTTGTATTTGACAGATGGTTGGACAAACTAAGATTTAAATTTGATTTCTTCCACAAATACCTTGGGGCATTTTCCATACAAATTGAAATCTAACTCTATTTTTATTCCTTTTTTCAGAACAAGCAGCACACCAGCAGAATGCGATTGACCAGCTGAAGGAACAGCAGACAGGTATTGTGTGGTATTCATCATGGCTCTGATCATTTCTATAGAAAATAATTACTTTTTATCTTTAATTTTAATTTCATGAAACCTCAAGTGTGTGGTTCTATTTACCAGACAATTATTTCATCTAAAGTACATGACCATCTAGTAGTGAGCCCGAAACCTTCGGTTGCCATATTTTATCACCCCTATACCTGTAGCATGATTTGATTTAAACTATTTATTATTAGCAGATAAAAGGCATTTTCCAAATAAACTGATGGTCGTTGAAATCAAACTCTATTTTATTTTTTTGCCTTTTTTCAGAACAAGCAGCACACCTGGGGGCTCAACAGACTGAGATTGACAAGCTGAAGAACCAGCAGACAGGTATTGTGAGGAAACCATCTTGGCTCTGATCATTTCCAAAGAAAATTATTACTTGTCTTTAATTTTAATTTCATGAACCCTCAATTGTGTGACTGAATTTACCAGACAATTATCTAGTCTAAAATACATAATTATCAAGTAATGAGCCTAAAACCTGCAGTTGCCATATTTTCATCAACTGAAGTTCAAAACCTAAATAGTTAATTTATTATCCTGTAGAAAATGTGTGTTGACAGTTTCTTATGCTGCTGAGAGATTTGACAGCAAGACATTTCATTTTTACTAAATTCAAACATGGTGGCCTAACACCTCGGAACTTTACACATACTCAAAAATATCAATAGATCATTTATAATCAATCGTTAATTTTTTTTTTCAGTATTTGTACATAAGCTCCAATTACAGATGTTCCTCATGCTGTTAATGTTCAATCAACATTCAAGATAAATTACAGTGTTTATACCTGTAGAAGGAATTTGTATCTGTGACTCAAGCTAAGATAAATGTGTTGGGGGATTTTGGCCCTTTATTTCAGAGATGCTACAACTTTTAATATTTGAAGATTTTTCATTCTGAAAATATCTTTATGATAAAGGACAAACTATTACTTATTAATTTACATTGTGTGTCTCTCTCTCTCTCTCTCTCTCTCTCTCAGTTCCAAAGGTGGCTTTTTCAGCGTCTCTGGTGACTGGAGGCGAGAGAATTTTTGGACCCTTTAAGGAATCCACTACTCTGATCTTCAAAAATGTCATCACAAACATGGGACATGCCTACGACCAAACTACAGGTATCCGGAGTTTTACCAAATCATTTAACTTTTTAGCCTTCTTTGATGGTCTGTTTGCCAAATGCTGCAAAATATGATTTTTATTTTATTTCACATTTAAGATGACTTGAACAAATATCCCAACAGGTATTTTCACTGCACCGGTGAAAGGGGCCTACCAGTTCCAGTGGAGCGCAGGAGGACGAGGAAGTCCTGAACCTATAGCTGTTGGGTTGGTCAAGAACTCCGAGACAACTTTTAAGGCATACGAGAGAAATGCGGCCGGTTATATGAGTGCTTCTCAAGCCGTTACACTGCTCCTGGAGGCTAGAGATGTTGTGTTTCTGCGTCTGTGGCCAGGCTATAAAGTGTATGGTGATCGCGATCATGTCACCACCTTCAGTGGTAACCTGCTTTACACCATGTGAGACGGAAGCAGCAGAGAGCAATGCAACAAGTATGCAAACTATAATGTAAGAAATGTGACTATTTTCTTGTCATTAAACATAATTGCAGCATTATATCTGGATGTCTTTATTATTCATGTTTTAAATATCAACAGATTGAAAGCAGAACATCAAATATTTTGTTCCAGTTTGTGAATATTTAGTTACCAGACCATTTATGTAATGCAAGGTGCATTTATTACTGAATATTGTACGACAGTTTGTATTTAACAAATTCAACAGGAGTACATTTACAATAATTGCTAATGTAATGAGTTACACTTTGCCTTACTGGATGTCATATTCCATTGATTGTTGAGGGTCAACAGGTACTTTATAATTTAACTCTTTACATTTCAGAGAGAAATATTCTACTTTTTATTGCACTGTAGGCATTTGACATTTGTTACCGGTAATTTCTATAAAAAATATTAATATCTAAAACTGGCTTTGATATTTGTTAATGATTAGAGATACATACAATATTGTATAACTGTGAAAGAATTATGCATGCAATTACTTTTTATACTTCACAACCCCTTCATACATGAATTGTAACAAACTCAGTCAGATAATATTAAATGTCTCTGAGAACCTGGTAAAGTGCCATATAAATCTGAATTATTGTTAAAGAATCAGGTGGCCTGCAGATGCATAACCAGTCTTTATTTATTTCACCTTTAGGCCTATTCATACAGACAAGTCATAAAGAAAAGTTCCTATTTACAATGACTTCCAGATAAGTGACAAAAGCCATTTAAAACAGATTAAATAAAATAGACAATTTAAAATGACATTAGATTAGAAAAAAAACTTGTGAATGAACAAGTTTTGGACCTAAATCCTGCTGAAACTTTATTGATAATCATAACAACTAAAAACAACTAAAACTCTTAAAGCTGCTGGAGCACTAAACATCTAAAGTCTAAAATGTTTCTCTTTACCAGCTTGTGTATTTGATCTATTTGCATAGTATATTTTGTATGTATTGTTGTTTCTCGACATCATTGCAAATGAGGGTCAGCCCTCAATGATATCTCAACTATAAATAAAGGTTAAATAAAATAAATAAATAAATAATTATAATCTAATTAGAAAGTAATTTTAAGATAGCATGCCAACAATATGAATGGTATTGCTTGATCATGCATAAATTCCAAGGATTGATATTGGAGTAAGTGAATCAGTTCATTGTAGGTCATTGTGTGTTTTAATGGTAGAAGAATAAAATAACTGACTAGACTAAATATTTATATACAAAAGACCCAATCTAATCTAATATGCACTGAATTCTGATAATTGGATACAAAATAGATTAAACATATTTCAAAAGTAATAAGAGTGATTTAGATATGTATACTTTTTTAATCTTAACCCTTATGCCCCGTTGGTGGAGATTTGTGTATCTAGGGTTGCATTTTTTAGATAATTTTGGCTGTGATTGTTCCCTAGCCATACAATTTGGTAAGGAGGTGTGTTTTTCAATGAAGTTTGGATATTCTGAGTTTCATCCATATCTACTTCATTTTGACTGTGTGAGATGTTTTTGTTACACTGGGACCGTTAACTACACGATTTGTACCATTGATTTCCATTATAACGACATTTTTTGACCCCCCCCCCCACCCTTAAAATAAAAGTGAAAAATAATTTTGACTGTAATTTCCCATTTCTCTGTAGTAAACTTGATAAACTTATGTAAAAATAAGGTCAATAAAAAAAATGCCCCATTTAACTCTTGGAACTCTGGTCACACAGCATTGCGTTACTTGACGTGCCGATCACGTGATCACGTTCGAATCCGTTTTTAAATTTATCATGTGGTTCTTGGTCCAATATGATCATTTATCATGTCAAAAGATAAATGACACTCTTAAAATAGAACATAATAGTATATATCTAATTTACAGCTTTGATTTCAGATCATAACATTAAAAAAATAATTTTATTGTGTGTCTAAATGATAAAAGCAAGTCACTCAAAGTGTCAATTTATTGTCATTTTTCAGATCAGACTTGGTAGAAAGAGAACATAATATCAATGAGTATGTTTTAAATGGTTTATAGTCATTCGAAATAAAATATGTTTCTTTGATTTCCTTAGAATGAGCCTTTCATATCTACATATTTAATTTATTTCAGGTTTATTGAACAGGAACAATACAATATATATATTTTTAAATGTGCCAGATATTTTAGATACGCTGTCTCTTGACTGGTGGTAAGAGGTCACCCAAAAAGTTGAAAGATTAAAATAAATGTACAGATTTAGCCAAATACATTAAGAGTTGATTAAACTAATGCTAATGAACATATAAACTGCAGCTGCTGTATACCTGCTGCCCCCTTGATGAGGTCTCCAGGTGTGTCTCGTTTAGGTGAAGCAGAGGGGGTGGAGCCAAGGGTCTGGAGCAAGAGGCAGCATTAGACACATTAGAAACACCTGGCAATGTAACACGGCCACACCTATTTTCTCTGCTCTTTATAAACGTCAGACAGGTTTACTGATCACACAGTTCAGTTCCCAGTGTGAGAATGAAGACCACTGCTGTTTTTGCGATGGTGTTGCTGCTGGTGTGCCATGTCTCAGCGGATAAGGAAAATTTGCTGAAAGATCTGGCCGCCAAAATGGCCGAACTGAAGGTGGACTTGGCCTTCTTAAGAAGTCGCACCAAGGTACAGTATTATGTTGTAATGAATAATCTGTTGCAAGTTGATGTGCTGGAAAGGATGGTCCAAAACCCAGTGAGCTTCTTACAATATAGCATTCAAGGTACAGTGTCGATCAGTAATGAATAAAAGGCCGGTTAGAGTATTCACTTTCTGCTTCTCAAACTAAAAAAAAAACATTTCAAGAACAGACATTAGACGACCTTGAAACATTGATGCTTTAAAGCAATATTGCGTAACTTTAAAAATCTACACGCCATCACTGAAAGGATCTCAATTTCTTAAAAGAAACATTTAAAATTTTACAAATGAATGAACACTAACCTTCCTGTAATACTTGAAGCTTTAGCGATTAAAGCTATAGTGCATAACTTCTGTCGACCCCATGAGGAATTCTGAAGATTTACAACGACACAGTTGGCACTTCTATATGAGGCAAGCCTTTCAGTGATGGCGTGTAGATTTTTAAAGTTACGCAATATAGCTTTAAAGCATCAAAATTATTTGTATTTGACAGATGGTTGGACAAACTAAGATTTAAATTTGATTTCTTCCACAAACACCTTGGGGCATTTTCCATACAAATTGAAATCTAACTCTATTTTTATTCCTTTTTTCAGAACAAGCAGCACACCAGCAGAATGCGATTGACCAGCTGAAGGAACAGCAGACAGGTATTGTGTGGTATTCATCATGGCTCTGATCATTTCTATAGAAAATAATTACTTTTTATCTTTAATTTTAATTTCATGAAACCTCAAGTGTGTGGTTCTATTTACCAGACAATTATTTCATCTAAAGTACATGACCATCTAGTAGTGAGCCCGAAACCTTCGGTTGCCATATTTTATCACCCCTATACCTGTAGCATGATTTGATTTAAACTATTTATTATTAGCAGATAAAAGGCATTTTCCAAATAAACTGATGGTCGTTGAAATCAAACTCTATTTTATTTTTTTGCCTTTTTTCAGAACAAGCAGCACACCTGGGGGCTCAACAGACTGAGATTGACAAGCTGAAGAACCAGCAGACAGGTATTGTGAGGAAACCATCTTGGCTCTGATCATTTCCAAAGAAAATTATTACTTGTCTTTAATTTTAATTTCATGAACCCTCAATTGTGTGACTGAATTTACCAGACAATTATCTAGTCTAAAATACATAATTATTAAGTAATGAGCCTAAAACCTGCGGTTGCCATATTTTCATCAACTGAAGTTCAAAACCTAAATAGTTAATTTATTATCCTGTAGAAAATGTGTGTTGACAGTTTCTTATGCTGCTGAGAGATTGACAGCAAGACATTTCATTTTTACTAAATTCAAACATGGTGGCCTAACACCTCGGAACTTTACACATACTCAAAAATATCAATAGACCATTTATAATCAATCGTTAATTTTTTTTTTCAGTATTTGTACATAAGCTCCAATTACAGATGTTCCTCATGCTGTTAATGTTCACTCAACATTCAAGATAAATTACAGTGTTTATACCTGTAGAAGGAATTTGTATCTGTGACTCAAGCTAAGATAAATGTGTTGGGGGATTTTGGCCCTTTATTTCAGAGATGCTACAACTTTTAATATTTGAAGATCTTTCATTCTGAAAATATATTTTATGATAAAGGAATAACTATTACTTACTAATTTACATTGTCTCTCTCTCTCTCTCTCTCAGTTCCAAAGGTGGCTTTTTCAGCGTCTCTGGTGACTGGAGGCGAGAGAATTTTTGGGCCCGTTACGGTACACACTACTCTGATCTTCAAAAATGTCCTCACAAACATGGGACATGCCTACGACCAAACTACAGGTATCCGGAGTTTTACCAAATCATTTCACTTTTTAGCCTTCTTTGATGGTCTGTTTGCCAAATGTTGCAAAGTATGATTTTTATTTTATTTCACATTTAAGATGACTTGAACAAATATCCAACAGGTATTTTCACTGCACCGGTGAAAGGGGCCTACCAGTTCCAGTGGAGCGCAGGAGGACGAGGAAGTCCTGAACCTATAGCTGTTGGGTTGGTCAAGAACTCCCAGACAACTTTTAAGGCATACGAGAGAAATGCGGCCGGTTATATGAGTGCTTCTCAAGCCGTTACACTGCTCCTGGAGGCTAGAGATGTTGTGTTTCTGCGTCTGTGGCCAGGCTATAAAGTGTATGGTGATCGCGATCATGTCACCACCTTCAGTGGTAACCTGCTTTACACCATGTGAGACGGAAGCAGCAGAGAGCAATGCAACATGTATGCAAACTATAATGTAAGAAGTGTGACTATTTTCTTGTCATTAAACATAATTGCAGCATTATATCTGGATGTCTTTATTATTCATGTTTTAAATATCAACAGATTGAAAGCAGAACATCACATCTTTTGTTCCAGTTTGTGAATATGTAGTTACCAGACCATTTGTTATGCAAGGTGCATTTATTACTGAATAATGTACGACAGTTTGTATTTAACAAATTCAACAGGAGTACATTCACAATAATTGCTAATGTAATGAGTTACACTTTGCCTTACTGGATGTCATATTCCATTGATTGTCAAGGGTCAAGAGGTACTTTATAATTTAACTCTACACATTTCAGAGAGAAATATTCTACTTTTTATTGCACTGAAGGCATTTGACAATTGTTACAGGTAATTTTTACATAAACATGATAAGTATTTAAAACTGGCTTTGCTCATGTATTTGTTAATGATGAATAGAGATGAATACAATATTCTATAATTGTTTAATACTGAAAGGAGCAATTCTGCATAACATGACTTTTTATACTTCATAACCACTTCATGAATGAATTATAACAAACTCAGTCAGATATTAAGAGTCTTTGAGCACCTGGTAAAGCACCATATACATCTGATTTGTTATAGGCTCAGGTGGCCTAAATGCATAACTAATTATTTATTTCACCTCTAGGCCTATTTATAAAGGCAAGTCATAAAGAACAAATTCTTATTTACAATGGTTTCCTGATAAGTGACAAAAGCCAATTAAAAAAAATACAACAGACCATTTAAAATGACATTATTAGATAATTAGAAAAACTAGTAAATGAACAAGTATTGGACGTAAATCCTGCTGAAACTTTATTGATAATCATAACTAAAAACAACTAAAACTCTTAAAGCTGCTGGAGCACTAAAAATCTAAAGTCTAAAATGTTTCTCTTTACCAGCTTGTGTATTTGATCTATTTGCATAGTATATTTTGTATGTATTGTTGTTTCTCGACATCATTGCAAATGAGGGTCAGCCCTCAATGATATCTCAACTATAAATAAAGGTTAAATAAAATAAATAAATAATTATAATCTAATTAGAAAGCAATTTTAAGATAGCATGCCAACAATATGAATGGTATTGCTTGATCATGCATAAATTCCAAGGATTGATATTGGAGTAAGTGAATCAGTTCATTTTAGGTCATGGTGTGTTTTAATGGTAGAAGAATAAAATTATTGACTAGACTAAATATTTATATACAAAAGACCCAATCTAATCTAATATGCACTGAATTCTGATATTTGGATACTAAATAGATTAAACATATTTCAAAAGTAATAAGAGTGATTTAGATATGTATACTTTTTTAATCTTAATCCTTATGCCCCGTTGGTGGAGATTTGTGTATCTGGGGTTGCATTTTTTAGATAATTTTGGCTGTGATTGTTCCCTAGCCATACAATTTGGTAAGGAGGTGTGCTTTTCAATGAAGTTTGGATATTCTGAGTTTCATCCATATCTACTTCATTTTGACCGTGTGAGATGTTTTTGTTACACTGGGACCGTTAACTACACGATTTGTACCATTGACTTCCATTATAACGACATTTTTTGACCCCCCCCCCCCCCTTAAAATAAAAGTGAAAAATAATTTTGACTGTAATTTCCCATTTCTCTGTAGTAAACTTGATAAACTTATGTAAAAATAAGGTCAATAAAAAAAATGCCCCATTTAACTCTTGGAACTCTGGTCACACAGCATTGCGTTACTTGACGTGCCGATCACGTGATCACGTTCGAATCCGTTTTTAAATTTATCATGTGGTTCTTGGTCCAATATGATCATTTATCATGTCAAAAGATAAATGACACTCTTAAAATAGAACATAATAGTATATATCTAATTTACAAGATTGATTTCAGATCATAACATTAAAAATATAATTATATTGTGTGTCTAAATGATAAAAGCAAGTCACTCAAAGTGTCAATTTATTGTCATTTTTCAGATCAGACTTGGTAGAAAGAGAACATAATATTAATGAGTATGTTTTAAATGGTTTATAGTCATTCGAAATAAAATATGTTTCTTTGATTTCCTTAGAATGAGCCTTTCATATCTACATATTTAATTTATTTCAGGTTTATTGAACAGGAACAATACAATATATATATATTTAACCCTTAGGGCCCGTTATAATATTAGGCACACTCGTACCGCTAAGGTCCGTAAAATGGACATTTCATTTAGGTAGCTATAAAAAAATGTATACATTATATTTTTTCACCTTTTTTTTTGCCAATTCTTTTCCCCTACATCTGACCCACCTATTGATATAAAATATTCATGAATTGTTAAAGATTTTAACCCTTTAAATGCCAGGTTTTGGTCATGATGCCATCGTATTTTAGATGAAGAAAAATGAAAAAATTATTTTTTTTCAATATACTACATGCAAACTAATATTTTTTTTGTTTAATTATTAGGCCTGGGATATGTCAAGGATGAGCAGCAAAATTGAGTTGTAGGCATTATTATTTTTGGTGCAGTGTCAAATACTCACACTCGTACCGCTAAGGTCCGTAAAATGGACATTTCATTTAGGTAGCTATAAAAAAATGTATACATTATATTTTTTCACCTTTTTTTTTGCCAATTCTTTTCCCCTACATCTGACCCACCTATTGATATAAAATATTCATGAATTGTTAAAGATTTTAACCCTTTAAATGCCAGGTTTTGGTCATGATGCCATCGTATTTTAGATGAAGAAAAATGAAAAAATGATTTTTTTTTCAATATACTACATGCAAACTAATATTTTTTTTGTTTAATTATTAGGCCTGGGATATGTCAAGGATGAGCAGCAAAATTGAGTTGTAGGCATTATTATTTTTGGTGCAGTGTCAAATACTCACACTCGTACCGCTAAGGTCCGTAAAATGGACATTTCATTTAGGTAGCTATAAAAAAATGTATACATTATATTTTTTCACCTTTTTCTTTGCCAATTCTTTTCCCCTACATCTGACCCACCTATTGATATAAAATATTCATGAATTGTTAAAGATTTTAACCCTTTAAATGCCAGGTTTTGGTCATGATGCCATCGTATTTTAGATGAAGAAAAATGAAAAAATGATTTTTTTTCAATATACTACATGCAAACTAATATTTTTTTTGTTTAATTATTAGGCCTGGGATATGTCAAGGATGAGCAGCAAAATTGAGTTGTAGGCATTATTATTTTTGGTGCAGTGTCAAATACTCACACTCGTACCGCTAAGGTCCGTAAAATGGACATTTCATTGAGGCAGCTATAAAAAATATTGTACATTCTTTTTTTTCAATTTTTTTTGTCTTAATTTTGAAACCAACATCATCACTACTCATACATTGCATTTCTGTGTTAGAAAAAGAACCTCACCTGCAGTCCATGTACATTTTCCAATCTTTTTTTTATTATCCAGAAGTGAACAGTGAAACAGCCGGGAACAGTGAAACAGGAACATCATTGGCTAAAAATAAATTCCCAAAAAAGTGTGTATGAGAGAGACAGTGTGTGTGTGTGTGTGTGTGTGTGTGTGTGTGTGTGTGTGTGTGTGTGTGTGTGTGTGTGTGTGTGTGTGTGTGTGTGTCTGTGAGTGAGTGTAAGAGAGTCAGTTTAGGTGAGACAGTGGCTGCAAACGAACAGGCAGTGCTCCTTGCAGATGTGATTACCACACTTGATGCAGTTGGAGGTGACCCGTCTTTTTTGGGTGCACAGCACACACTGCCTCCTGGACTGGGTGGGGTCTGGGATGGTGTATGGTGCCAGGCTTCCGCTGGTGCTTGGGTCTTCTTGACACCTTGCATCCAATACCAAGGCCACAGCAGATGGTGTGCGGGGAAGGCGCTGTCTCCTCGCCATTTGTGGGGCCACAAGAGTCTTCCCCAGCTCTGCAATGAAAAGCCTCCTTCTGTAGCTTCTTGCCTGGTTCCATGAGGGATCCACCTTGGTCCAGATGACGAATGCATTGAATGCACTTACATCAAGAAGGTTAAAAAAAGAGAACCAGGGGCCACCGACTGGTCCTCCTCCTGCAGCTGTAGGTGCCGACCACCTGCCAAAGGAAGAAAGAAAAAAAGACAAAAGTGAATAAAAATGTTTTTCCTCATACAGTTGCAAGAAATGTTGAATAGTAAACATATCAGACAGCACATAAGTTCAAAATAAAAACGTCATAAAAATTAAATAATGTGATAAAGTAGTATGATTTATATAGGCCTATGCGTAATGGCACATACCTTATCCAGGTTGTCAACACCTCCTTTGCAGTGGTTGTAGTCGAGGATGACTTGCGGCTTCCTTTTCTCCCCGCTGCTCACTGCTGCCTCCCTGTGTTTGGTGCTGATCAGCAGCACGTTTCTTCCTCTTTTTGGGATGTAGCTGACCGCTGTGCAGGTCCTTGTGAAAGCGAACAAGGAGGAGAGGACAGCCCTCCCCCGCATTTGGAGTAGCTGCGGAGGAAGCTCTGGCTTGTTGCGCCGGATGGTGCCGACCATAGCCACCTTTCTCTGCAGGAGCTCCTGTGCCAGGGCATATGACGAAAAGAAATTGTCACAGGTCACGGTGACACCTCGGAGCCCCTCCGTCATCTCGAGGACGACCCTCTTCCCCTGGTTCCTCTCCGCCGGAGCGCCTGCCTGTTTACCCGTGTAAACAGACATCCTCCAGGCATAGGATGTATCGACATCACAGGTCACCCACACCTTTACCCCATATCTGGCCGGCTTGTTCGGGATGTACTGGCGGAACGAGCAGCGGCCTCGGAAGGGGACCAGCTGCTCATCAACGCAGACATCTTTTCCCGGGTTGAAGAGCATTGGGAGGCGAGCGGTCCACAACCCCCATATCTCCCTGAACGCCGCCAGCTTGTCCTCACTCAGACGCCGCGGTCGAGACAGCCTGTCATCAAATCGCAGGCAGGTAGTAATGAGCCTGAACTTTTCGTGGCTCATGGTGGCACGGAAGATGGCCCGGCCAGTGTGGTCATCCCACAGGCTGCGAGTTGATTCGTTGCGGGACCGGTAAACTCCGGCCAGCAGCAGCAGCCCGACGTAAGCCCGCAGGTCGGTATGGTCGATATCCCTCCAGTCCTGGATATTTCGTCTTCCGTGCAAGTTTGTGTTGTTGGAAATCAGCTCCAGTATTTCCTCTGTCATGAACAAATCGAAGCTGTCCACCAGGCTGCTGGTTCTTGCCGTGGCATAACGGGTCGGGCCCTGTACCATCCCGGTAGCTGCGGCGGTATAGCGCTCCGTGCGGGTGTTGGTGGTGGCCCATTGCATAACCCCGCTTTTCGATGTCCATCCCGGGGCCGCCGCTGTCTCACCTTCCCCACTGTCGGTCTCCGAGGAGGATTGGGACACAGGAGGTAAGTATTCCTCCTCCTCAGCTGTGTCGGTGTCCGACTCCTCTGTTTCAATGTCCTCGCTGGTGGAATCGGATTCCATCACAGTATCGAGGGCTTCGTGAACTTCTTCGTCAGTAAAGTGTTTCTCCATTTTGCCAGATAAGAAATGAACAGTTCCACAGGTTGCATTTTACAAACTTTGGCTGAAAGCCCACCTGTGTAAACAACTCCACGAAAAGCCGCAGTTTGTTATGACTCTCTCTCGCGCTGCATCTTTGATGTGATTCAAGATGACCCATGTTTTTATTTATTTTAGCAGTGCATGCTTGTGTGTATGGACCTCTATGTAGGTGTGTGTGGTGTGCATTTATACACAGTAATCTTTAGAGGGGCTTTGAATTTCTGCATAAAAAACTACACATCAAACAGAGTGAATGAAAACAATGCCACTTGAAAACCACCAGCCCTTTGATCATAGTGTCATAAGGTCATGGACACACACACACACACACACACACACACACACACACACACACACACACACACACACACACCCTTACACACATACACATACGTGCACATACACACACTCGTCAGGGTTAAAGCTAAAGGGAGAGGGAGGGGGCAATTGTGAAAGTGCCGTCTATTGGAAATAGCATGTTTTTTCTCCATCTGCCAAATATGGTTATAATGACGTAATATGGTGGAGAGTAGTTAAAATGATAAATTCCAAGGTAGAAGCCCATATTGACACCCAGATATAAAAAAATGCATCAATTATGCTTTAATGGCAGTGCGTTGAAAAAATGGTGTTTGAATGGGTGTTAATGGACGTTTTATGGACCTTAGCAGTCTGAATGTAACTCTTGTTTGTATACAGTGTATTTTAGCCTTACTGTAAGAGCTGAGCTGGAAATAACATTATCATATAAAAATACACTTCCTCACCAGTTTTCATGCCATATGCATCAACACAGCCAAAATTATCCAAAAAAAGAAAAATGAAATGTCCGTAAAATGGACCAACGGGCCCTAAGGGTTAAATGTGCCAGATATTTTAGATACGCTGTCTCTTGACTGGTGGTAAGAGGTCACCCAAAAAGTTGAAATATTAAAATAAAACGTACAGATTTAGCCAAATACTTGGAGAGTTGATTAAACTAATGCTAATGAACATATAAACTGCAGCTGCTGTATACCTGCTGCCCCCTTGATGAGGTCTCCAGGTGTGTCTCGTTTAGGTGAAGCAGAGGGGGTGGAGCCAAGGGCCTGGAGCAAGAGGCAGCATTAGACACATTAGAAACACCTGGCAATGTAACACGGCCACACCTATTTTCTCTGCTCTTTATAAACGTCAGAC
Source organism: Ammodytes dubius (assembly GCA_026122265.1). Taxonomy (NCBI): domain Eukaryota; kingdom Metazoa; phylum Chordata; class Actinopteri; order Uranoscopiformes; family Ammodytidae; genus Ammodytes; species Ammodytes dubius. The sequence continues at coordinate 3,759,524 of CM047519.1, read as the reverse complement.
AGGTTTACTGATCACACAGTTCAGTTCCCAGTGTGAGAATGAAGACCACTGCTGCTTTTGCGTTGTTGCTGCTGGTGTGCCATGTCTCAGCAGATACGGAAGATGTGGCCGCCGCCCTGGCCGAACTGAAGGCGGACGTGGCCTTCCTAAAAACTCACGCTCAAGGTACAGTATTATGTTGTAATGAATAATCTGTCGCAAGTTGATGTGCTGGAAAGGATGGTCCAAAATCCAGTGAGCTTCTTACAATATAGCATTCAAGGTACAGTGTCGATCAGTAATGAATAAAAGGCCGGTTAGAGTATTCACTTTCTGCTTCTCAAACTTAAAACAAACTTTTCAAGAACAGAAATTAGACGACATTGATGTTTTAAAGCAATATTGCGTAACTTTAAAAATCTACACGGCATCACTGAAAGGCTTAACTTATGTACTAGTGCCAACAGTGTCGTTGTAAATCCTCAGAATTCCTCATGGGGTCGACTTTTATTGCTAAAGAGTCAAGTATTACAGGAAGGTTAGTGTTTCATTTATAAAATTAAAAAATTTTCTTAAGAAATTCAGATCCAAAATGGAAATGATTGTACCGTGTTTTTAACATCTAAGCCAGCTCATATTATCAGGCCTCACCAGTCACATCACAATTATTTGTATTTGACAGATAGTTGGACAAAGAAGCAGATTTTAACTCTTGTTTTTTTTTCACAAAAACCTTTGGGCTTTTTCCATATAAATTGAAGGTGCAGTGAAATCACATCCTATTCTTATTCCTTTTTTCAAAACAAGACGCAAAGCTGGAGAAACGGCTGACAGGTATTGTGTGGAAACAGTCATGGCTCTGATCATTTCTATCAAATTATTACTTTTTATCTTAATATTATAACACATCTATTGTGTGGTTAAATTTATCAGACAATGATTTAATCTAAAATACCTAAATATCCAGAGATGAAAACAAAGTCTGTGGTTGCAATATTGATCAAAACCTAATGAGTTAATTGTGTGTGTGTTTGCAGACAGCTGCTTCTGCTGCTGAGAGAATTAATTAAAAACCATGGAGGCCAAATGTAGATTTGTACTTTAACTGTTGAACATGGTTTTGGTTTGAAATCCACAACTCTCAATTAAACTTTTAATATAAGAGTTTTCATATTTATTTTTTCATGATTTAAGAAACTACCTAAAGTTGTGGATGTCATATACTGTATTTTCATTGCTCTTTGTCTGTCTGTCTCTCTCAGTCCATAAGGTGACCTTCTCAGCATCTCTGGTGTTTGGAGACGAGACAACTCTAGGACCCTTCAACACACACACTCCTTTGAGGTTCAAATACGTCCCCACAAACATTGGAAATGCCTACAACCCAGACACAGGTATCTGACATCGTATTAATACATTTCAGTCTTGAGCCTACTTTTTGGTCTGTTTGTATCATTTTATTTTACATTTAAAATGACTAAAACACATGTCCCAACAGGTATTTTCACTGCGCCGGTGAAAGGGGTCTACCAGTTCCAGTGGTATGTAGGAGCACAAGGAGATGGGCCAAATACAGCTGTTGCGTTGATCAAGGGCTCAGAGGTGATTTTCTCGGCACTTGAGGCGCAGAACAACGGTTATCAATCTTCTTCTCAAGGCGTAACACTGATCCTGGAGGCTGGAGACACTGTGTTTCTGCGTCTGTGGAAAGGCTCAAGAGTGTACGATAATGGAAATCATCACACCACTTTCAGTGGTAATCTGCTTTACACCATGTAAGATGGAAGCAGTTCCTCTATGAATAAATATTAAAACAAACGTCCAAAGCTGATTCCTGTCTTGTCATTACATTTTATTTAGCTGACGCTTTCATCCAAAGCGACTTCCATAAGTGTATTCAACCATGAAGGTACAAACTCGGAACAACAAGAATCCTGCAAGTACTTCAAATAAACCAAGCTACAAAGTGCTACATGGAGATGTATCAAGCGGATTTGTCATTAAACATGATTGCAAAAATATTGTATATTTCATTTGTTTCTACTTTCTACTTTAAACGCTAACACATTGCAAGCAGAAAATCAAAAGCAACATGACCAGTTTAATCAAGATGTAATCAATATTTTATTTTAAATGGTCAGAAATAAAAAACAACCGATTAAAATCCTACTCCCAATATTTGAGCATTTTTCTAACTTTTGCAAGATTAAGACATCTTAAGACCAATATTTATCGTAGATGAACTTGTTTAATGGTCTCTAGCCCTGTCTGTCAGAACATATATATTTTATACTGGGACAAAGATACAAATCCTTATATTTCTCTTACTGACTGATCATATGAAGAATACTTGACTCAATGGCGCCCTCTGGTGTATTTACACCGGACACACTAACCCTGCGTTCCAAATCTAATACTCTTTATTTTTTCTATTCTTTAGGACAAACTGTGTTGAGGTTCAATTTCAGCATCTGGGTGATTGAAATGTTGATATATTTTGTACCAGGTCTTAAACCTTAAACTGCAGATACATTTATGACAGAAAAACAGACCCTCAAAAGTTGTTAATTTTACAGGTTTTTTTTAAATACTTTATTTTTGGATTTTTTTTTAACAAGTGAGAAATTGAACACACAAACAAAAGACAAAATAAAATAAACTAACATGGCGTACTCTAATTTACAGGTTTCTAAGGACATTGTTTAAACTAAAGGTAAATGTTAAGCAGAAAATAAAAAGTCAAAAAGGTGTCATGAAGGTCACTTCAGTGCTGCTTTATAGTCAAGGAAAGGCTGACATATCTGTTTAAACTGTTCTGCATTCCCTGAGATCTCAAAACGGATTTTCTCCATAGAGTGCTAGAGAACCACAGTATAGATGAAGGAATATTTGGAAAGAAGGAAAGAGAGAAGTGATATTGGAGTAAAAGTTTTGCCTTAACAATCAGCCTACTTCACATTCAGGAGTGAAACTTACAATACAATAGGTTATTTCACATGACCACTATTTGATTTTAGTATCTAAATATATACAGTGGAGGAAATAAGTATTTGATGATCCCTCACCGAAGTTTGCCCACTTACAAAGAAATGAGCGGTCTATAATTTTAAGGCTAGGTTTATTTTAACAGTGATAGACAGAATATCAAAAAGAAAATTAAAAGGGTTTCTCCACCAAGTACTAAGCAATGTTTTGATAGGGGATCAAATACTTATTTCCTTCAAAATGATTCGAAATGCTGAGCTAAGATTATGTGTTGAAGAAATTAAATATAAAAACACCATAATGGGGATAAATAGACAAAAGCTTATCCTTTAACCCTCCTGTTTCTCTGATTTAAATATTTTATCTAAAAAATAGTAAATTTCTTTAAAAAAAAATTGAGTTTCCATGACATTGTTCACATAGAACCTCTGAATACACAATCATTTTTTTGATAATTTTCATTCAAGTTAAGCTGGGGTGGAGGATTTGGGAAGAAAATGGCAGTTGGGATAGAGATCCGAATCCAAATACCTCAACCGCTCCACTTGTTCTCTTTGGTCCCTCCCCTATGGTCCCTCCCTGACACGCTCTACACCAACAAAGTCGTGCCAAAGTGAATGGACAGTCCCAACAATAATAATAAGAACAGAGAATCGGAGCCTCGCTCTGATTGGTCAAAGTGTACAGCTCATGTTAACTTTGACCAATCAGAAATCACATACTTTAAGGTGTTTGTTTGTTGTCGTTGCTTGTGACGATCATATTTCTATTATTAATTCAGTCTATATTTTAATGGGCTAATCTTGAGACCAAGGTTCCTTTACTTTTGTATAAAAAAAGTGTTGGAAGTACGAATGTTGGTGGGTTTATCGCAATTATTTTACATTGGGGTCAAAATTACCCCAGTAGATTTGAACAAATACATCTAGCCTACATTTCAATCCACTTTGCTTTAGAAATGACAGTAGCCGATTGAAAATAGAGTTAGCCAATCAGATTAATGTATCGTTGTCTCTAGGTAGAAAATAAAAGGTTACAGCTCGCTCACTCATTGGTTAGGAAGTCCAGAGCGTGCTTTAATTCAGTAAGTGACGTATGAATCAGCCAATCACATTCTAGTAGTAGCCTAGTCAGTGAGCGCGAAATGAGTTTAGGCTACAGTTTATGTGAACGGCTTACGGCTACGAGGGGAAAAAACACATTCTTGCTAGCTTGATACAGTTGATAGAATCGCCATTTTTAAGGGGGGATTACGAAGATAAGCAATAAATAAACCAAAAAGGAAAACCAACTCCAGTTTAAGGATTAACAGGAAAGGGGAAACGTGTCCGGAGGCATTTTTTTTTACGGACAATTAATTATCAACGCTGTCCCGTGGAATACTGACGGCTTGAAAACTGACAGTTGGTTTGGTTGGAGTTAGCTGCCTTTTTTCATCGGATATATTGGATTTATGAGCCTTTCTAACCTCACAAAGTCAGACCATCGTCACACCTGCAAGCTACGGTGAGTTTAAGACCTTTTGTGGATGTCAGAGAGTCGACCAGTTTTATCAGTAACGTCGCAGGCACAATACAGAAATATTAGCTAGCTTGTTAAAGGCTATTTGATATCGATTGTTTGTTTTTTTGGTGGTGGTGGGGTGTGTGTGTGTGTGTGTGTGTGTGTGTGTGTGTGTGTGTGTGTGTGTGTGTGTGTGTGTGTGTGTGTGTGTGTGTGTGTGTGTGTGTGTGTCTGTGTGTGTACGATTAGTTTATGACCTTTTGTGAATGTCAGAAAGTGTCCCAGTTTTATAAGTAACGTCGCACTCACAATAGAGAAATATTAGCTTGTTAATGTGCATTGTCATGGCGGCGCTCATAGTGTTTATTACGCTAACTCAAGTATGGCATATTTATATTGCGTTAATAGTGTTGCCACCCGTCCCGTTTTTCCCAGAATTGTTCTCTTTTTTCACCAGCTGTCCCGGGAAAAAATAAATCTCTCCCGGGACACAATTTGTCCTGTTTTTTGGGGGGAAATGCCAAAACCTCATTTGATTTCCTTCGTTCAGTAGTTAAGGCCGTTTCACACGGGCCGAGGCGTTTGTTGCGCCAACTAATGCATTCTGAAAATGTATTGGAATCGTTATTTCTAGTCTTTGCTCAATTTGGCTATTTGATATCCGATTGATTTTTGTTTATATTTTAACTTTATTGCACTTTTGGGCCAATGTGTTGCTGTTGACGATGGTGTGTGTGTGCGCGCGCGTGTGTGTGTGTTTGTAAATGCAGCTTAGTAGGCAGAAAAGATGAATACTAGCTGGCTTGTTAATTTGCTATGGCATCTTAAGGTTATTTGATATCAAATTGATTTTTTTTTCATATTTGATTTTAGTGCAGTTTAAGGCAATGTGTTGATGTGGGGTGTGTGTGTGTGTCTGTCTGCCTGTCTGAGTGCACGTGTGCTCACACTGTGTAGGTGGTGCCTAATGTGGTTGCTTACAATGAAAGGGTGTGTGTGTGTGTGTGTGTGTGTGTGTGTGTGTGTGTGTGTGTGTGTGTGTGTGTGTGTGTGTGTGTGTGTGTGTGTGTGTGTGTGTGTGTGTGTGTGTGTGTTTGTGTGTACTTTGGAGCTTTGTGTTGGAGCTTGTCGTGCGGTGTGTTAGAGCTGTTTACATATTTAAAAAGAAAAAATACCCAAAAAACATTGACTTTGGTTCATTATTCTGCATTAGCCGTTATTTCTATAGGCTGTGGCTAATGCTGAGCTAGTTTATATTTTTGAAGTGCATTTGTATTTTTTCTCTATCTTTATCTCTATATCATTCACTGCATTTTGTAGGCTACACCAGATGTGCTGACATTGGAAAAGTAGACTAGAAGAGTCTAGAAGAGTAGGCCTACACATTGTTTATGTAATCTTTGTCTGTGTGTGTGTGTGTGTGTGTGTGTGTGTGTGTGTGTGTGTGTGTGTGTGTGTGTGTGTGTGTGTGTGTGTGTGTGTGTGTGTGTGTGTGTGTGTGAGAGAGAGAAACGGAGAGAGAGAGAGAGAGAGAGAGAGAGAGAGAGAGAGAGAGAGAGAGAGAGAGAGAGAGAGAAAAAAGAAAAAGACAAATATTTGAAAATCGGCTGTGCATGCCTAATTGTTGTTTGTTGTTTTTGATTAAACTATAGGTTTAGAGTATTTTGGCTTTCAGGAGCTCGTTGCCTACCCTCTGACTGAGACTGACCTCACCGCAAAAAACGAACGGGATACTAAAATTTTTATCTGGCAATTACTGCAAAGCTGAATGACTGGGAGACCTGTGTTATGGACTGTGCATACTGTTTAAGATAGATAGATAGATAGATAGATAGATAGATAGATAGATAGATAGATAGATAGATAGATAGATAGATAGATAGATAGATAGAGACCTGTGTTATGAACTGTGCATACTGATAAGAGATTGCTGTGTGAATATAGAGATAAGATTTAACATTTATATTAACAGAAAAATATCACTTGCTTCTCCTTTGACTATGTGTGTTGTTTTTTTTAAAGGCCATGATCTACGACTTTGGCCCTGACCTTACACCAGTAGAGGAGCAGCTGGAGGCAACTTCAAAACATTAGAAAATGGATTTACAGTTTCCCTGGCCCTTGATGACATCATTGAAGACTTGACCTCATCAAAGTAAAGAGAGAGCATCTGTAAACGTAAGTCAACGTCTATTCAATTCTCTTCTAAATATGATTAGGTAAAGACCAAAGACGCATCAACATTTAATCAAATGAAATGTAATTTAGAGGTATATTCTTTCAACTATTAATTAATTAATAACAAATTGCATTGAACAGTGAAATATAACATACACTAAATGCATCAAAATGAAGCCCACATCTAAATAAATGAATTAGCATAGTTATTGCGTTGCAGTTAGAATTAATCTTGTTTATTTGCCAAATAACAAAGTTCTTGTCTTTGTTATAATAATAATAACCACAATTAATTTTGGTCTAAGGGCGCACAAAAAAAAAGCCTGGTGTAATATGTCTATTAAAGGCATACTCAGCGACTGTAATCCAGATAACTTTTTGTCAAAATCAGCTAATATCAACTCACCATCTACCTGTCCGTTGTGTGTGCGTGCTGAAAAAAAAGTCAGGTGTTTACACACAGCTGCGGCTCCGTTAACGGCGATCAAGCAGCCAGCAGCCGCCCACTACTTTGCGGATCGGCTTTTTGGGGAACGGCCCGGCCAGGCCACTCGCTCTTAGCGTCGAATATTGCAGCGGTTAGTATGAACAATACCAAAATCTGTCTCTTAACAGACTTCACCAATCCTTGAACATTCAACATGACAGCTCAGCGCATCAACGGTAAGTAAACACTACGATAATTTAACATTTGAAGCAATTCTGTATTATCTGTGTCACGTTAATTCACCCGTACACGTATCGCTCATATTCAATTTGTAGGTATGATGCAACTTTTATGCTCAAAGCACAACAGAGCATTGTTATAAACCGGTAATGCTAACATTTCACGATCGCTACAAGGCGAACGTTCACGGCCTGCTTTCCTCGAATAATGTGTAAAGTTCTATTTGTTTTTGTATTTTATGATAGCGGACATTTAAAGAAAGCACAGAAAGCTACATGAAAATGTTTGAAATGGCCTGCAAACTTTTCCTTTTTTTTGCTCCAGGCATTGTTGGCCACATTTTTTACGCACCGCTATAACTGCTAGAAGTGGACATTTATACATCGAATAGATTCAGCCTTAAAAATGGGTAAACAATTGTAACACAGTTTTGCACGTGTTTAGTTTTCGATTCATGTGTTTTTCTTGTATTTCTTGTTTGTACAGATACCATGGAGCATGGAGAGGCACTGTTGTTTTCCTATATATATTTTCAGGTAAATAAAAACATAAAAAATACAGAAATAAATTAATGAATTCCTGAGCTTTATTATGATGTCATGTTAACTACAGTTGAGGACAGAATTATAATCTCCCCTATCAACATTTAATTTTGTTTTAAAGTGTTTCCCAAGTGATGTCAAACAGAGCAAGGCATTTTTCACACAGCTTTCCAAACATCCTACTTTAATTTTGGATGATCACATTATTTTACTTTGCACACAGAAACAAAATAATTTCACAAAAACTACCAGGGTCTAAATGATGTAATGCACTTGGGAAATACTTTTAAAATAGTGAAATTTTCATAGGGGGGCTTATAATTCTGTCCTCAACCGTACATGTGTGTTATTTTTTAACGTCTATATCAACAAAGCAATGTTCCCAGATCAGCTGAGAAGAGTTAGTACCAAAGTGATGCAGACCTCACTACCTACTACTTTGATGAGGACTTGTCTGTCATGATCAACATGGTGAGTTTCACACCGTTTGTTTATGTTTATAGGACTCAACAGTGGCAAAGGCCGCCCCCTTTTTTAGCTGCTCCGATTCCTGAAGTACATTTCCCCATTCAGAACCCCCATATTCATTTAAACAATTCCTTATATCAATAGTTTTAATAACCAAGTTGGTCTTAAAATGAGCCCATCAAAATCAAATATAAAATAATGTAAATACAATGTTCAGTTTGTCCATAATGTCAAATGGTGTTTACATAGAACTATGATCATCACAAGCTACAGGCAGTTACAGCACACAATGAGGTTCATGCTTCGCTCAGTTCACACTGTCCATGTCGCAGGAGGAGCAAACATTTCACTGTTGCATCTCTGTCTGTCTCCTTTTAAAAGACCGGGTAACCCACGGTTGTACAAAAGGTTTTCAAAAAACACCTGAACTTGAATAAGATTATCAAAATTATTCTATGTGAACAAAGTCATGTTATGGAAACTCATAACAAATCGATTTTAAATGTACTATTTTTCAGACATAAATGATTTAAATTCGACAAATTTGACAGGAACACAACAGGAGGGTTAAAGGAGAAGCTTTTGTGTTTTCATCCCCATTATGTTGTAACTCTTTTAAATGTTAATTTACATTTTGACACTAAAAACAAATAGTAATCATGTTAAAAAAATATTTATTGTATTGTGAGTTTAACTCCTTAGGAGGAGCAAACATTTCTCTGTTGCATCTGCGTCTGTCTCCTTTTAGAATGACTCACAACCAGGAAACCCACAGTCAACCAAAGTTAAATAAAACACCCAAGTTGAATGAAATTGTTCAAAAACGAATTTGGATATGAAATAGTAAAATCAGCCAAATTTGACTGGAACACAACAGGAGGTTTAACGAATAAGCTATTGTCTATTTTCCCCCATTATGGTGTCTTTTAATTTAATTTAATGTCTTCACCACATTATCTTAGCTCAGCATTTCAAATCATTTTGAAGGAACAATTCACTACGCATTTTTAAATGCCCATTTAAATATTTAGATATTAAAAACAAATAGTAATCATGTAAAATAACCTATTGTATTGTAAGTTTCACTCCTGAATGTGGCTGATGGTTAAAGCAAAACTTTTACTCCAATACCTCTTCTCGTGTTTTTCTGTAATAATTTATCTGCAGTTTAAGGTTCAACACCTGGAACAAAATCTTCAACATTTTAAATCACCAGAAGCTGAAATTGAACCTCAACACACTTTGTGTTTCCTCTATAAATCCACCAGGGGGCGCCATCGAGTCAAGTATTCCTCAGATATGATCATTCAGAGAAACACAACACAAACTTTGTGGATTTTTTATCTTGGTCCGTGTAGAAAATATATATTAAACTACAGATAAAGTAATTACAGAGAAACAGGCCCTCAGAAGTTGTTGTTGATGTTAATCTAACAGTTTTTTTATGATATCATTATATATTTGTTTAGTTGTTAAATGTAGAGGAAATAAAAATATATATATATTCAACACTAGCTTTAACACTTCAACATTTAACATTTCAGAGAGAAATATACTTTTTATTGTTCTGAAGGTATTTGACATTTGTTGTTACAGGTAATTTTTACTTTAAGCTAATTTATTAGACTATTAGACTAAATAATCCTTTTTGAATCATTGTTATTATTATATGGTGAAAATATATTGTTGGGATGAACATCAAGCCTTTTTCCTGATGTCCTCATGACTGAAAGGTGGCTGTCATAACTTGGTGATGTCGGAACTTAAATGTTAATTAACACACCAGTGTTTCCCCCAGAAAATGTCTTAGTCAAGGTGGTCACTGACGCGCCGCGGCGAAAATTTTAGGGGTATTTTGCTCAAAGATGCCAATGCGCCGTAAAGAAATAAAACAGACACTGACCTTACTGTTGTGCAATTTTGTTTGCTATGTGCAGGTACAAATTATGTGTAAACGTGCAGACAGTACAAAGCACAATTAAAGAAAACTTCTACTGTTTTGGTGCAATACTATACAGACACACTAAATACAAATAATGGACCATACATTCAGAGCCGGCCCAAGCCTTCAGTCCAATGTTAGCGCTGCTGAAACTATAGATCTTTGCTAAATATTATTCACACACCCAGTGTTTTCCGCTAGTGCCTCCACTGTGCAGCTGTGTGAAAATGTTAGAGAGCCGAGATTCTGACCTACCTAGGGGGGTCCGGGGGTATGCCCCCCGGGAGATTTTTTTAACCTTTTTAAAGTGAAATGCATGAATCTGGTGCACTTTGAGAGGAAAATTAAGAGGCTGAATCTGAGAAATTTTGTGTGAACAAATAATTTGGATACACTGGTCAGATGAATTAGAAGCTATTGAAGGACACATGGATTTTCCATACAAATATTAATATAAAATCAAATATTATGGAGGATCCTCTGGGTTGGGCTTGAAGCTCTTTTTCTTTTACGGGACATATTTCTCTGTAATATAATGAATGCATTTAAATTCAGTGAGAGGAACGAAGCAGAAGAACTCTGTTGTCCAGCTACTGTATCTTTTTTTCCACAGACGAGGCTGAAATAGGCTATAGACTATACACAGTGCATGGGCAACTGAGGGCAGCCCCATTTCCAATAGTTTTTAAATAAACTCAATGCACACTGTGCATGGATGTGAACGTGACATGATCCGATTTGGATTACCTCCCAGATGAACTGATTACATTTTTAGGCTATTAATTATCTAGACCAAAAAAGTGTATTCTTTTTTTTTGTATGTTAACTCACATTTGCATAATATGATTTTAATATCAAACACAGAAAAAAAAATAAAAAAAATAAAAATGTTTTTTTTTTTTTTTTGAGGGGGCCCCCCTGGCGGTCGGGGGCCCTAAGCGACCGCTTAGTTCGCTTATGCCTCGGGCCGGCTCTGACTCTCATGCATTCATCAAACTTTTCTCTGCGCTGTCCTAGCTGATAGAAAGGTTGTGTTGCCACAGTGATGTGGAGTCTTAAACTATTCTAGCTTTGCAGAGCACTTCTTTCTGTTCAGCTAAATATCCCCATAGAACTGCACTGCGTTTATTATCACCACCAGTTAAATCTCGGTTTGCTTCTGCTCGTTTAACTCTCCCGCGTGCATGCCGTAGTCGCACGCGGTGCGGTACGGTCGCGCGCGCAAAGCCGCAGACACAGAGCAGCTGATAGAGAAACCTTGGGGACACATGCTTTTTACCGCAAATCGCGGCCTTTCGCGCAGTTATGACCATGCACAACACACACATCGCGCTTGCTATTACATTAATTGTGCAGCACGAAAAAAAAAGAAAAAAAAATTAAATTAAATTAATTTTTTTTTTTTTTTTTTTTTTTTTTTTGGGGGGGGGGGGTCGGTTGGTAGTCAAGGCGGGAGGCTGGCGTTGCTAAGGCGGCCGCCTTAGCTATAAAGCGCTGGGGGAAACACTGCACACCATTGATTATACGTTCACATCTGAATGCAGCCACAGGGAACTTAACTACTCAGTTCATAATCAATCACCTATTAATCATTGGAGCTCCATCCACTACAACACAATTTTGGATTATCACTCAGTGCGTTTACATCATCGGATAACTAAACAAATAAGACTTCAACAGGACTTTTAAAATGCATGTAAACACCTTTATCCGATCTACTTCGCACACAAATCGGCACAATAACGGACAAGAGAAGTCGGATAAGAACACCTAGATAACTTGTTCATTGTCGGCATTCTCTCTGCATGTATACAGGGATCGAACATCGCATATCGGAGTTTGCTTCTGCGCCTGCTCGAGAATCCCTGCAGAGGATTTCACAAGGAAGTGGAAGGAGACAACGTAAAAAGAAAATAGTAGGGTTATTGCATAGATAGTATATAAAAATATAAATATAAATAAATATTTATATATAAAATGATTTATATATATATTTATATATAAAAATTATTGCCGGAAGGGAACCGGACGTGGCTCTTAACCACTTGTTGAAAGGGCTACAGCGCCACCTAGCATAGTGGAGACAGCCATGCATTGGACATTTATCCGATTACTGAAGGGTCATGTAAACTCAGACAAGTAACACGGTCCGTTCGAGTGTCTTGTTCGGTATATGTCTTAATCCAATCTAGTGACTGAAACCCTCATTTGAACAAAATGTAAACAATTAACTTTTCCACCAGGTGGTGCCATTTGATCAAAACATTCTATCCATCCATCGATTTTCTATTTGGGTGAGAGGCAGGGTACAACTGGATGGGTCGATAGTTAATACACAGGCTGTGTCTTGATTCAGGGGTTGCACCCTACGAAGGCTGCATTTGAAGACCGATTGCGTCATAGCGGCGCGCAAAGGTTGTTCCATTTGCAAGGCTCCTTGCAAGGCTCCTCATATCATGGACCTAAATGCAGCCTTCATTTCACGGTTTTGAAGGCTGCATCAGATGTATCCTTCGCAGCCCAACATATCCCATGATTCATTGCGTTTTTTTCAGAGATGGCATAAAATAAAATAAAAAATAACAAAACAGCAACGTGTTGCTCCATCTTCTTAACTTTTATCTTCCTTTCTTTTTTTCTTGTACTTTATTTTCTTTTTGTCTGGTAGGCAACTTCTTTTTCTTTTTTCCTCCATTGACAGGGCTGTCTCCGTTGGCAGCAATCAGGGTTGCTAGGCAGCACAGGAGCGGCGAGTCGTCACGCAAGGTAACGGCTTGTTACGTAAACCGGAAATGCTCGTAAATGGAGACCTGCGGAGACTGTCTCGTTTAACGAGGCTCGTTGGCCTTGTAATCGGCCTTAAAATCGGCCTTCACAGGCTATAGCCTTCATAGACCGCGAGACCGCGTCCTACCAAGTGCGTGGTCTCTGTAATGGGATACAGCCATAGAATATGCATTAAAAAATAAATCCTTGACTTTATAATTACACGTACATGTCGGTGAAAGGCTCAGCTGGCCTGCAGATGCATAACCAGCATAGCCATACTTTGAGGCAACGATGCTTAACATTTAGCTGCCCTTTTCAGTCTAGTCAGTGGGGCACTGTAAGAAAGTAAGTTAGCAACGTCCGCAAAAACTTTAATGTGCAAAAGCACACACAGACAGTTTGGCCTTCCTCAGGTGTATGTTAATCACAGTGACCCATAACCCTTATCTAGTATCTTAGAGGTGTTATTTTATTTACAGTATGTGCAGGTAGTGTCTACTACTGTGTTTGCTCTCCTCTGCTCCGTTTTGGAAAGGGGCGGGCTCCACTGCCACACACACACACACACACACACACACACACACACACACACACACCTGCACTCAGCTTCTCTCGTCTATTTACGGGGATCTCTTTAGTGCCAAAAAAATAAGTTTGGGATAGTGAAGATTCTCAGGCATTATGATTATTTTTTCTCTCTGAATTCTAATTTGATCTGTTTGAATATGAGTTCAGAAATAACTACTAATAGAGTCATACTGAGTCTAACACTGTGTGTGTCATGTATGTGGGTTCAGACTTGCCTGAGTTATGACTTTGAAAAGTAGTGCAAGTTTATTTAATGCAGCAGTCAGGTGCCAAACGGTTTAAAGTTCTTTATTTGCTAATACTTGAGTTTTTTTTAGTTTGGATAAAGTCTCAGATTTGTTCAGCCCACCACTACTCACCCTTTGTTGTGACACAGTGATGTTTTGCATTTTTTCTTATTGGTGTTTTTAGTTTGAATCTAACACTATGTGCTGTAGCCTAGAGCAGAGTGGGGTTATCCCGATGTGTGTATGGGGTAGGGCCAGTGGCGGACTCAGTGGCGACCCCCCCCCCCCCCCCCCCCCCCCCCCCCCCCCCCTCCCTCGTGGCTCAATGGTTGAAAAAGCGCGCTAAAGTAACCTCAACAGTGGTGAAAACGAGAGGAAATGCCTTATTGGCTGCCCTTTTCACGTGCAAAACATGATTGAGTGCCCTCAAGGGTGCCCCTTCATACATTAAATTATGATGATGTGCCCTCTAGAACAAGAAAATTCGATGACGTGCCTTAATGAGTGCCCTTATAGTCCCCTTATGCCCGTCTGGTGCCCTTCTAGTGCCCTGATAGTACCCTTGGTTGAAAAAGTGTTGCTAAAGTGCCCTCTATGGTGGTGAAAACGAGAGAAAGTGCCTTTTTGGCTGCCCTTTACAGGTGAACAAAAATTATTGAGTGCCCTAGGTTGCCCCTCCATACAATAGGCCTAAATTAATATGATGTGCCCTCTGGAGCAAAAATATGGCAAACCGAAAAAACATGTTGTGGTTAGCTAACGAGTGTGTGTCATGTATGTGGGTTCAGACTTGCCTGAGTTATGACTTTTAAAAGTAGTGCAAGTTTATTTAATGCAGCAATCAGGTGCCAAACGGTTTAAAGTTCTTTATTTGATGATATTTGAGTTTTTTTTAGTTTGGATAAAGTCTCAGATTTGTTCAGCCCACCACTACTCACCCTTTGTTGTAACACAGTGATGTTTTGCATTTGTTCTTATTGGTGTTATTTGTTTGAATAAACAGGTTTCTAACCCTTAACATAATATGAAAGGTTTTGTAACCAATCAAATCTTAAAGGTGCAGTGTGTAATATGACATCATCAAGAAAGTTCTACAAAGTTCTAGAATGCAACGCTCCCTGGGTAACCCCAACCCTTTAGAATAATAACAGAAGCTACAGTGGCCTTCAAGGACATGAACAATTCTAAATTTTAAACAATGCACCTGATGACATTCCAACTATGACACTTTCAAGATGGCGGCACTAGGCCTTGGTCCAAAATGTGCAGAAATATGGACATATATGAGACCCTTTCTAAGGGAAAAAATTATAATTAAAAGAAAAATGTTCAGCTATTATGCACTAAATTAAATGTACTTATGGATATTATAATTACTTTCTACAAAATCTGCTAGGAAATAAAACCCAAAATTCTACACACTGCAGGTTTAAAATGTTAGTGTTTTTAGTTTGATGAATAATGGATTTGAAAGCAAGTGTTAAACTTTTGTCTTATATTTTATCTTTTTTTACATTTAAATAACTTTTGTTGAGTGTGCAGCTTAACACACAACAGCTTTTAGGCATGTTGTGACAGGTTGTGACATTCTGATGATGAACTCAGACGCAAAGTACACCTGCTCTGACATGTCTCTGCGGTGCACACACACACACACACACACACACACACACACACACACACACACACACTCACACACCCCTGAGCTTCTCTCGTCTATTTTCGAGGATCTCTTCAGTGCCAAAAAACAAGTGTGGGAAAGTGAAGATTCTCAGGCTCAATATTACAACACCTTTACCTGAAGGCAAACTTCTCTGTGCCAAAAAAATAACGTGGGATAGTGAAGATTCACACACACACACACACACACACACACACACACACACACACACACACACACACACACACACACACACACACACACACACACACACACACACACAGGTGCACACAGAGGCACTCACACATAGGCACTTAAACACACACACACACACAGCTTCTCCTGTCTATTTACGAGGATCTCTTTAATGCCAAAAAAAGTATAGAGTAAGTATAGACAGATAACGTGTCAGAATCAAGTTTTTGTTTTCCTTAAGTTTGAAAGCTTTGTAAAACTCTCATGCAATGCAAGTGGATGGAACGCTTGGCAGTGATTTCCCCCACGATGGGAGTGGCCTATTTCATACAGTGTCTCTACGATCATATTGTGAAGCAACAATATTTAACGGAAAAAAAGTAGTTTCAGCGCTCTCTGCCAAAAAAACAAGTGTGGGAAAGTGAAGATTCTCAGGCTCAAGATTACAACACCTTTACCTGAAGGCAAACTTCTCTGTGCCAAAAAAAACACACACACACACACACACACACACACAGCTTCTCTTGTTTATTTCCGAGGATCTCTTTAGTGCCAAAAACATAACCGTGGGATAGTGAAGATTCTCATTTTTTTCTCTGAATTCTAATTGGACCTGTTTGAATATGACTTCAGAAATAATTACTGTTTGTTGGTTCCAGCGTTCTCTGCCAAAAAGCCAAACCCTAAAACGTACGTAGGCAAACGTATCTTTTGTGGTATAACCAACCTCTTTTTCTCCACTATATAAATGGGACACACGTTTGCAAATGACACAATTCATCACTCATCAAAATGGACAAGCTTCTGAAAGATGTGGTGGAGGGAGATCATCTATGCTCTAATACCCTCTATCCTTTGCTGAAAGGAATGGCCGCCGCATTGGCTAAACAGGACAAACAGAATCAAGGTAAAGTGATTGAAATGCCCTTGTAATTTACACTTTATATTGTACACTTTCAATGTCTTCAACTGCATATTGAACATATTGTGAATAATGTTCCTCATATTGCAAATGTCCATGTATTTATTTTATTTATACAGTTTAATTGTGCCTTACCTTTTGCAATATTTAGAATTAATTCATAGTATATATTACTCATTTCATCTTATTTTATTCTTTTGTACTAATTGCACCGTGGGTCGGAAAGAAACAACATTTTGAATCCTCTGTATGTCTGTGTGTCACTCACCCCCCCCCCCCCCCCCCCCCCCACCCCACACACACACACACACACACACACACAGTGCAGCAAATCCATGTTTATCCTTCGGCCAGTAATTGATCTTGATAGATGAGTAATCAGCTATTGATATGAGCCACACACACGCACACACAAAAATATATTGGCACATCTTCCAAATAAACTGGTGGGGCAGAGAAATCAAACAACTAGTTAATTTGATTGTATTGTACAAAATGTGTGTGTTGCTTCGTCTGCTGCTTAATTTTGACCACCCCGAAACTTTACACACTCGCAAATGCAACAAAAATCTGAATATGAATGCAGATAATTTATAAACAATCGTTTTAAGTGTTTTCAGTATTTGCACTTTTGCGTGTAAATGTTCAATCTACAGTCGATAAATTAATTTTTTTTCAGAGATGGTACAACTTTTAATATTTGAAGATTTTTAATTCTGAATTATTTTTTCATGATTAAAGACAAACCAAAAAAGGTTCTGGATATAACCTCTCTCTCTCTCTCTCTCTCTCTCTCTCTTCTCTCTCTCTCTCTCTCTCTCTCTCTCTCTCTCTCTCTCTCTCTCTCTCTCTCTCTCTCAGTTCAACAGGTGGCTTTCTCAGCATCTCTGTGGACTGACGGCGATAATAAACTCGGACCCTTTACAGTGGACACTACTCTGATCTTCAAGAATGTCCTCACAAACATTGGAGATGCCTACAACACAGAGACAGGTATCTGGAGTTTTACCAATTCATTTCACTCTTTAGCCTTTTTTAATTATCTGTTTGTAGCGTTTTATTTAGAGACTAAAACAAATTTCCAACAGGTATTTTTACTGCACCGGTGAAAGGGGCCTACCACTTCGTGTGGACCGCAGGTGGACATGGAGGGGGTGAGGCAACAGCTGTGATGTTGGTCAAGAACTCCGAGGTGACTTATATGGCATACGGGAGCTCGAATCAGGCAAACGGTTATGCGATATCTCCTCAAGGCATTACACTGCTCCTGGAGGCTAGAGATACTGTGTTTCTGCGTCTGTGGCCAAACCATAAAGTGCATGATAATCACAATCATCACACCACCTTCAGTGGTCACCTGCTTTTCCCCATGTAAGACAGAAGCAGTTCCTCTATGAAATCCATCCATGCTTTTAGTTTTCTTTAACACTACTGCACTTAACCTCACTCTGAATCACTGCAGCACTGTGAAGTTAACTAAGCTGAATGAGAGAGAGCAATGCAACGTGTATGCAAACTATAATGTAAGAAATGTGATTATTTTCTTATCATTAAATATAATTGCAGCATTATATCTGGATGTCTTTATTATTGATGTTTTGAATTTAAATACCAACACATTGAAAGCAGAAAATCTAATCCTTTGTCCCAATATGTGAACGTGTCAGTACCGGACCAATTATGTGATGCAAGGTGTATTTATAATTGAATAATTTATGACAGTTTGTATTTAACAAATTAAACATGAGTAAATGTACAATAATTGCTAAATGAGCTACACTTTGCCATTACTGGATGTCATATTCAAGAGGTACTTTATACTTTAACTCTTTACATTTCAGAGAGAAATATTCTACTGTTTATTGCACTGAAGGAATTAGACATTTGTTGTTACTAGTAATTTTAACATAGAACACATAATAAGTGAACTGGCTTTGATCATGTATTATTGACAAATAGAGATTTAAACAATATTCTATAATTGTATTTGTATACAGTAACCCCTCCATGCATTATAACAAACTCAGTCAGATCATATTGTTAAACGTCTTTGGTAACCTGGTAACACGCCATATAAATCTGATGAATTATTGTTAAAGGCTCAGGTGGCAGCATATGCATAACTAATATTTATACATTTTATCAAATTTTATAATTTTTTAGGCCTATTTATACAGACAAGTCATAAAGAACAAATTCTTATTTACAATGACTTCCTGATAAATGACAAAAGCCACTTAAAAAAGATAAAATACAACAGACAATTTAAAATTACATAATTAGATAATTAGAAAAAAAACTTGGAAATGAACAAGTATTGGACCTAAATCCTGCTGAAATTGTATTAATAATAACAACTAAAACTAAAAATGGTATTGCTTGATCATGCATGAATTCCAAGGATTATAAGTGAATCAGTTCATTGTAGGTCATGGTGTGTTTTAATGGTAGAAGAATAAAATAACTGACTAGACTAAATATATATGTATAAAAGACCCAATCTAATCTAATATGCACTGAATTCTGATATTTGGATACAAAATAGATTAAACATATTTCAAAAGTAATAAGAGTGATTTAAATATGTATACTTAATCTTAATTTGTGTGTGTGGTTGTGTGTGTTTGCTGATGAATCTCATGTTGTGATGTGCTGCCATCTTGTGATCACTGATGGAACAGAAGAGAGGTTGACTTCATTTTACTGCAGCCTTCACTCACTCACTCACTCACTCACTCTCACACACACACACACACACACACACACACACACGCTTCATATACTTTGAAATACTACTTTTTTGATTTTTTAATAATCTTGATGAAAAAATTATTGGTTTTAAATATTTCACATTTATGTAATGAATCTAGAATATTCATTTTTTTTAAAATGACACTCTTAAAATAGATCATTATAGTATATATCTTATTTACAGCTTTGATTTCAGATCATAAAATTAAAAATATAACTATATTGTGTGTCATTCGAAATAAAGGTTGTTTCTTTGATTTCCTTAGAATGAGCCTTTCATATCTACATATTTAATTTATTTCAGGTTTATTGAACAGGAACAATACAATATATATATTTTTAAATGTGCCAGATATTTTAGATTCGCTGTCTCTTGACTGGTGGTAAGAGGTCACCCAAAAAATTGAAAGATTAAAATAAAACGTACATATTTAGCCAAATACATTAAGAGTTGATTAAACTAATGCTAATGAACATATAAACTGCAGCTGCTGTATACCTGCTGCCCCCTTGATGAGGTCTCCAGGTGTGTCTCGTTTAGGTGAAGCAGAGGGGGTGGAGCCAAGGGTCTGGAGCAAGAGGCAGCATTAGACACATTAGAAACACCTGGCAATGTAACACGGCCACACCTATTTTCTCTGCTCTTTATAAACGTCAGACAGGTTTACTGATCACACAGTTCAGTTCCCAGTGTGAGAATGAAGACCACTGCTGCTTTTGCGATGTTGTTGCTGATGGTGTGCCATGTCTCAGCGGATACGGAAGATTTGCTGAAAGATCTGGCCGCCAAAATGGCCGAACTGAAGGTGGACTTGGCCTTCTTAAGAAGTCGCACTCAAGGTACAGTATTATGTTGTAATGAATAATCTGTCGCAAGTTGATGTGCTGGAAAGGATGGTCCAAAATCCAGTGAGCTTCTTACAATATAGCATTCAAGGTACAGTGTCGATCAGTAATGAATAAAAGGCCGGTTAGAGTATTCACTTTCTGCTTCTCAAGCTTAAAACAAACATTTCAAGAACAGACATTAGACGACCTTGACACATTGATGCTTTAAAGCAATATTGCGTAACTTTAAAAATCTACACGCCATCACTGAAAGGATCTCAATTTCTTAAAAGAAACATTTAAAATTTTACAAATGAATGAACACTAACCTTCCTGTAATACTTGACGCTTTAGTGATTAAAGCTATAGTGCATAACTTCTGTCGACCCCATGAGGAATTCTGAAGATTTACAACGACACAGTTGGCACTTCTATATGAGGCAAGCCTTTCAGTGATGGCGTGTAGATTTTTAAAGTTACGCAATATAGCTTTAAAACATCAAAATTATTTGTATTTGACAGATGGTTGGACAAACTAAGATTTAAATTTGATTTCTTCCACAAACACCTTGGGGCATTTTCCATACAAATTGAAATCTAACTCTATTTTTATTCCTTTTTTCAGAACAAGCAGCACACCAGCAGAATGCGATTGACCAGCTGAAGGAACAGCTGACAGGTATTGTGTGGTATTCATCATGGCTCTGCTCATTTCTATAGACAATAATTACTTTTTATCTTTAATTTTAATTTCATGAAACCTCAAGTGTGTGGTTCTATTTACCAGACAATTATTTCATCTAAAGTACATAAACATCTAGTAGTGAGCCCAAACCCTTTGGTTGCCATATTTTATCACCCCTATACCTGTAGCATGATTTGATTTAAACTATTTGTTATTAGCAGATAATTGTACAAAAAAGCAGATTTTAATTCTTGATTTCTTCCACAAATATCTTGGGGAATTTTCCAAATAAACTGATGGTCGTTGAAATCAAACTCTATTTTTATTTTTTTTATCTTTTGCCTTTTTTTCAGAACAAGCAGCACACCTGGGGGCTCAACAGACTGAGATTGACGAACTGAAGAAACAGCAGACAGGTATTGTGTGGTATTCATCATGGCTCTGATCATTTCTATAGAAAATAATTACCTTTTAATTTCATGAAACCTCAAGTGTGTGGTTCTATTTTCCAGACAATTATTTCATCTAAAGTACATAATAATCAAGTAGTGAGCCCAAAACCTTCGGTTGCCTAATTTTATTTGTTATCACTCCTATACCTGTAGCATGATTTGATTTTAAACTATTTGCTGTTAGCAGATAATTGGACAAAAAAGCAGATTTTAATTCTTGATTTCTTCCACAAACACCTAGGGGCATTTTCCATACAAATTGAAATCTAACTATTTTTATTCCTTTTTTCAGAACAAGCAGCACACCAGCAGAATGCGATTGACCAGCTGAAGGAACAGCAGACAGGTATTGTGTGGTATTCATCATGGCTCTGATCATTTCTATAGAAAATAATTACTTTTTAACTTTAATTTTAATTTCATGAAACCTCAAGTGTGTGGTTCTATTTACCAGACAATTATTTCATCTAAAGTACATGAACATCAAGTAGTGAGCCCAAAACCTTCGGTTGCCATATTTTATCACCCCTATACCTGTAGCATGATTTGATTTAAACTATTTGTTATTAGCAGATAATTGGACAAAAAAAGTAGATTTTAATTCTGGATTTCTTCCACAAATATCTTGGGGCATTTTCCAAATAAACTGATGGTCGTTGAAATCAAACTCTATTTTTATTTTTTTTATCTTTTGCCTTTTTTTCAGAACAAGCAGCACACCTGGGGGCTCAACAGACTGAGATTGACGAACTGAAGAAACAGCAGACAGGTATTGTGTGGTATTCATCATGGCTCTGATCATTTCTATAGAAAATAATTACCTTTTAATTTCATGAAACCTCAAGTGTGTGGTTCTATTTTCCAGACAATTATTTCATCTAAAGTACATAATAATCAAGTAGTGAGCCCAAAACCTTCGGTTGCCTAATTTTATTTGTTATCACCCCTATACCTGTAGCATGATTTGATTTTAAACTATTTGCTGTTAGCAGATAATTGGACAAAAAAGCAGATTTTAATTCTTGATTTCTTCCACAAACACCTTGGGGCATTTTCCATACAAATTGAAATCTAACTCTATTTTTATTCCTTTTTTCAGAACAAGCAGCACACCAGCAGAATGCGATTGACCAGCTGAAGGAACAGCAGACAGGTATTGTGTGGTATTCATCATGGCTCTGATCATTTCTATAAAAAATAATTACTTTTTATCTTTAATTTTAATTTCATGAAACCTCAAGTGTGTGGTTCTATTTACCAGACAATTATTTCATCTAAAGTACATGAACATCAAGTAGTGAGCCCAAAACCTTCGGTTGCCATATTTTATCACCCCTATACCTGTAGCATGATTTGATTTAAACTATTTGTTATTAGCAGATAATTGGACAAAAAAAGTAGATTTTAATTCTGGATTTCTTCCACAAATATCTTGGGGAATTTTCCAAATAAACTGATGGTCGTTGAAATCAAACTCTATTTTTATTTTTTTTATCTTTTGCCTTTTTTCAGAAAAAGCAGCAAAACTGGGGGCTCAACAGACTGAGATTGACGAACTGAAGAAACAGCAGACAGGTATTGTGTGGTATTCATCATGGCTCTGATCATTTCTATAGAAAATAATTACCTTTTAATTTCATGAAACCTCAAGTGTGTGGTTCTATTTTCCAGACAATTATTTCATCTAAAGTACATAATAATCTAGTAGTGAGCCCAAAACCTTCGGTTGCCTAATTTTATTTGTTATCACCCCTATACCTGTAGCATGATTTGATCTTAAACTATTTGCTGTTAGCAGATAATTGGACAAAAAAGCAGATTTTAATTCTTGATTTCTTCCACAAATATCTTGGGGCATTTTCCAAATAAACTGATGGTCGTTGAAATCTAACTCTATTTTATTGTTTTGCCTTTTTTCAGAACAAGCAGCACACCTGGGGGCTCAACAGACTGAGATTGACAAGCTGAAGAACCAGCAGACAGGTATTGTGTGGTATTCATCATGGCTCTGATCATTTCTATAGAAAATTATTACTTTTTATCTTTAATTTTAATTTCATGAAACCTCAAGTGTGTGGTTCTATTTACCAGACAATTATTTCATCTAAAGTACATGAACATCAAGTAGTGAGCCCAAAACCTTTGGTTGCCACATTTTTTTTTATCACCCCTATAAAGGATGGTCCAAAATCCAGTAAGCTTCTTACAATATAGCATTCAAGGTACAGTGTCAATCAGTAATGAATAAAAGGCCGGTTAGAGTATTCACATTTTGCTTCTCAAACTTAAAACATACATTTCAAGAACATAAATAAGAAAACCTTGACACATTGATGCTTTAAAGCATCTGCTTTATTGATTATTCTTACGAGCCGTAAGAATAATCAATAATGCAGGATATTATGATCACACCAACCTCCTCTTTTTACATTCCCGTATCATAAAGTTCAATGACCTGGTTGAATATCAAGTTACACAAATCATGTTCAAAGCAAGAAACAAACTGCTACCAGTTAACATTCAAACACTTTTTTTGACAGAGAGGGGGGTTATAATTTGAGGGAACAGTTAAACTTTAAGATGCTTGTTCACACGACTTTAAAATGTCATTGCATTTCAATTGGTGGTGTGAAACTGTGGAATGTTATGAGCACGGCGCTAAAGCAATGTGCAAACATGATTCAGTTAAAAAAAAAATTAAGGCAATGATTTTCACAAGGTACAGGGATGAGGGCGAGATTTAAGAAGGAAAGTATACTAAAAAAAAAATTAAAAATAGTAATAATAGAAAATTGTGTGTATATATATTTAAAGGGTAAATATGGTGCATCATATTGTATGAATATTTGTATATATATATATATATATATATATATATATATATATATATGTGCATTGTACAAATATATAGATATATAGATTGTTTAAATTAATATAATGGACATAGATATGTATGTATGTTGGCTATAAATATATTGAGTTGTATATTTGTATGGATTGTAAATATCATATATGAAATATAGTATAACAAATTGTATATAGATTTGTAAATGAGATTATAAGGAACACAGGAAGCTAATATGAATTATTGAGCTGTGGAAAAGGGGTAGGATTAAATAAGTTGTACTTCTTCCTACTCCTTTTCAGGCATATCAATTCAATATATTATTTGTTTATGCTTTTCATTTTGATATGTCTGAAATAAATTGAATCAATCAAAAGCTATATTGCGTAACTTTACAAATCTATACGCCATCACTGAAAGGCTTGCCTCATGTAGTAGTGCCAACAGTGTCGTTGTAAATCCTCAGAATTCCTCATGGGGTCGACAGAAGTTACGCACTATAGCTTTAGTCACTAAAGAGTCAAGTATTACAGGAAGGTTAGTGTTCTTTCATTTGTAAAATTTTAAATGTTTCTTTTTAGAAATTGAGATCCAACTGTGTTAATATCTAAGCCAGCTCATTATCAGGCCTCACCAGTCACATCACAATTATTTGTTTTTGACAGATACTTGGACAAAAAATAAGATTTTAATTTGATTTCTTCCTTGGGGCATTTTCCATACAAATTGAAATCTAACTCTATTTTTATTCCTTTTTTCAGCACAAGCAGCACACCAGCAGACTGAGATTGACCAGCTGAAGAAACAGCAGACAGGTATTGTGTGGTATTCATCATGGCTCTGATCATTTCTATAGAAAATCATTACTTTTTATCTTTAATTTTAATTTCATGAAACCTCAAGTGTGTGGTTCTATTTACCAGACAATTATTTAATCTATAATACAAAAACATCCAGTAATGAGCGCAAAACCTGCAGTTTCCATATTTTCATCACCTGAAGTTCAAAACCTAAATAGTTAATTTATTTTCTTGTAGAAAATGTGTGTTGACAGTTTCTTATGCTGCTGAGAGATTTGGAGAAAGTCAAGACATTTAATTTTTACTAAATTCAACCATAATAGCCTAACACCTCACAACTTTACACACTCATAAAAATATGAATAGACCATTCCAATCATTGAATGCTTTTTTGGTATTCATACTTTTGCTCCACCTACAGATGTTCCTCATGCTGTAAATGTTCAATCTAAAGTCAAGATGAATTACAATGTTCATACCTGTAGCAGGAAATTGTATCTGTGACTCAAGCTAAGATAATGTGTTGGGTGATTTTGTCCCGTTTTTTTCGGAGATGGTACAACTTTTAATTAGGGCTGTCAAGCGATTAAAAAAAAAAATAAATAAATAAAAAAAATAAAAATAATAATCTAATCAATTACAGGTTCTGTGATTAAGTAATCTAAATAAATCGCATATTTATATGACACTTTTATGCCCGTTTATTATATATCCAATTTGACAGCCCTACTTTCAATATTTGTAGATTTTTCTTTCTGAAATATTTCTCTCTCTCAGTTCAACAGGTGGCTTTCTCAGCGTCTCTGTGGACTGAAGGCAATAATACTCTCGGGCCCTTTACGGAACACACTACTCTGATCTTCAAGAATGTCCTCACAAACATCGGAGATGCCTACAACACAGAGACAGGTATCTGAAGTTTAACCAATTAATTTCACTTTTTAGCCTTCTTTAATGATCTGTTTGTAGTGTTTTATTTAATTTAATGACTGAAACAAATTTCCAACAGGTATTTTCACTGCACCGGTGAAAGGGGCCTACCACTTCGTATGGACCGCAGGTGGACATGGAGGGGATGTGGCAACAGCTGTGATGTTGGTCAAGAACTCCGAGGTGACTTATATGGCATACGGGAGCTCGAATCAGGCAAACGGTTATGCGATATCTCCTCAAGGCATTACACTGCTCCTGGAGGCTAGAGATACTGTGTTTCTGCGTCTGTGGCCAGGCCATAAAGTGCATGATAACCACAATCATCACACCACCTTCAGTGGTCACCTGCTTTTCCCCATGTAAGACAGAAGCAGTTCCTCTATGAAATCCATCCATGCTGTTTGTTTTCTTTATCACTACTGCACTTAACCTCACTCTGAATCACTGCAGCACTGTGAAGTTAACTAAGCTGAATGAGAGAGAGAGCAATGCAACATGTATGCAAACTATAATGTAAGACATGTGACTATTTTCTTATCATTAAATATAATTGTATCTGGATGTCTTTTATTATTCATGTTTTAACTTTAAACACCAACACATTGAAGGCAGAACATCAAATCCTTTGTCCCAGTGTGTGCATATTTTGGTACTGGACCAATTATGTGATGCAAGGTGTATTTATTTAATAATTTACGACAGTTTGTATTTAACAAATTAAACATGAGTAAAATGACAATTACTAATGTAATGAGTTACACTTCGCCATTACTGGATGTCATATTCAAGAGGTACTTTATACTTTAACTCTTTACATTTCAGAGAGAAATATTCTACTTTTTATTGCACTGAAGGTATTAGACATTTGTTGTTACTGGTAATTTTTACATAGAACACATAATAAGTGAACTGGCTTTGATCATGTATTAATGACAAATAGAGATTTAAACAATATTCTATAATTGTATTTGTATACAGTAACCCCTCCATGCATTATAACAAACTCAGTCAGATCATATTGTTAAACGTCTTTGGTAACCTGGTAAAGCGCCATATAAATCTGAATTATTGTTTAAGGCTCAGGTGGCAGCATATGCATAACTAATAGTTATACATTTTATCTAATTTTATAATTTTTTAGGCCTATTTATACAGGCCAGTCATAAAGAACAAATTCTTATTTACAATGGTTTCCTGATAAGTGACAAAAGCCACTTAAAAAAGATAAAATACAACAGACAATTTAAAATGACGTAATTAGATAATTAGAAAAAAAACTTGGAAATGAACAAGTATTGGACCTAAATCCTGCTGAAATTGTATTAATAATAAAAACTAAAACTAAAAATGGTATTGCTTGATCATGCATGAATTCCAAGGATTGATATTGGAGTAAGGTTAAAAAAAAACGTACTTGTAAATATTACTGTGATGTCACAGTAAAAGACATCACAGTAATATTTACAAAGTAAGTTTTTTTTTTTTAACCCTATATTTCTCTTTCTGTGATGTCACGAGAAAGAGAAATATAGGGTTAAAAAAAAACACTCTTTCTGCCTTTTCTCAGGCTAGGATGAACCGATTTCAATTTTTTTCGCACATTTATACTACATAGGACCTCAGAATTCAATACACCTTCATATTCATTTCATTTTTCATTTAACCTTTATTTATCCTCGAGAGACCAATTGAGGGGTGACCCTCATTTACAATGACGTCGAGTCATTATTCAAACCGGTGAAGTAGGGCTTTAAGATTTTTGCTCCAGCTAAACTCTGTTGAGCTTCATGTTAACTGCAGCTATATTAATAGGTTGACCTGAGACTCACCCTCACATTTGCATTCCATCTTTGCATAATATCTCCAAGGGATTGTTACCACTTTGCTACTGTATAATAACAACATACAGAGGCCAGGGAAGGCCAGAGACAAAACCTCCCTTTCCCTAGTAGCCACATCAACCACTCACTCACTAGTTATTGGAAAGCTCCTCAGTGGCAAGGTGCCAGGAATGGGTGATATTCAGCTGGCTCTTATATGCATTTTAACCATGTGTAATATAATGTTATATATCATTTATTTTACCGACCTTTATTGGTTGTCCATTTTATCATTTGTTAATTGTACTGCCTGAGTAAAAGTGAGATAAATAGACACAATAATTCTACACGCTACAGTGTTAAAGCTCCTGTTGAATAACAGTGTGTGTAGGCTGCAGTGAAGTGAGGTCAACCTCTGTTCTGTTCCAGCAGTGAACACAAGATGGAAGCACATCACAACATGAGATTCATCAGCAGACACACACACACACACACACACACACACACACACACACACACACACACACACACACACACACACACACACACACACACACACACACACACACACACACACACACACACACATTAAGATTGAACAAGTACATGTATTTAAATCACTCTTATTGTGAGATATGTTTAATCTATTTAGTATCCAAATATCAGAATTCAGTGCATATTAGATTAGATTGGGTCATTTGTATATAAATATTTAGTCAAATCAATTATTTTATTATTCTACCATTACAACACACCATGACCTACAATGAACTGATTCACTTACAATCCATGGAATTCATGCATGATCAAGCAATACCATTTATATTTTTGGCATGCGATTTTAAAATTGCTTTCCGTTTAGATTTGATTGAAACATTTTAAGTGCATCTCCAGCAGCTTTAAGAGTTTGTTTTTATGATTATCAATAAAGTTTCAGCAGGATTTAGGTCCAATACTTGTTCATTTACAAGTTTGTTTTCTAACTATCTAATGTCATTTTAAATTGTCTATTTTATTTTAAATGGCTTTTGGAAGTAATTGTAAATAGGAACTTTTCTTTATGAATAGGCCTAGAGGTGAAATAAATAAATACTGGTTATGCATCTGCAGGCCACCTGATTCTTTAACAATAATTCAGATTTATATGGCACTTTACCAGGTTCTCAGAGACATTTAACAATATTATCTGACTGAGTTTGTTATAATTCATGTATGAAGGGGTTGTGAAGTATAAAAAGTAATTGCATGCATAATTCTCCTTTCACAGTTATACAATAGTGTATGCATCTCTATTCATCATTAACAAATATCAAAGACAGTTTTAGATACTTATATTTTTTATAGAAATTACCAGTAACAAATGTCAAATGCCTTCAGTGCAATACAAAGTAGAATATTTCTCTCTGAAATGTGTAGAGTTAAATTATAAAGTACCTCTTGACCCTCGACAATCAATGGAATATGACATCCAGTAAGGCAAAGTGTAACTCATTACATTAGCAATTATTGTGAATGTACTCTGGTTGAATTTGTTAAATACAAACTGTCGTACATTATTCAGTAATAAATGCACCTTGCATAACAAATGGTCTGGTAACTACATATTCACAAACTGGAACAAAAGATGTGATGTTCTGCTTTCAATCTGTTGATATTTAACACATGAATAATAAAGACATCCAGATATAATGCTGCAATTATGTTTAATGACAAGAAAATAGTCACACTTCTTACATTATAGTTTGCATACATGTTGCATTGCTCTCTGCTGCTTCCGTCTCACATGGTGTAAAGCAGGTGACCACTGAAGGTGGTGACATGATCGTGATCACCATACACTTTATAGCCTGGCCACAGACGCAGAAACACAACATCTCTAGCCTCCAGGAGCAGTGTAACGGCTTGAGAAGCACTCATATAACCGGCCGCATTTCTCTCGTATGCCGTAAAAGTTGTCTGGGAGTTCTTGACCAACACAACAGCTATAGGTTCAGGACTTCCTCGTCCTCCTGCGCTCCACTGGAACTGGTAGGCCCCTTTCACCGGTGCAGTGAAAATACCTGTTGGGATATTTGTTCAAGTCATCTTAAATGTGAAATAAAATAAAAATCATACTTTGCAACATTTGGCAAACAGACCATAAAAAGAAGGCTAAAAAGTGAAATGATTTGGTAAAACTCCGGATACCTGTAGTTTGGTCGTAGGCATGTCCCATGTTTGTGAGGACATGCTTGAAGATCAGAGTAGTGTCTACCGTAAAGGGCCCAAAAATTTGCTCGCCCCCTCCAGACACCAGAGACGCTGAAAAAGCCACCTTTGGAACTGAGAGTGAGAGAGAGAGAATGTAAATTAGTAAGTAATAGTTATTGCATTATCATAAAGATATTTTCAGAATGAAAAATCTTCAAATATTAAAAGTTGTAGCATCTCTGAAATAAAGGGCCAAAATCCCCCAGCAAATTTATTTTAGCTTGAGTCACAGATACAAATTCCTGCTACAGGTATAAACACTGTAATTTATCTTGAATGTTGAGTGAACATTTACAGCATGAGGAACATCTGTAATTGGAGCTCATGTACAAATACCGGGAAAAAAAATGAACGATTGATTTTAAATGATCTATTGATATTTTTGAGTATGTGTAAAGTTCCGAGGTGTTAGGCCACCATGTTTGAATTTAGTAAAAATGAAATGTCTTGCTGTCAATCTCTCAGCAGCATAAGAAACTGTCAACACACATTTTCTACAGGATAATAAATTAACTATTTAGGTTTGGGTTCATTACTTGAGAATCATGTATTTTATACTAGATAATTGTCTGGTAAATTGAGTCACACAATTGAGGGTTCATGAAATTAAAATGAAAGACAAGTAATAATTGTCTTTGGAAATGATCAGAGCCAAGATGGTTTCCTCACAATACCTGTCTGCTGGTTCTTCAGCTTGTCAATCTCAGTCTGTTGAGCCCCCAGGTGTGCTGCTTGTTCTGAAAAAAGGCAAAACAAATAAAATAGAGTTTGAGTTCAACGACCATCAGTTTATTTGGAAAATGCCCCAAGATATTTGTGGAAGAAATCAAGAATTAAAAATCTGCTTTTTTTTGGCCAATTATCTGCTAATAACAAATAGTTTAAATCAAATCATGCTACAGGTATAGGGGTGATAAAATATGGCCACCGAAGGTTTTGGGCTCACTACTTGATGTTCATGTACTTTAGATGAAATAATTGTCTGGTAAATAGAACCACACACTTGAGGTTTCATGAAATTAAAATGGTAATTATTTTCTATAGAAATGATCAGAGCCATGATGAAGACCACACAATACCTGTCTGCTGTTCCTTCAGCTGGTCAATCGCATTCTGCTGGTGTGCTGCTTGTTCTGAAAAAAGGAATAAAAATAGAGTTAGATTTCAATTTGTATGGAAAATGCCCCAAGGTGTTTGTGGAAGAAATCAAATTTAAATCTTAGTTTTTGGTCCAACTATCTGTCAAATACAAATCATGTTGATGTGACTGGTGAGGCCTGATAATGAGCTGGCTTGGATATTAACACAGTTGGATTTCAATTTCTTAAAAGAAACATTTAAAATTTTACAAATGAATGAACACTAACCTTCCTGTAATACTTGCCGCTTTAGTGATTAAAGCTATAGTGCGTAAGTTCTGTCACCCCAT
Source organism: Ammodytes dubius (assembly GCA_026122265.1). NCBI lineage: Eukaryota > Metazoa > Chordata > Actinopteri > Uranoscopiformes > Ammodytidae > Ammodytes > Ammodytes dubius. Next base: position 3,728,106 of record CM047519.1, on the reverse strand, counting down.
GATGAATTTTGAGGATTTACAACGACACTGTTGGCACTACTACATGAGGCAAGCCTATCAGTGATGGCGTGTAGATTTTTAAAGTTACGCAATATAGCTTTAAAGCATCCATGTGTCAAGGTCGTCTAATGTCTGTTCTTGAAATGTTTGTTTTAAGCTTGAGAAGCAGAAAGTGAATACTCTAACCGGCCTTTTATTCATTACTGATCGACACTGTACCTTGAATGCTATATTGTAAGAAGCTCACTGGATTTTGGACCATCCTTTCCAGCACATCAACTTGCGACAGATTATTCATTACAACATAATACTGTACCTTGAGTGCGACTTCTTAAGAAGGCCAAGTCCACCTTCAGTTCGGCCAGTGAGGCGGCCAGTCCTTTCAGCAAATTTTCCTTATCCGCTGAGACATGGCACACCAGCAGCAACAACGCAAAAACAGCAGTGGTCTTCATTCTCACACTGGGAAGTGAACTGTGTGATCAGTAAACCTGTCTGACGTTTATAAAGAGCAGAGAAAATAGGTGTGGCCGTGTTACATTGCCAGGTGTTTCTAATGTGTCTAATGCTGCCTCTTGCTCCAGGCCCTTGGCTCCACCCCCTCTGCTTCACCTAAACGAGACACACCTGGAGACCTCATCAAGGGGGCAGCAGGTATACAGCAGCTGCAGTTTATATGTTCATTAGCATTAGTTTAATCAACTCTCCAAGTATTTGGCTGAATCTGTACGTTTTATTTTAATCTTTCAACTTTTTGGGTGACCTCTTACCACCAGTCAAGAGACAGCGTATCTAAAATATCTGGCACATTTAAAAATATATATATTGTATTGTTCCTGTTCAATAAACCTGAAATAAATTAAATATGTAGATATGAAAGGCTAATTCTAAGGAAATCAAAGAAACATATTTTATTTCGAATGACTATAAACCATTTAAAACATACTCATTGATATTATGTTCTCTTTCTACCAAGTCTGATCTGAAAAATGACAATAAATTGACACTTTGAGTGACTTGCTTTTATCATTTAGACACACAATAAAATTATATTTTTAATTTTATGAAAACAAAAACAAAGCTGTAAATAAGATATATACTATTATGTTCTATTTTAAGAGTGTCATTTAAAAAGTCATTCATTCTAGATTCATTACATAAATGTGAAATATTTAAAACAATTTTTTTCTTAATCAAGATTATTAAAAATCAAAAAAGTAGTATTTCAAAGTGTGTGTGTGTGTGTGTGTGTGTGTGTGTGTGTGTGTGTGTGTGTGTGTGTGTGTGTGTGTGTGTGTGTGTGTGTGTGTGTGTGTGTGTGTGTGTGTGTGTGTGTGTGTGTGTGTGTGTGCGCGCGCGCGTGTGTGTGTGTGTGTGGTGTGTGTGTGTGTGTGTGTGTGTGTGTGTGTGTGTGTGTGTGTGTGTGTGTGTGTGTGTGTGTGTGTGAAGGCTGCAGTGAAGTGAAGTCAACCTCTCTCCTGTTCCATCAGTGATCACAAGATGGCAGCAATCATAACATGAGATTCATCAGCAAACACTACACACACATTAAGAATAAAAAAGTATACGTATCTAAATCACTTTTATTACTTTTGAAATATGTTTAATTTATTTTGTATCCAATTATCAGAATTCAGTGCATATTAGATTAGATTGGGTTTTTTGTATATAAATATTTAGTCTAGTCAATTATTTTATTCTTCTACCATTAAAACACACCATGACCTACAATGAACTGATTCACTTATAATCCTTGGAATTCATGCATGATCAAGCAATACCATTTATAGTTTTAGTTTTAGTTGTTTTTATTATTAATACAATTTCAGCAGGATTTAGGTCCAATACTTGTTCATTTCCAAGTTTTTTTTCTAATTATCTAATTATGTCATTTTAAATTGTCTGTTGTATTTCATCTTTTTTAAGTGGCTTTTGTCACTTATCAGGAAGTCATTGTAAATAAGAATTTGTTCTTTATGACTGGCCTGTATAAATAGGCCTAAAAAATATAAAATTTGATAAAATGTATAAATATTAGTTATGCATATGCTGCCACCTGAGCCTTTAACAATAATTCATCAGATTTATATGGCGCGTTACCAGGTTACCAAAGACGTTTAACAATATGATCTGACTGAGTTTGTTATAATGCATGGAGGGGTTACTGTATACAAATACAATTATAGAATATTGTTTAAATCTCTATTTGTCATTAATACATGATCAAAGCCAGTTCACTTATTATGTGTTCTATGTAAAAATTACCAGTAACAACAAATGTCTAATACCTTCAGTGCAATAAAAAGTAGAATATTTCTCTGAAATGTAAAGAGTTAAAGTATAAAGTACCTCTTGAATATGACATCCAGTAATGGCAAAGTGTAACTCATTACATTAGCAATTATTGTAAATTTACTCATGTTTAATTTGTTAAATACAAACTGTCGTAATATATTCAATTATAAATACACCTTGCATCACATAATTGGTCCGGTACTGACACGTTCACATATTGGGACAAAGGATTAGATTTTCTGCTTTCAATGTGTTGGTGTTAAAAGTTAAAACATGAATAATAAAGACAACCAGATATAATGCTGCAATCATATTTAATAAGAAAAGAATCACATTTCTTACATAATAGTTTGCATACATGTTGCATTGCTCTCTCTCTCATTCAGCTTAGTTAACTTCACAGTGCTGCAGTGAATCAGAGTGAGGTTAAACCTGCAGTGTGTAGAATTTTGGGTTTTATTTCCTTTCAGATTTTGTAGAAAGTAATTATAATATCCATAAGTACATTTAATGTAGTGCATAATAGCTGAAAAAAATGTTTTGAATTATGTATTTTTCCCTTAGAAAGGGTCTCATATATGTCCATATTTCTGCATATTTTGGACCAAGGCCTATTGCCGCCATCTTGAAAGTGTCACAGTTGGAATGTCATCAGGTGCATTGTTTAACATTTAGAATTGTTCTTGTCCTTGAAGGCCACTGTAGCTTCTGTTATTATTCTAAAGGGGTGGGGTTACCCAGGGAGCGTTGCATTCTTGAACTTTCTTGATGATGTCATATTACACACTGCACCTTTAAGTGCAGTAGTGTCAAAGAAAACAAAAAGCATGGATGGATTTCATAGAGGAACTGCTTCTGTCTTACATGGGGAAAAGCAGGTGACCACTGAAGGTGGTGTGATGATTGTGATTATCGAACACTCTTGAGAGTTTCCACAGACGCAGAAACACAGTGTCTCCAGCCTCCAGGATCAGTGTTACGCCTTGAGAAGCAGATTGATAACCGTTGGTCTGCTCCTCAAGTGCCGAAAAAATCACCTCGGAGCCCTTGATCAACGCAACAGCTGTATTTGGCCCACCTCCTTGTACACCTACGTGCCACTGGAACTGGTAGGCCCCTTTCACCGGCGCAGTGAAATTACCTGTTGGGACATGTGTTTTATTCATTTTAAATGTAAAATAAAATGATACAACAAACAGACCAAAAAGTAGGCTCAAGACTGAAATGTATTAATACGATGTCAGATACCTGTGTCTGGGTTGTAGGCATTTCCAATGTTTGTGGGGACGTATTTGAACCTCAAAGGAGTGTGTGTGTCGAAGGGTCCTAGAATTGTCTCGTCTCCAGACACCAGAGACGCTGAGAAAGCCACCTTATGGACTGTGAGAGAGGGACAGAGAGAGGCAGGGGGGAGAAAGAAAGAGAAAATGTAAATTTGTTGTAACCAGAATCTTAGGTAGTTTTTCTTTAAACATGAAAGTATTTCAGAATGAAAAATCTTCAAATATTAAAAGTCGGACCATTTTAAGAAAAAAAAGGAGAAATTCCCCACACTTCATTTTAGCTAAAATTAAATTTATTTCTGTTAATCTCACAGCAGCTGTCGACAGACACATTTTCTACAAGAAAATGATTAACTATTTAGGTTTTGATCTTGAGGTGATAAAAATATGGCAACCACAGGTTTTGGTTTCATTGCTGAATATTTAGGTATTTTAGATTAAATAATTGTCTGGTAAATTGAACCACACAATTGAGGTGTTATAATAAGTAATAAATAATAACTTTTATAGAAATTATCAGAGCCATGATGGTTGCCACACAATACCAGTTTTGCTAATAAATGATCTACTCATATTTCTGTTGTATTATTGAGTGTGTAAAGTTTGGAAGTGTTAGGCCACCATGGTTGAATTTAGTAAAAATTCATTGTCTTTCTCTTAATCTTTCAGCAGCAGATGCAGCTGTCAACACATTTTATACAGGATAATAAATTAACTATTAGGGTTTTGATCTTCAGGTGATAAAAATATGGCAACCACAAGTGTTGGGCTCATTACTGGACATTTAGGTATTTCAGATTAAATAATTGAGGTGTTATAATATTAAAACTGGGGTATATGATTTCTGATTGAGCTGTAGACTTTGACCAATCAGAGCGAGGCTCCGATTCTCTGTTCGTATTGGCTGTTGGGACTGTCCATTCACTTTGGCACGACTTTGTTGGTGTAGAGCGTGTCAGGGAGGGACCATAGGGGAGGGACCAAAGAGAACAAGTGTTGCGGTTGAGGTATTTGGACTCGAATCTCTATCCCAACTGCCATTTTCTCCCCAAATCCTCCACCCCAGCTTCAACATTAAAAATTATAATTTTATATAGAAATGATCAGAATCATGATGATTTCCACAATAAACACTGTAATTTATCTTGAATGTTGATTGAACATTAACAGCATGAGGAACATCTGTAAGTGGCGCTTATGTACAAATACCGGAAAAAAAAATTAACGATTGATTATAAATTATCTACTCATAAAATTAAAGACAAGTAATTATTTTCTATAGAAATGATCAGAGCCAAGATGGTTTCCTCACAATACCTGTCAGCTGGTTCTTCAGCTCATCAATCTCAGTCTGTTGAGTCCCCAGTTTTGCTGCTTTTTCTGAAAAAAGGCAAAAAATAAAAATAGAGTTTGATTACAACGACCATCAGTTTATTTGGAAAATGCCCCAAGATATTTGTGGAAGAAATCAAGAATTAAAATCTGCTTTTTTGTACAATTATCTGCTAATAACAAATAGTTTAAATCGAATCATGCTACAGGTATAGGGGTGATAAAATATGGCAACCAAAGGGTTTGGGCTCACTACTAGATGTTCATGTACTTTAGATGAAATAATTGTCTGGTAAATAGAACCACACACTTGAGGTTTCATTAAATTAAAATTAAAGATAAAAAGTAATTATTTTCTATAGAAATGATCAGAGCCATGATGAATACCACACAATACCTGTCTGCTGTTCCTTCAGCTGGTCAATCTCAGTCTGTTGATCCCCCAGTGTTGCTGCTTTTTCTGAAAAAAGGCAAAAAATAAAAAAAATAAAAATAGAGTTTGATTTCAACGACCATCAGTTTATTTGGAAAATGCCCCAAGATATTTGTGGAAGAAATCAAGAATTAAAATCTGCTTTTTTGTCCAATTATCTGCTAATAATAAATAGTTTAAATCAAATCATGCTACAGGTATAGGGGTGATCAAATAAGGCAACCAAAGGGTTTGGGCTCACTACTAGATTATTATGTACTTTAGATGAAATAATTGTCTGGTAAATAGAACCACACACTTCAGGTTTCATGAAATTAAAATTAAAGATAAAAAGTAATTATTTTCTATAGAAATGATCAGAGCCATGATGAATACCACACAATACCTATCAGCTGTTCCTTCAGCTGGTCAATCTCAGTCTGCTGGTGTGCTGCTTGTTCTGAAAAAAGGCAAAAAATAAAAATAAAATAGATTTTGATTTCACCGACCATCAGTTTATTTGGAAAATGCCCCAATATAGTTGTGGAAGAAATCAAGAATTCAAATCTGCTTTTTTTTGTCCAATTATCTGTCAAATACAAATAGTTTATATGAAAAAGTTACACACTGTAGCTTTAAAGCATCAAGGTGTCAAAGTCAGCTCATTTCTGTTCTTAATCTGATATCATTAATTATTCATTTCTGATTACTGTACCTTGAGTTTGATTCTGTAAGTAAGTCACGTGATTTTGTAAGAAGATCAACTCCACACTATGTTTGGCCAGGGTGGCAGCCAATTCTTTCATAAATTCTTCCGTATCGGCGGAGACACGGCAAACCAGCAGCAACACCATCGCAAAAACAGCAGTGGTCTTCATTCTCACACTGGCAGTTGAACTGTTTGATCAGTAAACCTGTCTGAGTGTGTGTGTGTGTGTGTGTGTGTGTCTCTCTCTGTCTGTGTCTCTGTGTGTCTGAGTTTGTCTGGCTCACATCAAACAGCATCAAGTCTTTATTACAGTTTTCAAGCAAGGTTAAACTCCACCCACCCCATTGTGTCCTCTTCTGATTGGTTGCATTCATAGTTTCCTATCTGTTCATTGGTTCATACAAATACATCAAACAACAAGTCAAATGTGTTTGTCGGACCTTTGGTTTGGCCTCATTCCTACTGTGTGTCAAAAAGTAGGTCATCTTGCAACATGTTCATGAAACATTTCTATTTACTGTTTACCCAACTGCTGCAACATCATCCGGGAATACAGGGGATGAGAGTAAATATCAATGACTGCTGTAAACAAACCAACTTTCTCCAAATGTAATTAGGCACATTTTTGAAATCGTCAAAGAATAACAAATCAGAAAATGCATGATTCTATTTACGATAAGACAAAATGGCAACCATCAAACACTAATTTCTCAATATGTCACCTACATTTCCTAGAAATCTTCCAGTAGCTAAATCTACATTTATTGCGGGCAAGGCATCCAATGGTGTTAATTGAAAATATATAGGGGAGGGTGGGGTGAGTTGTGCCAGGGGGGAAGTAGTGCTAGCCCTTGTTTCTAGAAAACCATAGAAGAAATTGGTCTTGCGCAGGAGCGCTGATATAAGAGTCCAACATCACCTTCGAGCTGCACCTGTGTTAACTGTGTATGTGACTCAGGTTGGCTGTGAACGAATCTCCCTGTCTGTGAGGGCAGCGTGCTGACACACACACACACACACACACACACACACACACATACACACACACACACACACACACACACACACACACACACACACACACAAACACAGGAAAATGGTGGAGGAAAATACATTCTTAAATGATCAAAGATCAATTTTTAAAGTTAACTTGTGAATTAAAGTTGT